>JAFBJW010000058.1:3035436-3373722 GCA_016785235.1 Pseudorhombus dupliciocellatus | reverse complement strand
ATGTCCACTGAACACACCACAGCTCCGACAACTTCACCCATGTTCAGCACAGTAGAACCAACTGCTATGGCAATAAAGGAACAAGACAGTGCTGTAACAGTTCAGACAGAAATGTCGTCACATCTGACAGAGATATCAACTGCAGTGGATGAAGAGAGCTCAGGGGATAGAACTCCAGACATGTTCACGTCAACCTCTGATGTCACTGGTGCCGTTTCATCCTTCTTCAGCACTGTGGCTCCAACCACACCTGGAACCAAAGAGAGTGTTGAGACAGAAAAGACAACAATTCCCTCACTAAAAGCTGAATCATCAGTTTCTCCTATTTCTGAAGATGCATTAACAAGCTCAACAGTGGAGACTCCAAGTCTAGCTTCTTTTATCTCATCAACCATTTCAAGTATTGATTATGATGGTATTAGCAGTGAGAGCGTGATGGTGGAATCCATTCCTTCTATTGACAAATCAACAATGAAATCTGAAACATCAACATTACCCATCACAACAGTTACAGAAGGCTCTGGAGATGACATCACTGAGTTCACTGAAGAGTCAGTCTTCACTACATCTAGTGTCTCATCACTGTTGACAACAGAGTCACCATCAGTCACTGCTTCACCTGAAATGAAAACAAGCTATACTTCACCAGCTACTGTTACCAGAGTGTCATCACTCTACAGTACTGAAGGACCAACATCACAGATGCCTGAAACACAAGAGACTGTTACCACAAGTCAGGTACAGCGGGATTCAGTCACGTCTGAAAAAAGTTCTTCCTTGCCAACAACTGAAGAAGAGAGCTCAGGGGATAGAACTCCAGACATGTTCACTTCAACCTCTGATGTCACAGCTGCAGTTTCATTCTCATTCAGTACTGTGGCTCCAACACCACATGGAACCAGAGAGAGTCTTGACACTGTTGTAACAACGATGTCATCACAAACAGCTGGATCATCAGTTTCTCCAGTTTCTGATGGATCATCAACAAGCTCTGCAACAGTTACCGACAGCGCAGGTCAAACAGAGGAGTTTTCAGCACCAACTGAAGACAAGAGCTCACGTAAACACACAACTGAAATGTCCATTGAGCACACCACAGCTCCGACAGCTTCATCAATGTTCAGCACAGAGGAGCCATTGGCATTGCCAGTTACAGCTACACAACCTCAAAAGCAATTGAAGTTAGAACGATCATCAGCCATCCCAATCATTGATGAACTTGAGAGTAGTTCTACAATCATTTTTACAGAAGACGCAATCTCAGCTGGACAAACTACTGAAATAAGTGAATCATCTCCCCACTCTTTGTTGCCAACTATAGACCTAACAGATGAACCAAGCAGCCACTCAGCTGTAGTGATCGGCAGTTCACATGGAGCTGTTACTACATCTCCAACCTCTACAACGCTATTTATTCCTATCATTGATAACACTGAGGTCATTCATCAAACTCCTGATTCTGAAAGGAAAGTTGCTGGTAAAGCATCAAGCACTATTTCTTCAATGTTCAGCACAGAAAAAACAGCGGTAACAATATCATCACATATAACTGGTACAAGTGATAGTTCAGAATCCACTGTTATTACAGTTACCTCTGTGTACAACACTGAAACAGAATTGACAACAGAGAGGCCTACATCAACTCTTGGGACAGGTTTCACCTCTACTCAAAGTGAAATCCTTCAAACCAATGTCTTGTCATTATCTGCGTTCAGCACAGAACAACCTGTGACGACAACAGTTGGAAATGCAAGTGTAGCAGTGATCAGCTCAGCAACATATAGTACTCCATCTCTTTACAGTACTGAGGAGCCTACAGTAGCTTCAGACAGCATGGTGCATATAGATGGCTCTGGTGACCAAACCCCTGATACCCCCTTTGCTCAGATCTCTACAACTTCTGTTGTTGAAATAGAGTCCCCAACCTTTATTTCCTCTGTACCCCTCACAGATGAAATGGACTACGGCAGCAGCACAGACTTCACTTTAGTTGAATCCATACCTAGCTTTGTGAAAACAACTATGAAACCCTCCAGCACAGCTTCTGGCACAGACGATAGAGAGACCTCAGGGAATGTTGCAGCTACTCCTGTTACTCTCTCACAAATTACAAAGAGCACTGCCACAGATGAGATGTCTATTAGTGCAGTAACTGCAACCTCTGTGTTTGTGACACACACTGACTCCAATGAATCAAAGAGCAAATTGCCACTTGTTGAGTTTACTGATATAGAAAGCTCTGGAGACAAGATATTAGAATCAACAGATGAAACTCCCTTAGAAACACCAACAGCGGATGAGCAACCACCCCAGGAACAAACCTTTGCAACAACCACATTCAGACCAATATATGTTGAAGAAGGTGATACAGAGCAAAAAACTGTCACAACAAAAATTACAATCCCCAGCATCGCCACATTCCCCTCAATGTCTACCTACATTGATATGGAGAGTTCTAGTGGTTCATCTGCAGATGACGATTTAGAGTTCAGTGCAGATGGGTCTGGTGAAGAAATGTCCCCTAGGACTACTGTTAAACCTCAGGATGACTTTGTTCCCACCATTGACGAGGCTGAAACAGAAGAAACTAAGGGCACATCTGACATCTCAGGTGTTGCATCCTCAAAGTCCTCCAGTACACAGCTTACTAAGGAATTTATGTCAGCAACCCAAACTCCATACATGTCCATTACAGTAGCAGCTACAAAGGGAATTTCCATTGTCTCCAGTACTGTTGATGTCACAGAGGAGAGCTCAAGTGACCAAACAAAATATACACCCACTGATGATGATACTTTTACACAAACACCTACTGGAACCACAGCCTCTTCTCTGTACAGTACAGAAAAACCGTTTTCAACAGTCCGGAGTAGCTCAACTGATGTATCCTCTGAGAAATCTTATACATCATCTTCAGCTGTTTATACCACAGAGTCTCCTGATAGTACAAAGAGTACAGGCTTTTCCCTGTTGAGCACAGATAAACCAATAACATCAACTTCTCTCTACAGCACTGAGAAGCTAAATATTACAACTGAGTTTACTACCAGACCTACCCAGTCAGCTGAAACACCTCTCTCTACAACTGATGTAACAGAAGAGGGTTTTTCTGGTGACCAAACCACTGAGGTGTTCACATTAAAAACATCAGAGATTGTGAGTGTCACATTTGGAGAGGCAACAGGTGAAACTGAAACCTTTGTTTCAGTCACACCAACCTCAGATGAACAAGTTCCATCACAGGAGGCTGAAATCACCCCAGAAACCCCAGACACTTCTAAAACAACAGAGACCCCTGCACCAGGCACTGGAAAAGAAGTTACTTTTTCTGAGCAGACCACACAGTCTTCCTATACAACTGTGTCCGATCACTCAGTTGAAGCCTCAGCAACTGATCAAACCAGAATTGATTTGACCACAGTAAGCTTCTCCAGAGAACATGAGCAAGATGAAACCACAGCAGTGTCCAGCCCAGTTCCCTCTATTACATATCACAACATTACTGACCAGCAGGTGGTGATCATTCCGCCCAGTAGCAGCCAACCCCAAACTGACTTAACTGCACAAACGCCTACGATGGTCTTGCATGTGTCTAAACCATTAACTAGCACAACCATCATATTCACAGAGGATGCAACAAATGAAGAAGACCTATTCTCTGCAGTGACAGAAAGTATGAAGGAAGGCACCCCGACTCCTGAGCTTGTCACCAAAGATGATATTATCATTGATGCGGATACAATCTCCATGGTTCCCTCCTCTTCAGTCCCCCCACTCATTCAGACAGAGGAAGCTGGAGGTATCACAGCAGTTACAATAACACAAACACTGGAGGTGACAGAAACCGAGGGTTCAGGAGCTGATAGTGCCACCTCTTCATCAATTACACCACGTGCAACACCAGCCACTTCTTTTGAGTACTCACAGTCAACTTCAAAGCCATCGTCTACAGGACATGTTTCTGCTATGCAGATATCGACTGAAAAGTCACTCACATCATCACTCCAGGCCACCCCAGGTTCCACTGTGCTCACAAGCTCTGAAAAAATGCATGGTTTAACAACACCCCAAACGGTTTTCCCCACTGAGACTCACACTAAACCAGCAACAGAGATAGAAGAGGATGATTTATCAAGAGAGGACACCACCGATAATGTCACGGATTCTGTAATGGAGATTGCCACATCTTCAGCTTTGACTTTTCAGACCATGCCTGATTCAACAGAAGACAGCATCACTCCAGTGTCCAGTGAGGAGTATATGGTCAGCACAGATGAAAAACAGCGATCCATGACAACAACACCCACAACAATAACAGCCGCTAGTATTGATATGACTGTTGACTCTTTAAGGTCATCCATTTCACCACAAGCCACTGTGTCTTCAGTAACACAGCACACACCAGTGTCCACTGAAAATGGTACTTTCAAAACAACCAGTAAAGCATCTGATGAGGAACCTATAAGTACTGATGACTTTGAGGAAGGCTCTGGGGTGGATACCTCTCGCATGACATCAGCATCCCCCATGAATGAATGGAAAACAGCTAAAACACTTGTGACATCCACTGTTTCCTCCATGTTCAGCCCTGAGAAAGTAACTGTTGCCTCTGAAGTGGATGAGGAGACGTCAAGTACAAAAACAGCAGAACAAATATCTCCAACTTCACCTGAGACAGGAGAGGTTTCAGAGCCACTAGCAAGTAGCTCCTCATTCCTGACTAGCACGGTAAAACCATCCATCTTCTCTGTCTCAGATGATGCTCTGCACAGTACAGTACGACCGGACCTAAATTTATCCACAGCAACACCATCTCCTCACCACAGCACTGATTCATATACAGCAAGTACCACTGAGGATGCAGATATGGTGAGCTCTGGGATAGAGATTATAGATGCCACAACTGCATCACCTAAGACATTGACATCTGAAAGTGAAAAGATGGAAAGCACTCCAGTATCATCTATGATCAGCACTGAGAAACCAATCGATGGAGTAGAGTCAACCTCAGCAAAGGAAGAGAGCACAGGAGATCACATCGCCTCTATCGCTACAAAAGAATCAGTTTTGTCATCAACAGTTTCTACTCTACAAAACAAATCGGAGCCTGATGTGATGATTCAGGTTGTCACCACTTTTGCCCCAGGACTAAATACAACACCCAATGTGACCTTCCCACAGGCAAGGCCTGAGATTGCAGTCACTCATTATCCCCAAGCTGATATATCCTCTGGGACAACTAAGTTGACCACAACCAGCCCACTATTGTCCACTGAGCAGTCTAGCCAGCACTTTGAATCTAGATATGTAACTCTCCAAACAGCCACATCACTGGAAGATAAGTCAGCTGAACCACCAGTCCAGGCACCTGTGACTAAAGAAGTCCCAACTGATGCTGAAGGGAGCTCAGAAGTCAAGGAAACATCTACTCATGCTGTTGCAACCTCTCCATCTACAGATGAAATATTTGATTCTTCAGGGACAGAACTGTCTGGGACTGAATCCATGACTCCAGAAAGTGCAACTGACATATCTGCAAAACCTGAAGATGAAACATCAGAGAGATCAACTATTTCACCTTCAAGTCAAACAAAAGAGACACTTTCCCAAACTACCCTTTCACTTTTCAGCACTGACGCTCCATTAGTGACGTCCGTGCCAAATGTTACAGAAAGAAAGGCCTCTGAAGTGACATCACCAGCAACACCAAAAACGGTGACAGAAGACAGTGAACAGACTGCCTCTCCCGCAGGCATTAAGGAAACAACAGCTGACTCAAGTAATGAAAAGACGTTGTCAGTTACTGAGGAGGTCTCTAAATCAACAGAAATGAAATTTGTTATTTCATTGGAGGATGGTTCAGGTGACGAGACCCCGATTACCTTTGACTCTGTCACTCCAACTGTTTCATTCATGTCTGCTACTATTAAGGTAGATAATATCACCAGTACTTTAACATCTCAGACTGGAAACACCCAAACTAATAAGCCAGGATCATCTGCGTATGAACAAACGTCAGGTCAGAGTTCAACTGAGACGCTGATCACTGTGGCCAGCACAGTTGACTCAATTAATACACCAAAGCCAGACACTGAAGAACAGGATGCCAACATCTCTGCTGAACACATTTTAATTGAGCCTACTTCAAATGCCATATCAGCATCAACAGCACAGCCTGATGTTTTGGTCCACTTTGCGACAACAGTTTCCACTGTACAGCACCTAACAACTTCCCAGGAATTTGAACAAGCCAAGTCAGAAATCACGCTAACACACAGACCGAACACTGATCTTTCCTCCCAGGATTTGTCACTCACCACCTCTCATCCTGTTTTTGAAAGTCGTGAAACAACTTCTTCAGTGACTAAAGCTATATCTTCCACAACCGGAATAGGGACAATTGAACCCACTCCTGACCAAGACTCAATTGATGCAAAGCCATTTCCAGATGATCTTTATCCAGCCCCAGACTATGACGCACCGTATGACCCCTTCTTAGTTGAATCTGTTCCACAATTTAACAAAACTGCAGCAACAAAAGAGATGATCACTACTACAGCATCGTCTGTTTCTCAACTATCTCAGAGTACGCTTGTTGAATCAGTAAGCAACACTGAAAGTAGCTCAGGAGAAAAGGCAACTCAGTCACCTGAGACAACACTAGATATCACTGTCTTGCCCTCTGCATCAGGACCTATCAGTGCAACGTCATCCTCTAGTTCAGAGAGTTCAGAAAGCAGCAGCAGCAGAAGCGCAGAAGAAAACATGACAACAGACAGCCCCATCACCATGGATAGTAGCATTCTATCAGCAATAACTAAATCTCCATCCATCCTCAGCAATCACACAGAAAGTGTTTCTGACAAGTTTGAAAGTGTGTCTGAAGTGGTCATGGCTACAAAGAAACCAAAGAATGACAGCATAGAGGAACAGTCTCCATCCCCTAATGAGATCCAGACTGTATTCAAGGTAAATGCTACCACAGCATCAAAGATGGAGTCTGCTGCTAACACCTCTGGGGAAGATGTCTCTTTCACTCCTGGAATATCCACAAGTACCAATTACGAACTCACACCAATGTCAACAGCTCAACCACAAAGCCAGTCAGCGTCAGTTGAATTTGCAGCTACCTCTCCATCAGAGGTTAAACCACCACTAAAGGGGGAAGAATCAACTGCTGATCCAGATGCAAGACTTGATTTGGGACACACTGTCATTGGCGAGACTGTTGAGATTCCAGGTATTTTTTCAAATGGCTTTCATTCAAATACAACCAAATGCATCAGCTAAAAATGAATTTCTTTTTGATACAACTTTTATTTTGCTCCTCTACATCTCTCTACAGGAATTCATTCATGTATAAAGGACATCTGTCTCAACGGGGGAACTTGCCACAAAATTGGTAGCCTTTATACTTGTAGCTGTCCTCCTGGGTACAATGGTGATCGCTGTGAGACAGGTAGGACAGTGTGCACCAACAATTCATCCAACTGCATTCAATTGTTATCCATTTCTTACTGTCTTAGGGACAGTTAGGGAGTTGTTTGGCTGATGTGAGATTAATTGCTTCCTTATGCAGATATTGATGAGTGCCAGTCAAATCCTTGCCGCAATGGAGGCACATGTGTAGATGGGTTGGCTTCCTTCACGTGTGTGTGCCTCTCAAGCTACTCTGGGTTGTATTGTGAAGAGGGTAAGTTTGTGATTCATTTCTTGGATTGTCTCCATAAAATGAGTATTTCATTAGTCCTGTGAGAGGTTAGGATCATTCATCTAAACTGGGTAAAAAGAGCTTACAATTCAGTTCAGCTACACAGAGCTGAGTATTGTTTTAAAGTTCTCCTGGGGATTAGTCAGTTACAAAAATTACCACCAATCACCCATCTCTACTATCAATATTTACTGTCCCTTTAACTGTTGCCCAGAGGACTGTAATGTCTCATAATACTTGAATTTCTCTAAGCACGCTTAGTATAAAGCAAATAGATAGAAATCCTCTGCACTCTTGAGTGCCGAACTTTATCTACTGTACACAAGCCATTATTGGTATACAGTGGAATCATTTATTCGGAAGTTCCCATACATCTGTAATTTGACTTAAGTTTTGGAGTTGCACCCTACTTTCATCCCAAGTGTGTTGAACTCAAAGCATCATCTGCCTTGGCTGGTTTCTCAGTGTCTACACCCTAAACGAGGATTGCTCATCTGTGACTCACGCCCATTCTGTGTACTCAGACGCAGCTGCCGTCCTAGAAAGTTTTGGCAAAAGAAACTGTAGAAAAAGGAACTTGATGGGAAATAGAGAAGGATTCTGCCTCCGTTTTTATTATTTATTTTTCTGATCTACTATGCAAGAGGGGCAGGACAGAGTAAACCGAGCTATAAAAGATTTGACAAAGCCTATAGGGTTTGACCTAACTCTATAAACTAAGAAGTCTTCTTCAGCATAACAATTACACCTTTGAATTAAAATTTTGCTTAGTAGTTTTTTGTCTTATAGTGCTGGTGTCAGAGACCGTAGAATCTAATCACTCAGTCATAATGGGCCAGAGAGGCAGTGTTTATGAAAATATTAATTTGGTGAGATGAATGTGAGAAATAACAAGATAAGTTGCTAAAAGCTTATTGTCCTTTAAATATGCTGACGCATTTCATGCCTGTTGATGTGTGTCCAATATCTTCTTCCAGTATGCTTCATTGACTCTCGCTTTCTTGTCCACCAGATACAGAAATCTGTGACTATGGCTGGCATAAGTTCCAGGGCCACTGCTACAAATACTTCCCCCAGAGGAGAAACTGGGACACAGCAGAGAGAGAGTGCCGCATGCAGGGGGCTCATCTCACCAGCATCCTCTCCCATGAGGAGCAGCAGTATGTCAACCGTAAGTTATAGCCCAAGACTGAAAAAATAAAAGTTCTCTGTTAATGTCACTTCAAATACTCCTTGGTGGAATGTGCAGGAAACTGTTAATGCTGGGGAATGATTCAGACATTGGAAATGTCCTGATTTCTCCAAAAAAGGACATATGGCAACAGGGAGCCGTTATCTGCTGTGTCTCACTGTACTCTGTCTGGCAGGTCTTGGACAGGACTACCAGTGGATCGGCCTGAATGATAAGATGTTTGACAGCGACTTCCGCTGGACCGACGGCAGGCCCATGGTAAGATAGGTTGTTTTCTCACATATTTTTGTCTCAACAAACATGGCACAGAGACAGAGTAAATATTTGGAAGTGATGCTGATGACAGATACAGGCATCTTAAGAGTCGTTCATTTCAAGGCCTGTGTCTGCTTTCTCATGACCCACTCTCATCTGCTCTAATACACACTGGTGGGTGACCACTGCGTCAATAAATGTGATGCAGAACATGATCTAAGGTGCCACTGAATCCTTTCAGTCACTGGGAGTCCAGCACAAGTAGAGAAGCAGAAAGGAAAAAGGAAAGAGCAAAAAAAAAAAGGAAAGCAAAAAGGAAGAAGACAATCTAATGTAAGAGTATTCCCAGGAGAAAAACTATTCACAAATGTCGTGTTTATACTACAACACACAGGGGTGTGATTGGTGTAGTTGTTGTAGCTGCTGAGGACCTCCACATAAGACAGGGAAGTAACTAATTACTATGTGCATCCATGTTGTACAGACTGATGTCCTCACTTCAAAGATAATTCTACCAGGACCAGAGATATGGGAAGCATAGCCACAGCCTTGGGGTTAAAAGATATGCTCAGACCGCCTATGGAGGTCCCTGCTCAGCTGAGAGATTGAGGGGTGATGGGGATGTGAGCTACACTGTTTAGAGGGAAGTTTGGCAGGCGTAGACAAGTATGGACCCCCTTTGACCTTGCACACATCAGGAGGCCCAGCCAGCAAGCTGCCACCCGGGTGAGGGGCCATCAGACAGGAAGACACAGATGGACAGCACCTGTACTCAGCTTCAGCAAGAAAAACAAAGTGCATAGAAGCACCCCAGGGGGTCCGGGTGGGTGACCACCCCCAGTGGATTATAGTTTGATAAATAAGACTACTTTATGTGTGATATTGGTCATATAACAATTTATTCTGACGTTAATTTTCAGAATCACACCATAATTGGTTCAAGAGATCCCCGAAACACCCAGTGTCTTTGGATGTGTGTTTGCGTGTGTGTGTTCCTGTGAGTGATGAAAGTTTGTTTGATTATTTTGACGAGGATGCAGGCCTGCTGTGCAGCTGATGGGTCGCCTATTTGTCAACTTGAAGTGAGCAGAGCAGGAAGTCAGTGTGTGTGTGTGTGTGTGTTAGTTAAGCATAATGACAGGGTAGCAGAACCTCAGGGCATGGTTAGGGGAGCTAGTGGGGGAGGGCATCACAGCTTTGAAGAAATTGTTTGAACCTAGAATGCGCTGAAAGAGTCCAGGTAGCATCATTTCCAGCACTACAGCTGTGTTTATACTGTACACGTGTTTTAAGCATGCATCTGTGTGTCTGGAATTTTGTGCCTACAGAATTATTTCTCCAACTTTAGATATGCACACTGTGTGATGTGAGGACATTGATAATTTGGCGTGCATGTAGCACAGCTATAGAGCATAGTGTATACCAAGTAAATAAAGTCCGTGAACAAAATTATTTTTAGGAACCTAAAAAATCCTATTCAACATTATTTATGAACATGGTGTGACTTATTGATGTGTATAAATAATATAAAGTTTTTCTTTGTTAATGATACCAAACATGGATGGATATCTCTCAGATATAAAATGATGTCATAGTTGATGAGTTTGTGTTTGCTCTGGGAAAGATTCAGTTCCTCCCTCATGTGGTCACTAAGTAAAAACTCCACTCCACTGTTGGGATCACATGATAGATGGAGAATATTACAAGCACTGAATCATCATGCACCTTATCAGACCAAACAGAGTTTGTAGCTGCAAGTAGATTACAATAGATTACAATTATTGAACAGCAATACTAAAATTATATATATATATATATATATTATTTTAGTATTGCTGTTGTATGGTGTTACATTTTATGATGGCTTTCATTAAATAGAAGAAAAGATTCATTAAAACAGTGGCTCTCAAATTGAGGTTCATGAAAAGTAGTTTCCAAAATGATCTGTTAAAATGATCACGATATAGGGATGATCTGTGTTGACATGGTGAAAGTATATAGAACACATACAACGTGTCACAATGTAAACATGTCAATTTATTCTAAGGGACGTACATGACGGGATCTTAGTGCGTATTCTTAGCCTGAGAAAAAATGGAGATCCACCAAAGATCGCAGAATCACTATCATGTTTAATTCCTTGGGCTCTGCTCTTATTCCAGCAATATGAAAACTGGAGGCCTAACCAGCCTGACAGCTTCTTCTCTGCGGGCGAGGACTGCGTTGTGATGATCTGGCATGAGGACGGCCAGTGGAACGACGTTCCATGCAACTACCATCTCACTTTCACCTGCAAGAAGGGCACAGGTAACAATATCTCATTTATCCCTGAATGAGAACATTATTTAAATTATTTAGCGAATCACAAAGGACTCTCCATTCACTGTTATATTCCACACTTTAATGTTGCTGTCTCCTGTGTTTCTCAGTGGCCTGTAATCAGCCCCCTCTGGTGGAGAATGCTCGAACCTTTGGCAAAAAACGTGAGAGGTATGAGATCAACTCTCTGGTGAGGTACCAGTGCAGGACAGGCTTTATTCAGAGGCACATCCCAACAATCCGTTGTCGTGGGGATGGACGATGGGATGTCCCTAAAATCACCTGCATGAACCGTAAGTGTAACATGTGATGGTCTCAGTATTTATTGAAGACCTGGGTGTTTTGTTCTGTGCTAACAATAAACAATCTTCTTCACTGACAGCATCCAGCTACCAGAGGACCTTTCACAGAAGACATCACCACAGCAGTCTCTACAGCGTCAACAACTTCAGAAGATGGCCGGATGCGGGCCTCGGCTTTCACAATCCTCTCTACCGGGGAAGGAGGGAGAGATCTGAGCACAAGCTGAAGAGACATTGATCTCCGTGCAACATGACACAGCCTCCTGGAGACAAGAACCCACGGCTGAAGCTTGTGTGAAAGGAGGAAAAGGATTCTCTAAAGAAAATGAGAACAAAGACAAAACTCATTAAAAAAAAAAAAAACCCAAGAGGAAAATCTGCATATTTGTTGCATTTCACAATGATGATGGAATCTAATGAAGCGCCTTTTTAAAGAGATGTTGACTGACGACTTTTGTTATCAAGGGGGCGCTGTTTCACAACTATGCCGATGAGGATAAGAACACTTTCAGCTGGCTACTGGAAAAGCAAAAAAGTACTCGCCTCATTCTTTTTTAAACTGTGGATGTTTTTTCCCATGACATTGTTTATCAATTAATTCATTGATGACTGTTGTTTAACACATTTGAACATCTAATGTGCTTTGTAAAATCACCATAAGTGTTCCTTATTCATAAAAACGCTTTTGTGAAATTATAGCGCTTACATCATGTAAAGGACTTGATTATGTTGTTGTGCTGCCTTCAGCCTGTAACCTTTATTCTTTGTCTAAAGATCCATGTTTGGCTTCTCAGAGAAAAATGAAGGAATCAGCATCGATGACTCTCCATGCCAAGTACCCTTAATGGAGTTCGTCTCACATAAATAGAATCATTAGCCTTCTTCTGTCTTCAGTCTTCAAATCCAGAGGCACAGATCGTGTTTTGAAACATGGCTATAGCTTTGCTGTTTGGTGTTTCTTCAGATTCCAGATGAATTATACACTAAGATCTGGGGAGAAGTTCACTGAAGTGCACAGTTAACTGCTGGAGATCTTCTATGTGGCGGCAGCTAAGTAACAACCTTCCATTAGCAGCCTTCACAATGTGTAATCGATGTCACGATAAATAGTTGATAGATTTTTATACAGAGAATTTTATATTTCCTTTTGATTCCTTGCCATTTGTTTTTTAAGAACCTATCAACAAAGCTTGTATCTGCTGATGGAAATCAATGTCTGTCATCAAATGGAAAGAAGGGAAGTGTGGCTCAAGTAACCATCACCTGACGTTGCTTCTGCATATTTACAGTTCCTTTTCACTCATCTGTTGTTGCTATGCTGTAGCTCAGAGTCTTCCTGGTCATTTGCTTATATTCCGCACACTTCATTTTTTTTTCTGCTTTTGTAGTCGACTGACACTAAGCCATTGAGAGAATGTATTTTGTGAACACTCAAAAGACTTGAACGTAACGACTGTTTAGGCACAGATACATGTAATTTATTTTCAAGCTGCTCACGACCTCCTTACTTGGTTTGTACAGACAAGTAAAATGCGACGCTGTCATCTCACCAGCAGTACTTTTCACATGTTTTTCATTGTTGTTGTTCAGCAAGAGACCAGCCACTTGTCTACATGAGATGCATTGAAGATGAAAGTGTTCTAACTGAACAACTCATTTATACTTTATTTTTGCATCTTTAATGCCAGCAGTGGAACAAAGAATATGGAGGGCCCCATCGGCTGCAATAATGTTATTTTGTAACATTAACAAAAAATCAGTATGTGTTGATGGTTGTCTGTCTACAGTCGTTTTTTTTTTTTTTTATAATGGCGAAATGTTGTTTTGTCTGTCTGTGAATGTCTCTGTGTGTTCCAGCTTTAACGTGCACATAATATCATATTTATAACAGTTTTCAATTTTTTATTTTACAATGTGAATGTCTGGGATGCTTGTGAAATTTCTTTTTTTAAAGAATTTTTTTTTTTTTTTTCCCGCTTTGAATCACCAAAGAAACCAAATAAATATATGTATATTATTAATAAACAAAATGAACATTTCATTTCGACTTTTTTGTAAATACCTAGTGGGAATGGGATTGGGGATGCTGCATAGGCTACAAACAAAGGGTGGACACCCTATCTTTGTGCAGGTGTTCTCCAGATGTGGTTTCCTCAAAGACGCACATGTATGGTGCAGTGGCGCATCTCAAGTCTGTAGCTTCTGTTTTGTGTTGCTGAGAAGGAGTGGGTGACACTGTTACTTTGCTGCATGCGTTGTGTCCCAAATGTTTGAGTGACTTTCTTCTCACTCACCAGCAGGTTGTGCTATGAGACTAAACCATAAACCTGAGTTTCTCTCTGTTCAGCACAATTGAATAGTGTACAGCTATTACATTTCTATCCCCACAGCACTTGCACGTCTCATAAAAACACTCAACGTGAAGTGAAGGAGCTGAACCTCGCCAATGAGAATCAGTGTCTCAGTTTAAAGTATTGCAGTGTTTTGCATAGACATGAAAGAGTAGAAAACCTTTCAGACGTGCTCCACTGACCACATCCAGGGGAGCAGTGTGAGTTTCAGCAAATAGACCTGGATTAAGGAAAAGTGACACTTGTGCTGAAATGGCAGATGCTGCAGAACCGTAGCTCTGCAGAGAATCAAAGCACACAGTCAAGAGCATGGCTGACAGAAGCTCTTATAAACTTTCAAATACATTTTACATGTGCAGATTATTCACTTCGTAAGAAAGAGAAACTTTTTGAGTATGTTCTCCTCCACAGATCAGCCTTACACATGCTGTGATGTCCACAGTGACACTGCCTGAAAGCACAAAGCACCACGACTCGGGCAATAACATCTAGTTGGTTGATTTGTGATCATTTGTGCTGCTGTGGTTTTCACTGCGACTGGCCACTCTGTCATTAGAGAGGACTTAGCTTGTGATTAAAGGCTGACCCTGGAGTAAAACCTACAATCTGGCTTCATGAAATGCAGATGTCTCATGGGAGATCAGTGGAAAAAACCTACAGACCCCATCAGCCAATGCAGGTCTCTGTGGTATTTAACAAGCTGTTGAGGTTTGTTTTGGAAAGGAAAGGCACCACAGCTCATGAGTTCTTAAGCCTGACGGGACCGTCAGTCTGTTCAGTCTAATCGGTGTCCATCATCCACCCATTATGTCTGACACACGTAAATGAATCTGGTTACCTGTGAGCGACAAGCGATTTGGATGGGGTGTTTTCAGATTTACTGAAAGGCAGCATGACATTTGAATCCATGAAAGCAAACAAGGCATTCCTTCAGTAGTATTAATATGAAGAAAACAAAACATGACATCTAAAGAAGTCACAATTTCACAATTTAATTTTGGCTTCTTGTCAGATCAGAAGTTCAGCCTGTCAAATCTTAACTTTCAAATGCCATTACATTCTAATCTCTTGGCACAGTAGAGGAAGTCTTAATATGTCATTTTTCTGAACATGACCCTAGCACTCCATGAAACTTTTCTTACTTTGTTTTCAACATCATAACTTTATCAATATTTATATGATGGGAAAAAAAGTGAACATTTTTGTCAAGTCACTTTTTCTCGTGCCTAAGTTTCCATAGAGGAAGACTAATTTTACTTCATTACACTTTTCACCAAATCACCCATTTACATTGGTGTGGCATTTCTCTGCTGTCTCAGCCTAAATCTGACCCCATTCCCATGCACTCCCTCTTACAGACTGTGTGTCTAACTCAGTGGTGGGCTGGTAGCCTGGCACCGCATTAAAAAGATTCCAAAGGACAAATAAAAAGTGAGGAGAGTCTAATCTCAAGTCCTCTCGATGAGGTGGGCTCATGCCAGATACATGGCCTCACTAATTTGGCAACTTAAACAATGCTTCTTTTAAAACCTCAGCATCACCTCATAATGAGCTCATAGTACACACTGGTTTGGTTTCGGTGGAAATAAAAATGTTCATTGCTCAAAAAGGGGAGGTTCAAAAACATGATATTGAGTTATATTTTTTATTTGAAACTGTTTTGTTGAAAAAGGTACATTGCGATAAGATACAAAAATACCTTTACGTACAATACATCGCCATAATACCACATGTAACCTGCAATAAGTACCAAATGTTAGAAACTGTAAGAATACAATGTAGCAAAAAGCAAAAGTATCAAAATATCGTGTGCCACCTCCTGGATGTGGCTCAACATTACCAGGTGTGTTCAGACTCAAAGGACAATGTTATTAGAAACATTTCAATTGAGCTTTTGCTGGTTTTGACTTCATTCAAACATAATCAGATCCAGTAATCGCAACATGTTCCTTCATCCTTATTTAGGAGAGGAGACAATGTTCAATATTCTACTTTAAATGAAAAAAAAAAAAAAAAATTACCAGTGGACATTTAAGTCAAGTAGTTCTTATTTTGTTCTTATTCTGACTTCACTAGGTTTCTGCTTTTTCTCTGTGTTGTATGTTCTCAGTAAAAAAATGTCTACAAACTCCACTTTGCAAACAAATCTGTAAGTGGGAGGCAGACATTTTTTTCAAAATAACATTAAAAAAGAGAAAGAAAAAACATGTTATGACACGTAAACACATTTTTGTTACAAACACAATCTGTGAGGTTACATTAGTAAAAGTGTAAAAAGAAAATGTGATAGTGAGTTGATCAAATGGGAAAAGATGGAGAAAAGGTCACAGTCAGGGACATTTACATTCATTGTTGATAAACAGTAAATTTGATCATGACAAAGGAAAACTGCAATAACTTACTGCAATATAACATGTTGATATCCACAGCTCAGTCGTGGCAGCCAAATATGGTCTTCAATTTAAGATCTTTCACTGATATGATGGTTGATAAAAGGAAATAACTCATGGTTTTGTTTTTTAGAAGTTCTATGCACACAAGCATTATTGCTTTAACTCTCAAACATCATGTATCTAATCATTCTGTGGAGAACAAACCAAAATTAGATGATGCTTCAAGACCATTAAGTTTTTGCCTCTGTCACATCAATCGTACATGAACTCTGTTACTCTTTACTGGAATGTCTGTAATCAATGGATCCAGAGTTACAGTTAAAAAAGGAAAATATTGGATCAACAGTATTCTTTAGGAATTAAAAAGGTGTTATCACAGCTTTAGAAAGGTATTGAGTTCATGCTAGTTAAAATCCAAAGCTTATCTGCTTTATTGTTGTTTTTACTTGTTGTGGTTCTTGCTGATCTTTGGTGGTTATGGCTTCCCTACCCCTGTCTACCCTCTCACTGCTCGGCCTTGTAGCAATAGACCCCGTAAGACTTCTGGCTCTTGTCTGGGAAGCCAACATGCCGCACCGCAGCCTCTGTGGGGCTGCAGTTCTTGCGGGGCCTGGAGATGGGGTAGCGGACGCTTCCGTCGGCCAACCAGCCAGCATCGCAGCGGTCATAGCCCTCGAGCTTCCAGGCGGAGAAAATGTGGCCCACCTTCGCGATCTCTGCGCCGTCATCCACGCACGCCTGCACGGCCTCATCAAAGGTCAGCCTTTCAGGCTGCACCAGCCAATAGAAACGCCCTGGAGACAGTGACAGGAATCAAGAACATGCAGACGTCACTTGAATCTTGATGAATAATTTGGTTATTTCCATTTTTGTTATATACAGATGTTTTGCAAATTGAATGTGTTTCTTCGTGCAAGCATGTCACCAGAATAATGAGCAACCTAACCAAAGAAATCCTCACCGTTGAGTGCAGAACTGTAGCAGAATGCATCGTAATAATGGTCTGTCTTGTTGCGGTGGCCATAGTTTCTAATGCCGGGACCATTGTTGACGCCACCACAGACCTCTCTGGGAGTGTTGATGGGGTACTGCACTGAGCCATCGCTCAGCCAGCCAGCATTGCACCAGTCCAGACCTCCCTTCCAGGCATCCTCCAACTGCTCAGGGGAGGCAAGCACGGCACCCTGGTCCTGACAGGCCCGCACGGCAATGTCGTAGTTCATGTTGTAGCGGCCCGTATCGGGGTGGTATGGGAACACAACACCTGGGCAGAAGAAAATTAATGTAAGAATCGGTAATATCTTTCTGAAACGTCATTAAAGTAAAGCGTGTAAAGTAAAATCCAAAAGTAAAATTCAATTGCAATGTACACACTGCAGCCTTTGACATGAGATGTGTTTAGTTTTATGTTTGTGATTCATGTGTTAGACTTTCAGCTGTTTAAACAATGATTCCAGATTTAATGAAGAGAATTGTAACTGGTTTAACTGATGCTTTTAAACCCTAAGAGCAATTGTAAAATCATACTTCAGTCACTCATCCATAACAAACATGATATAATAAATAAGTTCAACCAAAATGATCAGCTTGTTTTTATACCTCCCCCCCCCAAAAAAAGGATAAAAAAAAAGCAGAAGTTTTTGCTTAACTCATCCCCACACCTCCACCCACATTGATCCCTCACACATGTGAAACACTATCAGCAGAATGTGGGTGGGAGCTTCCTCCAGGGTTTGAGGAGCAATGACATACTGTGAATATTTCATCTGTCACAGTGCAAGATTTTTTTCTGTTGAAACATACCCTGTGTATAATTGTGTTAATAATGTGGCTGGCGTGAAAAACAGAGTATGTTCCACAGGAAACAGTATTAATGAAATCTGCACGAGGATATGAAGCAAAATTGCTAAATGTGTTTCTGTTTACTGATGTTGAACAGTATTCAAATATCATCATGAAGGAATCATTCGAGAGGTTTTATTTAAATCAGCACAAGCTGTCTGGACTCTTCTTTGTCCTCAAGAGAAGATGATGTAGATGTCTTCAAGAAACAAAAACACTGAAACTTTTTCAACAGAGAGCAGACACATCGATACTGACTATACGGAATAAACATGCTGTCTTTCTTTTTGGAATTTAAATCATTTACGATTCCTGTGCCTGTGTCTGAGCTGAATGACAAGACAGATATAGAAGAACAGGATTTACCATCAGTGAGACCTCTAAGCACCTCCAGGCTGACCTCCTGCTGGGTGTCGATCCCCCCTTTTATGATCTCACAGCGGTACTTTCCTGTGTCTTCCATGGCGACATCTACTATGGTAAGGGAGCCATCTTGGTTGTCCTCCGTTTCCAAAAAGACCCGGCCATCAAAGTTCCCATAGGACTTCTTGTGGAATCCCATCGAGATCAGCACATCCTCATTCAGAGCCTCATCATCTGCCACCTTTGTCCAGTGGATGCGCAGGCCCACGTTACCAAAGCCAGAGTCATCTGTGGACGGGACCTTGCAGGGAAGGGTGACATTGGCTCCCATTTCAGCGTATATCTTGACTGGAAAAGAATAAAATATAAATGTGATAAATGTAATAACATAGTGTAACCTCCCTTGAGTGTTGTCGTGATTGCACCTTTGTGACACTGGTACTGAAAGTGATTACAGAATTATCTCTGACGATTGGATCCAGAGATTTTTCTTGCCCAGATTTTTGGCACAGCACAGATGTGAGGTCTTTGTTGGTCTCTCTTTTCTCCATAATTGTTCACAGCATGTTATAGCATGTGGATACTGTATTTACTATCGCACTGTACACATGTGCTTACGGTCAAAGTGTTCTCTCACACTCAAGTATCAAAGAGTCTGGTGGTATCCTGTGTAGTTTACTGGAGACAATGTTGGAACCGAGCCACACTTCTGCCCCTGGAGCCAGTTATCGTCCTTCAGTCTCCTTCCTGCCCTTGACAGCGCTGCCACTTTGAGACATTATGTTCCCATACATTAACCTCCAAAGTGTCTGTCATTAACTTAAATCATCAGTAACTAGTTTTAGTTCACGATCAGGAGCTGATCATCATCACACAGAATCATCATCAATTTGCTTGTTTCCTCAGTGCCCTCCTCTTATCCCCCCCTTATACAAACTAGGCCACCCTTTGAATGAAATTGGAGGGCCATGTGTGTCTCACTGTGGGTTCCCACGTTTAGACCTCCCAGGGCTTGCTTAGTTAAGAAGACCCCTACCAGCCAGGGTGGGCCTTTGCCAGGCAATAACAAGCACCAGATGGATGAATATACAGGACCCCTGACCCCCACCACCACAGGTCCACCCTTGAACAATCAACCTTTTCAAGAGGAGCGAAGCTGCACTTAATATGGTGATTACATAAGCAATTGTATCAACTTTTACAGCTCTGGCTTTCCACAGCCAGAAAACGGTCTGCAGACGTAACATATTAATCTTATGCAACTGAGCTGTTCTTGGCTGGATTCACGTCCAAAGCTTAAGTACTGTCTATTACATGTCTGTTGCTATGTCTACGATTCGCTGAAGAAAAGACAGGATCCTGAGCGGCTCTGTTTCTGATTTATTCAGTATGTATGATCTGAGTCTAGATCTCTTTGTGTCTCTGCTCTCTGACTGAGGGGTTTGTGTTGAGGCGCCTCATTGAAAGCACAGCCATGACTGGAATACAGTGCTGGCTCCTCGATGGCAAATGTTTCCCACATGGGCAATGTGGGAAATAATCGGAGCTGCTGCAAACACACACACACACACACTTGTACACTTATCTTTGGGAGGACACCAGCCCAAACAATCCAAACTAAATGCCTAACGGTTAATCTAACCCAAGTGTAACCCTAGCCCTAAAACCAAGTCTTGACCACCAAACAGTCCATTGGAGGGGGTGGGCTCACAAAGTGAGGACAAAATGTTCTAACTTGAACAAAAATGTCATCACTGTAGGTAAAAAGCTCCGGTCCTCACAAAGACACCTGCACAAACACACACACAGGGTCACAGACGACTGCTATTACAGAATGACCATGCCCAGTAGCATCACTCCTCGCCTCTCGACAAGATCGTTCTGCTGCTGCACAGATTTTAAAAGATGTCTGGGCAAGATTCCTCTCTGACCGTTCTGTCAGTGAGCAATGACTCACGGCTGCAATGTGCCTCGTAAATTCCCTCCACGGGTAGCAGCGTGCATTAAGTGTGATAGAAACCTGCAGGATCCAGAATGGCTAAACTGCTACTAATCAAAAGCTCTGGCAAAGGTGAAGGCGGCGTCAGCCCCGGCAACACGTGATGCCTTCTTGCTTTGGAGAATCTGGTGGATTAAATGAAAGAGTTCTTTATGCTGTTTTATGGCAACATTGTTCTGTAAAGAAACAAATACCCTCGTGGTTAAAAACCCTAAAATTGAAGGGGTGGGCTGACCTAAAGCTGAGAAAACAGCTCATAATTAATTAGTGTGGTCTAACTAACCTCATTACTATTGGACCACTAAATGAAAGCTTAATAAAGAACTCATATATTCTGAATCAACCTTTAGGATAATGATGCCTGAGGGACAATAGCAGACAGAGAGACGGTAGTGGGGAATGTAATTACATGCTCTTTCCAGCTCTTGCAGTTTCCAGCAGATACACATCCCACAGGAGGCTGTTGCCCCAACCATTTTAGGGCACACTACTCTCATAAAGCAACAGCCTGGTGTGTGTACTTAGGAAGGGAAAGAAAGCCCTCCCATTCTCTGTCGCACCTCAAACAACATCCTATTTATTTAAGACTCTCCGAGGTCAGAGGTGGAGCCCAGTTGTCACTAAAATGGGCCGTTACAGGACGGTGAATGGGCTCTATCCGAAATTTTGGCGAGAACTGTAGCCGGGAAAGGTAAACGGACACATGTGCATGACAATAAAACACTCCCCAGCTGCAGCAAAGACCTGCTGCCACTTTATGACACAGCACAATTCTCTCTCACTCTATAAAAGCTTGTATAAGCATGTGATTGGAAACATCTGCTTCGCTGTAACATGTAGAAAACTGCAAATTAACAGCATCGTAGCACCACAACAGTGGGCCATGTATTACATTTCTTTGATATATATCTTTCAACATAATTTGTGCTTGAATTGATTGATTTAATATTATTATGTAATGTTAGTATCTATAAGTTTTCACTAACTAACCATAACACTTGAGAAGTCTATGAACAGTAAATGATCATGATAAAGGATAATTACTTTGCAGGAAAGCAGTTTATTTTCCTCAAAACCTTTAAATCCTTTAATTTCATCATCATTTTTTGTGTGCACGTCGTACCACACCTCCTGTCAGAGGTGCCAGACATGTGTTGCTCCGTCGTCTGCTGCTGGCCCGCTTCTCTCAATATGGAGAAAGTATTAACAAGCACAGCTGGGAGAAGCCGAGTCGGCCAACTCCTGCACACTAAGTTCTATAAACTTTTTCAGTTGTGCAGAACAAACACACAGAGTGGGTGTGTGGCGCTCACATGATCATACATCTGCAGCCCCCAGCACACGTGTGCAGCGGATTTGATTACCCTCACACATGCAGAGGGTCTCAACGTGTGAGTCTATCAATGTCTCAGCCCTGAACCTGATCACATTTTCTACTCAGTCCCCAGCCTCAGCCAATTTTTAGCCAGGCCCCTTTTTCCACCCAGCCCCTGGCAACAGGGCCAAGCCTCAGTAACCAGCAACCACAGTGAGCACTAGACTGAACAGGCTGTGGCCTCCTGGGGGAAAGACAGAGCGATTTGGATGTTGTTCAGCATGGGGCTCTATACGTTTGGCCGTGGGTCATAAATCTTTACTTTGCTCCCGTCACGCTGCCCGCTACTGTGGCAGTTTTCCAAAAAGCTCCCAGTGCTAGAGTGAGTGAGGACGTATAGGCGGCGGCAACGCCCAGCCAGCAGACAGAGAATCCACCACTCACCGGGCCAAGAAAAGCTTTAGTCAGTGCAGAGTTGGCTTTAGCTGAGCTTTCACAAGATGTAGACGGTGAGGTCATGTACAGCAGAAATATATACGTGCGCTCTGCAGACACACATGTATGCACACACTGGTGACATCACTGTCGGACGGGAGTAATAGCCCGTCTTGTCCCAGAGCGAAACTGCTCTCCCCACTGACGAGCCATTTCCTCTCGTCTTGGAAGAGAGAAATCTGAGACGACCCTAATTTGACTTCTACTGAGTCAGCTGCTGAAAACACATTACATTTCACTCAGTACATGCAACATGAAGGCTTCCAGCTACCCCTCTTTTATTTCTTGCACAGCAGTCGATCCATTCTAGTATTTCATAGCTGGCAGTTGCAGCAACCGGCTCAGTGCCTCATCCTATTTGGCCTGCTTGAATTTGAAGTATAATGCTCCCATGATGGAGTACAGGTGTTTTATGATAAAACTTTTATCTAGGGTTTCATGTTCTATTTGGCAAAGGAAGAAAATAAAATAAAACATAGAATGGATAAAACATATTTGCTTTGAGAAACTCTATTTTAGGATTTACATCTGAAATGGGATGAGCACTGCTAGCCTAGTTTCAGCCACTGAGACACCTGTGACCCATTTAGGAGTGGGATCAGCAGAATGAGTAGCATGGTCCAGAGAGTCTCAGACAATGACAGTGTGATTTATTCAGCTGCCTGGCTGTGCTGTGGTGGTCTGCATGCAGCAAGTCAATGAGCCGATGCTGGGTCACTCTGTGGCTGTGTGTGTTACCCCAGAGATGACTCTGTTACCTACTGCTACAATGACCCTGTTGTTACACAACCACTACCACTCAGAGCTCTAACACAGCTCATCCTCTTTATTTTTACATGCATTTGTACATCTCAGTTATTCACAAATACATCCACAGAATATAGCACAGAGCACATTAATTTTGAAATATACAATTTGTACATTTATTTAAATAGAAATTCAAACTTACCTGTTAGTTGGATGGGAGAGTTTATTGAATGACTGTAGGCACTGCCAGCCAGCGTCAAGGAGATTAGGGTGATGCACAGCAGACTCATCATTTTCTCTTTTTTCCCTCCTTCACTAAAATAAAAATATAAAACTTGTGTCAAATTTGAAAATACCCAACCTAGATGATATTTTCTGTCTTTTAAGAGTTTTTCATCTAGCTGTTCCTCCTTTGTGCAGCAGCCGCCTGTGGTGCTACTGGAAAATTTGGGTTCTTCAGAGGTCCAGACAAGTGCCTTTTATTGAAGCCCTGCATGGCTGAGACCACTCCCCTCCCCTCAGCCCATCACCATGCTCCCATCTCTATACTGGGATCCGGTTTGCCACATTATTTGAAAAGGACGCCCTCCTCTCCTTCAGGGCAGAACAAAGGATAGCAGCAGAGACAAAGCCCAAGATATTTAATGTGCAAATCCTTATCCTGAGTTGATGATTCCAGTGAGAAATGCTATACAAGAAAAATAAAAACGTCAGGTCTCGTCATTGAAATGAACCAGCTATACATTTATCCTCTGTAGAGTTCAGTAAGTGCATCACACCCAATGTGTCACCACTTGTTTCCAATCCACTAACTTTGACTCATTCTGATTTTATTCCCCATTTCATTTTTTTGTTTTCAAAATATTTTGACGAGGTTTCAATTTAACGCATCAATTAAATGCTTGTGAGTTAAATGTTGTAATTATAGTAAACTCTGAACTCTGTAATGGTCATGAACATTTCTACACACTTCTACACACACGGACACACGAGTTACAGAGGTGACATGTACTTATGTGGCTTACATGGGTGTTTGAAGAGCTTTAAAATTAAATGGCTCATAAAAATGATGCATAACAAATCTGCCTACAAATCACACTTGGCTCATAGTCCTCCACTTTCTTTATTTTGCTCCCCCACATGCTTACACTCCCTTTCTTTCTTCAACCCCATGCCATTAATTCTATACATTCAAAGCTATATTTTTTAAACCTCTCTTCCTGTTTGGAAATGTTTATATTTGTGTTATAAACACCTTTAACTAAGTAGGTAAGGGATCAAGTTGGCTAAACCAGGCCTCAGCACAGTTAAACAATTACAACACTTACTGTAAATTGTGTGTGTTTCTCTCAGTCTCCTCTGAGGCTGAGGCAGAGTAGAGACAGCAGAGTGTAACAGAGAGAAGAGACATGGATTTGAGACCAGCCTTGTGTAGAGGGGCCCTGTGTGGTCTCCCCTAAACGTTTTCTCAGCCGTCTGGAGTGTCTTTGAGAAATGGCGAGACTGGGACTGGAGCAGCAGGCTGCAGACGCTTCCCTGGACCACTCCATCACAGGAGTTTTTACAGCTGGGACAACCAAAACGCCCATCTTCCTCTCCACCTCTCTCTCCCTCCTCTGCCCTGTCTGTCAATCCTTCAAACCCCACAGAGACAACAACAGAGAACATGGTGGGCCTCAGCTGTATATTCTAAAGTCTCAGCTTGCCCTGGGCACATCCTCTCTGCCTCTGCCATGGACCCACCAATCCTCTGAAGATCTGAGGGACTGTTACATAAGAGGGCAAAAGGCCCCATAAATAGCGAGAAATTATAAACACACACAGCCCCAGTGTGAGGGCACAGACATTACAGACTCACTCTGTGAGTTTAAAACTCTGGGCTGTAATCGCCTACTCTCCATGACACCATCAGTGAGACTATACTGGCTAATACTCTGTGATTAGATAGATAGATAGACAGATGGATAGATAGATAGATAGATAGATAGATAGATCTGTGATTAGATAGATAGATAGATAGATAGATAGATAGCCTATGCATCTATGTACGTGCAGATTTTGGAGTACAGAATGTACTGGTCTGTTTAGATGTACTGTATATTTAATGTCTTCAGCCTGAACGGATTTGGAGACCCACCCAAAGAATCCCTCACAGTTCTGCTGTGTCAGAGCCAAGTCTCAGGGCTATGAGCGAAGCCACAGCTGGTTTTCTGTTGGTTGTGCTCCCAGCTCATGGTCGGGTGGTACAAATCTTTTAACATATAGCAAATTTTTGAGCCGGAAGCATGAGGGCAAGCAGGACTCTCTGGACCCTCAGTCCCTTATATAAAGTCCTCATTAGGCTAGACAGGAAGAGGTCAAAGCTGAACAAGTACCGGCTATCCCACGTTAGCAACATTCACATTAGGCCCCGCCAAACATGTGTTTCTCGTTATCTGCACCAGGACGACACGTGATTAGACTTGGAAACATTTCTGAATATGACGTGGGGATAAATCACTCTTTGCTCCTGGTAATAAGGCATTGATGACACAATGAAGCAGAAGACACTTTAAAGTTACTGGGTGGGATGAGACAGCAAATTTGTTGAATCGGTACGTGCGTCAGCAGAGCAGCTGTGATTGTAGCTGAGCTGGTGTGTCATGGTCCCATTCCCTTCATATCAGACCAGGGGAAACAGAAATATCATATATGTGGTAGTTTTGTAATCTAAGTCTGTTATCAGATCCTGATTAGACTCTGTTTAATTTCTCTGGTCGCTGTGTGAGCAATGACAGAATGGTGACCCGGGGCCCTGTGCTTGGGTGTTGGGATATTTCATCCATCTGCTGGATTTGACATGAAAACACACAAGACACAACACAGCAGTTAAATAACCCAGGAGGTTGAAAATTCTTCAAAGCCAAGTGATTCAAAAGGTGAAAAAGAGGTTACATTTATGTTATCGAATTTATGTTGATGTGTGACATGGCTGCCTGGCCAAACACTTTCATAACTTTTTGCAGTTTAATTTCTGATGTGATGAGAATCATAAACTTAGTGGAACGTGAGATTGTTTTCCTACACCACACCCCCAGCCAAATTAACTTATCATTATCACACAAATGAGCCGCTTCAGTTTTATTTGACTGGTTCTGATCAAACACATGATTCCTTGTGAGGCATGGGGAGCAGTAGTTAGCACACAGCTAGTCACATCACAGCAAGACATTTCCTGGCTTGAACCCCACTCTTGGCTGCAGTTTTTATGTTTCATGGATTTTTCTGCAGGTGCTCATCTGTCCACGTTGAGTTTGTCATGTGTTTGCGGTTAGTATCATTTAGTTCATATTTATGTCTTGCCACGTTTATAGATTCTTGTTCAGGTCATGTCTGCCGTCTTGTCCTCAGTGGAGCACGGGGTTGTCTAGTTTATGTCACTGTGCATTGTTTTGTCTGGCACTTCCCCTGTCTTATTGTGAAAATAACTCTCCTCTCGTTTCAGGTCTCTTGCCTTTCCTGCCTCTTGTGTTTTCCCGCCACTGTGATTACTAGCTCCGCCCTCATGTGCTCCAGCTGTGCCCTATTTCCTCCTGTGCATATATAGCCATGTCTTTCCTTGTTCTTGTTGCCAGTTTGTCATGTCCAGTCCCTAGACCTGTTCCGTGTCCTGATTCTCCGTGTGGCTCCTTATTCATGTCTGTAAGGTTTTTTGTTTGCTCTTTGATAGTGCTTCTTAGTTCTGTTCCCTCGTTGTGAGTGATTTTCAGTTTTTGTGTTTGTACCTTTTTCCAAGCTCAGCTTGTGATTTTTTGTTATATTAAAATAGTGATTTTTGCCATGAGTCTGTGTCTGGGTTCATTCCTGTGTGCCCCAGCATAACACCCAGATATCATGCTCCCCTAACAGGATGGGCAGGATAGATACAAGATGGATGTGGAAAAACATTGCATCTGTCTCTATCTTAACTTAAGATGCACCATTTATAAAAGGAACAATATGTATTATCCAATACATCTCAAAAAAGAGTTGTGTTGTTTTTTAATGTATTTATTTCCATGTCCATTTTCCTTCCATGGTTGGAGTTGTTTTCTGTTCTTTATGACCCTACAAGTTATTGCTCTGAATAATATTCAGCTCAGCAGTGAAAATACTGCTCTGTCCTTGTATGACCAAGCATAAGCATGTGTGCTACCCCAGCTAAAGATGTTTGTCTTCAGCCTTTCCTCTGGCAGCTGAACACGTCCACTTTAGTGCTTTAAAAGACATGGCTCCCATCCCATATCTCTTTTAGTAGACCACATAGCAGTAAATTTAAACACCATGAAAAAGCATCTCATAGCCCAGTTCTGGATTGCGTCCTCGTTAGGGGAATCCTCAGAAACCTCCTTCTGCAGCGTATGATGACGCCGGTTGTTAAATTTTGAAGTTTCGTAAAGATTTAAAAAAGCAAAGTCGGCAACAATTTTCCGGTCATCTGTCATTTCCTGTTTATTTTTATACTGCTGTTCCATTTGTTTGTGCTGCTCACTCTGTTTCTTTTTTCTCCTGTCTCTTACCAGGTGGCATGTGGGTGTATGGCTCCATGTTCCTAACAGCTGCAGAGGAGTGTGGGAGGGTTGCTGCAGCAACACAACCTAAACAATCACACCCGTTACGTCAGCTCATGGTATAAATCCTGGAATGGAGGGTGTTGGTTCACCGGTGAGTGTTGGGATGTTGGCCAGGGGGATTTTACCGTCAGCAAACTTAAGTAACTCTAACCTTTTGACAGAAATGTTACAATAAAATCCTCTGGCTCTCTGGAACCCATCAATGAAATCTGTGGTGTTACTAAAACCAATACTTTATGAAACAAGTGATATGATAAAGTCTGATAAAGATGCTTGTACTGGAAAAACTTCATCTGTTGTGAATATGTGCAGTTACGTCTCTCTGAGTCATACCTCAGAGAACAAATGTCCTATGGTCTGGATACGGGAAGTGTAATCGTAACATTTCACCCATGTTTTACATCAACGAATGCAGTTGCCATCACAAGTGACTCACATGGAGATTACCAACTTAAGTCATACAGAGCAAATATAGATTTACACTCCATCATTTCCAGAAACTGGGGAAAAGGGAAAGATGAAAAAATGCTTGCCAAAAAAAAAATAAATCTCTGCATGTAAGATGGTCTGGTCTACAAAAGCATTACAAGGAGGGCATCACCTGAAAGATGAGTACCACACCTCTCGTTGTTTAAGCCTATAGCTGTTTCCTGGCCAGAAGAGTCTCGTCTGAAACACTCCTGTGTTTTAATGCCAAAAAGAAAGAAAGAAATACACCAGCCAGCTGAGACCACGTATCTGTCTTCTTTTTTTCCACATCTCTGCAGGGAGCATTAGCCAGATCTTCAATCCCACTTCACACTGGAAGGAAGGCTAGAATATGTACTGCAGTATTACAGTCTGCACTGAAGCCTTTCATATTTTAAACATGCATGTCCCTCCATGATAAGTTTCATCATGTTAAACTTGTGAAGAATCATTGGCTATTGTAGAGGAAAATGTTAGAAGAAAGTTCCACGTTTTTATGAAATTCTTGTACTGTGAGGTTTTAATTTTTTTTTTCTATGTGCTATGTAATATATATGTTCCAGCAGAAACTTGCAGGGATTTGAGAGCTGGTGGTGACAGACCAGTCAATCCATCATCCTAACCATCACATCTGCTTTCATTTTATTTTTATTTTTTTCAAATTAAGAATATTGCCTGTTCTTGTCAAGCAATGGAGGCTTCTAAACCCAATGTGGGCACTTGTTGGTGGTGTTATTGTATTGTATATTTTATACACTTAATTCATGTTATGTAGTTTCTGTCTGGATGCAAAATTATTTTGCATTATTTATCAGCCCTTAAGGTGTACATCAAAACCACACAAACACATACAGTATGTTTAGAATGATGTGTATTGTAGTTCAGCAGCTCATCGAGCAACATGTCGCAGGAGCAGGACCCTAATCAGTGGTAAATGGGCTGTATGATGCAAAACCACTGCTGTGCTGCTTTAAAGGAACTGAAGTGTGTCTGCAAATATTTTGAAGGGAAAGCAATAAATTCCAGCCTGATGGAGCAGTGTAAAGATAAACAAGAGGGAGCCATGGAAACGTAGATGTAATTACAGTATGTTGTCAAAGCCCACACATTTGTCATCACGCGTCTGGGAGGCATTCATAGACCACATAGGCCCAGTGAAGGAATTTACAATTGCTTTGGGAAATGAGTGTTCAGTAAATATAGCATCTATGGCAAAACATTTTTTTGCATTTAGTTTATTTCCTAAAAACGTTGAAAAAAGTTACACTAATGCTGTGACCTGCATCTGTCACCACCTTTCTAGCGTCCCCTCTCTGCACTGGACGCTGCAGGCTGTTTTCTTCATTACCCCTCAACACTTCCTACCGTACTATAAGTCACAGACTCACTGAAAGGTTTGAAAGTAGCGTAAAATATGATGCCCTTAAAAATGAGCTACAGCTGAAAAACCTTGCTGTTTTTCAAAAAAAAAAAAAAAAAAAATACAGCTTTGAAGCTTCTTAATTGAATTTCCATATATTCCTGTGAACTAATTTCCTCCCAAATGATAGTGTTTCAAGTGTTGGAGAAGTAATACCAGCAAAACATGCTGAATCACAGGCAGAACGCCAGGCTGTGGTGGAACAGCTTTAACTGAGGGGAAAAAATCAGTTTCAAATGACAATTGAGTTATAAAGGGCTGGAGCACAGTTTGGACGGATTCATGTGAAATTGTTGCAATTGCACCAGTTCACTGAAAACACAGCAACACAGCCACATGTGCTTTTATTCATGACTGATGTGAAGAGCCATAAAATATCACACGATCCAGACTTCAGGGTCCCAACCAAAGCTCCGTCCAAGGACACAGGCAGGGCTGCTCGGCCACCTAACATTGTGAATAGAACACAAACATCTTTAATAATTTCTTAGCCTCAAATTTGGGATTTCACTTGAAACTGAGCAGCATTATCATGCTTTTTTGTGAAAGTCAATAAACCAGCACAGCATGCAGTTATCTGTTTCCAATTGGGATAAAAAGGGGGCTTTTACCGTTCATTTGCAGATTAGAAACAGATGTTGTCCAAACTCACGCAGCACCATGCAAACAATAAGATACTTTAACAGAGTGAAATTGTAAAGCTCTGTCCCGGGCTGGTAGTGTGGTAAATGTGGCAAAGAGCATAATGAAATGAAAAAGAACAATTGCACAGATGGTGGGGAATGATGAGAAACGATTTCAGGATAAACTGTGGTCTGTGTTTGACTGAGAAGTCTAATTACCTCAGAGCCGTTTCTTCATTTATAATCAAAAAGACATAAACCCATTTGGTGAGACAAACACTGGGGAAAGACCAATGAGCCACAGGTCCTCTGCTGATGACTGCATCTACAGATGTTTAGAGAAGTCACTCATCTATTAGCATGGATAACATCATTACATCAAACAATAAGCCACCAGAGACTGTCTCTGAGCACAATACCTAAAGGTTTCAATTATTTGATATCGAATGTGGAAATCAAATTCATACAATAATACCATCTCACACGAGGCACAGGCATGTGCAGAGAAACATGTTGAGCCAATGATTAAATTAAGTCATTTTATATGTTTTTTCTGCATAGATCTGTGTGCAATAATAACAAGTCCTTGGTTACAGTCATCATTTACTCTGCAGCAGTTGAAAAAGCCCCTTTGCACATGATAGGAGTTAACTTTGGTAGAGAGTTTATTTTCATAAAACTTCCAGCAGCGAGAGGAAAAAGAGCTCTTCCATGGGCGTATTCTCATGAGTGACTTGCGGCTATCGTGACTTTGGCTGAGAAACGAAGGTTGAGTCAGCAGTTTAGGAAGATGATCTGTTATGTCTCCTGCAGTGAAGCTACGACAGACTGCAGATGTGGACACTTTAATAAAGCAAAGTGATGAATGTGCTGCACCTTTACAGTTTCTCCATTCGACTGCATGACTTTGCATACATCACTGCAAAGAAAACATTTAAAGTCCTGTCATCAATAAATGTAAAAATAATCACTGTGACTAGCTAACCAGCTGCTTAACTAATTCATCTCAAAGTAAATGCTAGCTGAGGCCGATTTTTGAATTTATGTTGGTTTGTATGTTTCTCTTGGAGCTGGATCAATCCTGTGCACACTACAATTTGCGTGAATTAGTGTTTGTACTTTTGATCGTACTCATTCATTGATTTATTCAGTCAAACCTGATGTAATAATGGATTACGATCATCCTATGCCAAATGACGTATCCATTAGGGCAGAACAGTTATTGCTGAATGTTTAGCCAAGGGTATGAGGCCATCCACTGCAGTTTCCTTTTGAGCCCCCTCCCCCACGTCTGCCACACAAGATCTCTTCTCACAGAGGATCCTTTGTGTAACAGGAAGCAGTGTGAAAAGGGGGAAGAAATGGGAAAGGGATGGATTTGTTCCATCCTCTTCTCTTCTCAATCCATCTGAACGGACCTCTGTTTGACAGGAAGTAATCCTTAGACAGAGTGAAGGTTTTGTAAAGTGTCAATCTCTTCATCTGGATTTCCTCCTCTCTTTCAGTTGTTCTTTTTTCTTACCTTTCAGTCAAACTCTCTTCACACAGCCTGTTCCTTTTAGTGTAAATTATTTAGCATCTCTGTGGTTACCTGCAGGAGCATGGTGGAAGGAAACATCAATCAATCATTTTATTTCTATAGCCCACATTTACAAAGCATAGCTTGTTAATGTAACCGGCCTCAGACCTAGGGGAATCTGGGTCGGTCCAAGTGACACACAGACAAGCATGTGCTGTGTATCTGGGAAGATGAGGAACAGGACACGTAATGTCGCGGTGCTTTGCTCAGCCAGCAGCAGTTTATTACTGCGCATGCCTAATAAAACATTCACTTTTTCATATAACAATATTATTTCAAAGTTCAATAACACAATACTCAATAAGTACATTAACTTAAATCATACGAAAACACTGTCTTTGGAAAAACAAAAACAAAGTGCACAACAACGATAATGCATCTTTAGTGCAACTTGTCATGGTAATTCAGTTACCAGATTGAATTAACAAAACTATACAGTAATACATTCCCTTCATCTTAATCACATTCACACCATAACTTAAGCTGAAACACACACACACACACACAGTGAAGAAGCTAACAGACGACGGTAGCCATTATTCAACTCGACGAAACAATAGAACTACTCGGTCACAGTTACACTCAATACATGTACAATGCTACCAAACATGTCACAGACATTTCACATTAGTTCAACATCGTCAGGATGTTAAGAAATGGTTATTTTACTCACCTGGGAAGATGAGGAACAGGACACGTAACGTCGCGGTTTATTACTGCGCATGCCTGGGCTCAGACTACTTCGTGTTCTTCTCCCTTCACAGGAGCGCAAGGGCGCCATCTACTGACTTGATAGTCTAATAGAATGTAGCCTCACAGTAATGTGACAGGTGTGAAGTGCTGGTGTAGTTCAAATAAATCTTGAAAAAATGGGGGGGGGGGGCAATTTCTGAGCCCTCTACATTACATAGGGAAGGATTTTGCCCGGGCACACAATGTACATACGTATATACAACAGAATGGAATGATTTGAGTCAACGTCCAGGACCCAGTGCTAGATCGGTTGCGGCCCAAGGCTGTGGGATGTCAGTGTCCTCGTGGCTGTCCAAGTTTCATCCCGTAAAATGTATCTTGAAGCCCTGACTCGAATCACAGAAAACATGATGGAAAATCCCTTTTGTCATAAAGGCGAAAACATGTCTTCCCATCTGCCTTCCATGTGACTGATTTGATGCAGCTGTTGGCATAGCTTGAGCACAGTCTCTGCAGGTGTCACAATGTTTTAATATCATGTTGTGATGAGTCATTTATTCCCCACGTTAAATCACTGTTGGGAAGAGCCACAGAGAGAGTGTAATGCAGGTAATCGTGTATAATCTACCTGTTCACGAGGAGTAGCTTGTCCAGTCATTGTCTTCTTCCAACTTCAGTCTGCCTTGGATTTGAACGATCAGGCTATCATCATGAACCCCCATAAAAGACACATGCCTTATTCCATCTCACTCTTAGACTGTCTAAGTGCTGAAATGTATGAGAAAACACAAGAATAATTAAAGAAATTAAGAAATGCAGTGGGAGGTTGACCACACAAGCAGTTATGTTTATTGACTGCTTCTTGGCAGAAACAAAAGCACAGCAAGAGAGTGTCGAACCACTGAACTGATGATCCAGCAGAGTTTGGTCCTTCAACACAGGAAACAGGTGAAACATTTTTCTGATCAGGAGCAGGCAAGAACCAGAGCACCGCGTCCTGCTACACAGACCAAGAGCAAGCAGGGGCAAGACAGAAAAGACCTTACCAGCATAACCCAGAAAAGGGATTATTATTACTTGTTGGAAGGATGTAGCATAGGTCAGGAAGGAACCAACCACATTTTTGGTGCAGATTTTGATCTAGGGCGGATCCAGGGATTTTCTTTTCACTTTCTGTAACATGTTGAGATATTGGGTGTGTTGAATTTATCAGAGATTTCCCAGGAATGATTCATGGATCTAGAGCCATGGTCAATGACGAGGTAGTTGTAGCGTTTTGGCTTTCTTTGACAAGTAATTAACTTCAAAATGTTCTTTATTTGTCTCTGTCGAGATGAGGTCAGATTCTTCAGTTGTTGTGTTGTCTCTGATTTTCTCTGAAGATTCTCTCATTACCTGTTTTATGGAAGAGTCCTGTCGTGATGTGCTGCAGTAAAATATGAGTGGCTGTGATCGCACGCCAAGGTTAAGTATGATGAAGTCAATGAGTCATAGACTTTGATGTGTGTTACACAACATTGCAGCCTTTTAAAACAATGCCTTAACCACACTCCCACTAAATTAATCAGGAAATGGGGAATATTATTTTTGTGAGTATCAACCTCTACATTTCCCTTGTGGTTTGGGTGTAGCCATATAGCTCTTATGTTTGAACACAGAGATCAAGATACATCTCACACTAGCAGTCTTACTGCAGGGGCCAGGGGTCGGCTGTGGGAATTGGTTTCAAGACCACGACAGACTTCTGTATAGACAGGAAGTCCTCCCCTTCCCCCAACATGGAATGGGCAGTGTAATGGTATAGTGCCCAGTTTACCTCAGAGCTTTATTAAATTTGCAGTGACAGATGAAACATGTGGGTTTAATGGAGACTTGAAAATCAGGTCATGGTTATCTGTTCAGTGTTCTCAGGCATATTGCATATTTGGTTCTTTCCAAAGTGAAACCAGTTACTGATATGGCCTCCAGCTGAAATTAACTTTGACTGAACTTGGTGCCAAGTTAAAGATCACAGATGCATGACTGTGTGCAAAAGCTCAGGATATGTTCCCACTGACAAGAAAGGATATATGGTCCCAGAGTGCAATGAAATTTAAAGCACAGAAGCTACGACCCATGATTTATTCTGCAGTCAGATCCAAGAGGGCTCATATTTCAACCATAGCTGTCCAACACTGGGCAAACAGAGTCTCCTTCATAGTTGCATTATGTGTTGCTTTCTTCATGCCCATTCCCCTTATTTATCCTCCTTGTTCTGGAAACAAGACCGTTTGATTCCAAATGACTCTCACCCCGTACACACCTCCTCTGTTCTCTAACACTAAGCATCACATTGCTCCATCTCCCTTCCAAACTCAATGCATGTAACAAAATAAAACATCTTTTGATAATAAAATGCGCTGCAAGTCCCAGAGTTCATGAGAGGCTGCAAGAGGGATGAAAATTGTGTATTATGATTTGTGTAATTTTGAATGCAACAGTCTTTTCACTCGCTCCTGTCCTGAAACCATTTGTAGATTTTTTTCCAATGTATCTCTGTTGGGAATCTTGCCTGGATGATTGTGCTGCCATTTTAAACTGAGATGTGCAGCTGCTTGTAGCTGCTTTCCTGTTCCGATTTACACTGTACCATGAGAATAGCTTCCACATGTTGTGTTCCTGGGAGAGCTGTAAGAACAATGGAGGGGGGGGGGCTGAATTACAGAGAACTTTTTCTAAATCTATAGATTGCCACCGATCATTGCTCCTGATATTTGTTGCTGTGATTTTGTGACAGCTGACAACTAAACAATGCATCACAGTAACTCTGATAAAAATGATATGCTTTTAGACATGGACTGAACTCCTGGCTTTTCCTGAAAGCTAACTCTGGACATTTTATGTAATATCTCAAATATTTTAGATTAAGCGCAGATTTTTGTGAAATGGTGACGACAGAAAGTGAAATACTAGAAAAATAAGATACATATCGAAGGTATACAGACATAATATAATGAAGTTGCTTTGATTATGCTTGATTACATATTTTTACCTCAAAGAAAAATACATCAGTGCATACAGCAGGACTCTTTTTAAAGCTTAATGGCACAGCATCATCATTCGGCCTGGTAAAAAAATGACTTGTGAAAACTTTGTACCTGTCAACATGCAGCAGTGGATCAGCTTCATGTTCCCTCTCACCATAAAGAAAACAAACAAAGTTAAAGGAGCGTGTGAAACAGTGAAATCGTCTCTCTACAGTTCTCTTTAAAGAACCCACTGTGAAATCTGACAACTTTCTCTCATCTTCCTTGTGTTTGAAATGGGTGGTGGTTCGATTGTTGCACACACAGTTCATAATGAAAACTCATATTAAACATTTGTTTTCTATAAAAATCCAGAGGCTGCAACTGATAAAAACAAGGCACACCAAAATGACAATAGAAGCTGCTCTAGATGACATTTGTGTACTGCATGGGAAAAAATGAAGCAACTGTCTCCACGGTAAAATGATTCTTTTCACATTATAGGATCTATAGTCCACAGAACATACAGTGGTACTCCTGGAATGTACCATGTGCACGGAGTAAAGCTCATCGACTACCGAACATCAAGCTGTTTTCAATTTATTTTTCCTCTTGTCCCATCAGCAGCCAGTAAAGTGGCTCAGCCACATAGTACTGGGGCCTGTGCAGGCTCAATGTCAAATAGATTATTGATGCAGTTAAAAAAATCTGCTGCGAGTGAAACAGAAAAGAAACCCTGTTAAAACCTGTTAATGTCATCATTTTGGTAAGAATCTATGAGCAGCACTGAGGTCACCGAGCCTTCAGACCACAGAGTGTTAGTAAAGATGGATGACAACTCCAGAAGTGAAGCCAAAGTCTCTTAATCACCATCTGGTGGCTAGCTGCAGTATAACTCATGAATTCTGCCACCTCCATGTTACTAAATTCATCAGTAAATCTTGAAACGTAGATTCAGCTTTTCACCTTGCATGTATTGATAAAAGAGCAACTCTGCTCTGGTTACATCGCACGATAAACTCCCCACACTGACCACATGTAGGATTTGATTGACTTCCCAACCTGCCACAACGAGAGGAGTTTGCGCAATGTAAATGTCATATACCACTTCAGAAGGAGAGGTGAGCATTTAACAGGCAATATGTGCATATGTGCATAGAAAAACGAAAACTTGTGTTGGCTAAAGAGACCTTATAAGATCAGATAAATGTGATGTATATGGACGATGAAATGAAAAGACAGAGAGACACCATTCCGTTTAGCCTGTAGATCGATGTTAAATCCTTTTTTAGAACTGAAATGGAAACAGTGAACGTTCAGAGGAGAAATGAAACCTGTTGACACGGACATGTGTTCTATTCTCTGTTTGAAGTGTCTTGACAGCCCATTGATGCCAACAAAGTGATGATGGGTGTGTGGCTCTTTTAGCTTTTAAGATTTGTTGGAACTTTATGTGGCAGGATTGGTATTTTCGATATCTTCTATTCTGTTTTATTCTTATTGTGTTTTCTTCTGTGTTTATTTGTATGTTGTAGAGACAGACCCTTTATGGTGTGTGTGGTTTGGTTTCGTGTTTATTTTTTTAATACTATCCAAATAAAGTGTATCTTCGTATCTTGAACGCACGTCTCTTGCCCCTTCTCTAACGGTGGATCTGTGTGCCGTCACCAAATTCACAATTCCCTGGGTGAGATTCCCGGGGTGGCGTTTGTCTGGCTTGTTGGTGTCTGAAGTGAAGGTGATCTACCGCCTCACATTCACAGCGTCGTGCCACATTTATAAACAACCACAGCTCTGTTGGACTGCTGCGAATTCTTCCACTCAACACTGACCCCATTGTTGGGGGGAAAAAACAAGGAAAAAACATTTGGCACCACTTATTTTTGAGGGGTCCCATATGCTTCCTCAAGCGTCTCAGGCTTCCAGGAGGGACACCTGAGATTTATCTTTATCTGATAATGTTCTTGGGAATATTTAGCTGATGGGCTTTCAGAGAGAACAGCACAAACACATCTTTTATGCCACGTCAGCCATACACAGTCTGCAGTGGCCCTGATGTGTTCTAACAAATCAAATCTCACAATACAGTAACAACTCTCCTGGCTCATTGCCTCTCTCTCCACTGCCCACTAATGGCCTCCATACATTTCCCAGGCAACTACGCACAACTGTTGCGGTAGCTGACATGTGCATTTTGTTTTTTTGTAGCTTCAGATGCTGCGATGACCCACAAACTGTAAGCTATACGGGGGTTCCAGTCATTCTGGGTATCTTGCTATTTATTTGCATGTGACTCAACAGAAACAGAAATCCCCTGCGGATGTTGAACTGAACTCTTAGTGATGGCTGCTTTTTACTGAGCAATCCAGGCACAGGGACCAGAATCAGTTGTGCTCATTACTTACCATTACCACTGACAACAGCTGCTTCAACTTTAATGGCAGTTTAAAAAAAATTGTGAAAATAAAACTTTCCCTGGATTAATTAATGTGCCCTGGCCTCTACTGGCCTTATGGGTGCACAACACTCAACTGAAGTGATTCATAAGTTGACTCCTTGTCACGGTTCATACAAAATATCACTGATGCTCCATTGGTTTCACTGGTGCAGCTCCATCATAGTAAACAGAGATTTTACTGTCATCCTGCATGTTGCCTGATATTTTTCTGTCCATGAGCCACCCCATAGATTTTTTTGTTAAATATATTAAAGTACACAGTGGAGTATTTCTAGTAATCTAAAACAAAGGATATGAAACTCGGTGCAACTTATTTGACAATATTCTGAGACATATCAAAATAATGGATGATTTGTAACAGTAACCAGAAAATATGTTCTAAGCAATTCATTCATTAGACATTAATTTAATACCATGTGGTTCTGGAGTAGCATCTGTGGCTGGTCTGTTTTTACAAGGCATAAAATCTGCTGTTGATTTCACATATCCATGTCTATGAGTCAGATGAAGGCCTCCCAGAGACTTGAGAAAAGGAAAGCACATTTTATTTTTGTATGATTAAAGCCGAGTAGTTCGATATGTCAGACTTTCTCCTCGTTTGTTTCTCAAATATAACATCAATGAAAAAGTAGACTGTTTAAGAAATTGAGCCTTTTCTCAGACAAAAATACATATATTCTTCAAAAAGACAAACACTATTCCTCGCTTCTTGCAGCAAACCTGCAGTCAGTGTGCATTAAATGAACTCCAGGTATGTGTAGAAACCCTGTCAAACAGCCTGGGTTTCCTCAGACTGCATCCCTGCTGTGTGATTGAATTATAAATGTTTTATTTTATTGTAAAGGTCTGAATGGAACCCAAGCTGCCAGGTCAACCTGAGAGTCATAGACGCAAACTCATCAGTGTAACATTCTAAATACAGAGGTGAATGACAATGATTCTATTGATTATGTTAACACTGTACTATGCATTTGCACTGATTCCTGCACCCACTCTGCAGATTGGACTCTATATAGATGGCGGGACATCATGTTATCACATACATACATGAAAAGAGATCCACGCTGTGGGATTGACGATGTACATCTTGACTCTGCAAGATGTGGAAACAAGGTCGGATGAAGAAGAATTGTGAAATGTAAAGCACATGCTGTTCTGAGTCAGTGGTCCCACAGTATGTGGTGTCAGATAAGATTCATTGCAAAACCCTGCAGAGTCTGAGCATTATATACTTGGCAGTTCTGTACATGCAGCTGTAGGCTTTATCAATGTCCTCTCTGTTCTGTCTCCTCTGTCTGCACTCTGTAAGTAGCCTGATGTGTTTACAGCTTGTGGCCTTTTGTGTGGGAGAAACGCTCAGTGAATGTATAATTACACAGAACAAAGAGTGATATACATCCAGAATAACTGAGAATCCATAAACACGTAGTAAACACAAATTTGGAGCCTAAAGAGCAGATGGTTTTATTACCTCAGCATCAAGGAAGTCCTGCACCAGAGGCAGTTTTTGTGTTGTGCAGGGCAGACGTTGTCTCAAACATATCCACTGGCCCATTACTTCCACTAGAAACTGTGGATTCTTTGACAAACATAAGAAAGATCTGTATTTAGTTGTTTCAGTTAAAAGTTTTGGATTTTTAATGTTTGTTTAGGCACTTTTGCATGCAAGCATGAACTATAAGAGGTCATGCAGAACTAAGCCTGCAGCCTTCAGGCCTCTACATGCAGAGCAGGCACGACCAGGCCACATTTTGAACCTCCTTTAAAACATTTGAGAAAGCAATGATTAAAAAGCTGATTTAACGTACAGAGCACAATATTTATTAAATGTAATATACTAACATCCAGCAAATATATTTTCAGCTGAGTAACTGCACTGCTCCACCAGAGCAACACAGATACAGTATTTTCGCTAAAAGTCTACTCAAGTGACAAAAGAACTTCAGGATCAGGACTGTGTTGCTCAAACCAAATGTGGCAGCTTCGTGTCTCAAACCACTCAAGCAAATCGTTCATGTAGCTCATGGCAAATCAGCTTCTGGGAGCGGGGAGGAGCTGCATCGCAGGAGCGACGGCCTTCAAAGCATCCAGAGAGAAACTGAGCATGGCTTCATGTCGCAGACACACACACAGGTTTTGGTCAACATGACAAGATGCTGGGAGGGCTCCTGAAGAGTAAACAAAGACAATCACACACATATGTTTTGTGTGTAGATGTATATTTTGAAAAGAGGACTTGTCTACTCATCTTCTCAAACATGGGACCTCCAAGGTGAAGACAGATGGGGACATGAATTCACACCAATTCTCTCAGAATGATTATAAAATAATTGGTCAGCTCCTACTGAAACACAGAGAAGCTCTGTACTTACTTGTTCAGAGTTTACTCATTAGCGCACACGTATAAAGTTAAACTGGTGACGCAAACACAGCCCATAAAGAACACGTGGATTCAGTTGCGCCTGGACTCAGGGCTGGAGGAGACATTTTATTAGTGATGGGAGACTTCACAGTAATAACTCGTGCACAAATGACACATGTGCGTTCACTTACTTCTGTGCAGACCTTTTAAATATAAAGAATAATTGTATGTAATATGTGTGTATCATGTTCTAATCTAATCTGATTAACAGCTCATGGCTCTAAAATTATTAGTTTAAAGCATTAGGATCATTCAGTCACAATAAAAGAGTCCAGAACAAACAAGCCCCAATTCGGTAAGTGCATGGGACGTGTTCAGGTTAAATTCCAAATGTTACCCTGAGGAAGTGACTTAGTCAGGATAATTGGAAGCAAACAAAAGTGGAGTTGAAGAAGCTGCCCTCCCCTGCTTCCTCTGTGGATGTAATGACTCTCCTTCACACCCCTCAGGCACAATGTGGCTTTCATAGCGATCACACCCTGTCTGACATCAAAATTACTGTGTCACACTCGTTCTCCCATATCTGCTAGACACTCCCTTTAATTTGTATTTTGCATTATTTCCAGCAGAAAGAATCCACAGACTTATCCTAACACTGTGAAAAGAAACAACTTTATGTGCTTGCTTAAGGGAATAATCAATGTGAACATGGATAGTCTGGAAAAAAAAATGGGGCATAGTACTGTAAAAATAAATGAAAGAGTTGTGAGGACAGCTTTTTTCTGACCCTAAATTGTTAGTGTGGCTGAGAGCATGGATCCCCGAAAAAAATATTTCTGAAGGCTGCGAGATTGTTTCTCAACATCAGCAAACACAGCATCAGCCACAACGGTTTAAAGCGCACCATATAAAAAAGGCCATTTCTGGAAGTTATGCCTGTACTCTGCAGTGAAGTCGTAACAAATGAGAGGACACTGAGAGGAATCCAGGTGACATTCTCTGGCTAACTGCCTTTTCACTGCCCACCCAGGGGAGTCATTTCACACTGTTGAGAGGCTCCTGCACACATTTTTCAAACAGAGGGAGGAAGCAGCTGGATTGGATGGTAGAATTTGATTTCCCATGCGTGCACCTGATGATAGGTCCAGTTTTGACAAGTTTTCATGGATTTCAGAGCTCTGGAGTTTGGCAGGGAAAAAGAAATAACTTCACATGGTGGAATGAACTCTCTTGTGTGTTTTCTATAAAAATAGATCCCAGTAGAAGTTGTCTTTTATTTCCATCTCTTTAGTTTTGCTCTTCACAGGAAAAAAAAACTGATCACACAAACCCTTGATCTGGGTGGATTCTCATAAGGATTAGCTGATTATTTGTCTATTTTTGAAAGTTCAATTGAACAACACTAACTTGTTTTCTCTCTTAAGATAGGATGGAAAAAATATGCAATAATCCCATGTGCCCAGATGGGCACGAAACAGACACCAGAGCACAAAGCAGCAGCAGGAAAACTACTTTCTAAGACCTGATGACAACACAAAGGTCTTTCCTGAACATCCAGATTACTTCATACATTACAACAAATACATATCAGATCCCCATACAGTTTATATTAACGCAACAATAAAATTGCAGTTGACAAAATGGATTTATGATCACTTTTATCAGAATGTCATAATGACAAACGAGGAACTCTTGTAAATAAACCTTTTAAACATTAGTAATGTTTTGGCTGCAACAAGAACAGTTGCTCTGGCTCGAATTGAGAGTCGAAGCAACAAAAACTGCAGGAACTTTTGTAAGCTTGGTTGAAGATAAGTTTGGGCTGAAGATAATCTATGCCAAGTTTCATCAACATTACCCCAAATCTGTGGCTCAAGTTATACTTTTGAGGTTTTGCAAATAATTGGATGAAGAAAAAGTATCAAAAATTGCAGGTTTTAAAGTTGTTTTAAGGAATAGATCTAGAGTCAGTGAAGTGTTTAAAGGTGTTTGTGGTAGGGTTAGGGTTTCAGGTCATTTGGAGTCGATTGGAATGGTTTTTGAGTGACATAATTTTCAACCCCAATGTTAGGGTTAGGGCTGGGGTTAGGGTTAGGTATAGGGTTAGGGTTGGGGCTAGGGGCTAGGGTTGGGGCTAGGGTTGGGGTTAGGGTTAGGGTTAGGGTTAGGGTTGGGGCTAGAGTTAGGGTTAGGGTTGAGTTTTAAGGTTGCAATTTTCGTTAAGTTTACGGTCACTGTGGAGTTTAAAATTGTTGGTAGGGTTAGATATAGAGTCAATGCAGGTTTTAAAGTTGTTTTAAGGACTAGATCCAGAGTCAGTGAAGTGTTTAAAGGTGTTTGTGGTAAGGTTAGGGCTTGGGCTAGGGTTAGGGTTAGGGTTAAGGTCAGGGTTAGAGTTGGGGCTAGAGCTAGGGATCAAATGATGGATGATAACCACGAGTCTCTTGGACATTCAGAAAAAAGTAAGAGTCGAAAAACTAACCACAGCTGAAACCCTAACCCTTTAAGGACCTTTTTGACCTGGTGGTGTGGTATGGTGGACAGAACTCACATATCTGAAATGACACACATCTGTAATAGGGGCAAATGCATTTTGGCCTGAATTTCAAAAACTGAATGAGATTTTTAAATACAAATTTTTCCTCTCATTAGTTCCATCCTCCTGAATCTAACACACCTTGCCACGCCAATTTGTTCCCACTAGATTTTTTGCTACATCAAATGTACCTACAGATGTCACTGTTGTCTCATTTTATAGCTGAAGCTATCTTATTTAGGGCTCTGAACATGGAAAGCCTTGCAACAAGAGAGAAATGACTTGGGACAACTTGCAACATACCCCACACATGCCTGCTTGAACCCCGTTCATACCTGCTCGCAGGTCTAATCTGTCACTGTGCAATGCAACAGAGCAGGAGAGAAAGAGCAGGACTGTGATGTGGGACACACAATGAATGGGCCCATTCTGCGTGTATATGCACTCAGGGTCAAAGGTGAAACACCAGACCAGAAATAATCATTATGAGTCAGGGGAAGATTGTAGTCAATTTGAGTGCAAACACTATAAAACTCATTTTTTTGATATTTTCAATTATTGCACAGTGTATTTTATTTTCACAGGAATTAATTTCTCATATAAAATCCATGAATCCATCCATCCTTGATGGTCTCAGGACAGTCCCATCTGACATCAGTAGAGACCCACCATTAATAGAACAAAGTTAAGCATGTCTTTGTATTCAAAGCTTTTGATGGGCAGTCATAATGTTTCTCCAAACTTGCTTTGCATTGTCAAGGCATTAAACTCAACTCTGTAGGATGTAGAGTTGTAAAAAGCTGTAATTGTTTCACTAATCTGTCGCTCTTTTATCACCTCTCATTCATCAACGTTGACTTCAGTTGTGATCAGTTTACCGACCCAGTCAAATCCGGAGGCAGCAACATCTGATAATGTGACATTCTGCAGTTTGCTTCCATTCAAACAGAAAGTAAGACGGGTCGAAGGTTGAAACAGTCAGTATCATTCAGTGAAGGTGACTGAGTGGGAGACTACGGTCAATATTGACTCTCTCTGTGTAACTAACCTTCCCTCTGCTGGGAGACCTGAGGCAGACAAAACCAGACAGCTGAGGAATCTGGATCTTTTATCTCCCTGAACACCATCAGCATTTTTATGAAAAGAGGAAGCAAGGAAGGAAAACTTCAGCTAAACTAAACTATTTGTTCAAAGAGATTAAAATGACTTGTAGAAAAAAAGTGTTTTAAAAACAAGAGAGTGGTAAAAGCCTTAGAGAGAGTTTCATATGATGGACAAACAGAAGGGCAATAGATGCTGCATGTAGTAGACCATATTCCGAGAACAACAAGATTCACAACATTGATGACGAGACATGGTCTAAATGAAAAGGATTAATCCAAAAGAACAGGCTCTCTGTTGTAACGTAAGCTGGGCTCTATTTCCGATAATAGCACTATAGGCCTATTGTAAACCCACCATCAGCTACCACCACAATCCATGTGTGAGTATGTCTATATTTTCCACTCGCACAGCAACAGGCTTGACGTCAGCACATCATCAATCACTGCTGCCCGCCTCTATGTGCCCCAGTTATTTTCCCATCTTACTAGTCTCTGAAGGGCAACACTGAGATAGATATCACCATTGGGATAGTGGCGGGACCCCCCCCCCCCCCCAAATTCAGCTGGTGAGAGATAAAAAAAAAAAAAAACAGAAATAACTTAATAACTTAAAATAAGGAGAGGTGAGGACTCTATGTGTTATAATATTGCAGGGACTGCAGTAAATGAGATACACACAACTATACACAGCTGCTTTATCACCTAAAGGATAAACCATTTAAAGACTGGAAGATAGATGCAGCTGCATCACTCAGGGCAAGATCACTCAGAAGAGCCGCTGTGTGTAAGAGAATACGGTCTAAACACTAGGTGGAGCTGTCTGTACAGTTAATGAGCCTGCAACAAGGCTTTATCCCCCAAAACAGAGAAAAGTACAAACTTTATAAAAATACATATGGTTTTACACTTAATGTAGCTTTTAAAAAATTTTAAAAAATAAATACAACATTCCAGAATGAGATATAATCATACTGAGGAAATTGTTCCATGAATAAAAAAAAAAAACGACTGTGTTAGTAAAAATGGATTATATAGTTCAACCTCTAAATCAAAGCAAAACTTGCTTTATCCAACCAAAAGAATATCACCAATGATTCTTCATAAATCCGATACTGCAAGTGAAGGTTGTTCTACATTTGTGACAAGTGCCACTTGCTCTCTGATGCAGGGTGCAGGATGTAATTAACTGCAATGTAACGCAGAGAACAGCAGATAGCACCATTGGACTCATCCAAACCCACGTGTGCTTCTCCCCTCCTCACACAAATGAGCTGTAAAAGCAATCACTGCTCTTTCTATGCTCATAAATTAACACGCTCATGTCACATGGCATTTTCTGCTTAATATTTAATGTTTTTTGATAAAACTACATGTAATATGTATATTCTGAACAGGTCCTTTGATCATTCATCTGTGTTCTCACAGGAATATAATTTATAGTACTTCAAAGTAGTGCTGAAACAAAACAGGGCAGGGCAATCCTTAGCATATAGGTGGTGTTCTCTGAAAAAAAACAAACAAACACCCAACTTACAGTGCATTGCATAATGTCACGTGGGGGTGACTTAATTATATAAATGCATGTGTGTAAGAATGCTGCAGGGGAGTGGGGGCTTGGTGGCACAGACAAAAGGTGCTCAGATTATTTGTTTACTGACTGGGTTCAGCTGAGGCTCAGTCGTTTGAATGGTGCATGCAGTCTTTTGTGTTTCTGTTTTTCACAGACTCACAGTGTCTCCAGAACACATACAGGCAGCGTCGGGGAGAGGGGAACGAATATAATCAAGTACCATATGTATGTATGTGCAATTTTAAGATCTCTATCCTTTAGAGGACATGAAGGTATTGTAAGATGATTATAACAATTATACAACAACAAAGTTATTTAGTAAAAATCATTGTATTGCAAGAAAAATCCTAACAATCTAGCATGATGCCAGTCAGTCTGAAACCTTACAAAATGGAATGTCACCGGAGCTTAGTGCCTCTTTACTCTGTAACTCACTGTAACTTCTGAACGTACACCATAGAGTGGCAACAGCAACAATATCATGCCATACCTAAAACTCCTGCCCACTCATCCTGTCAAATATTAAGTTATTAACTATTCTCCTAAATTCTTTGACTCAGCAAACTTCTGCCTTTTGAGATAAGCGTGACTAAAGTGGGCCTGACGCTTCCTTCCCATTATTGCATGCAATAATTTAGGACATTCATCAGGGAGTGGAATATCGTCTTGTTCAGTCTGCGGTCCTGGAAGTGTTACAGTTCTGTCTAGAACTCTATCTGTGCTTCTGTGTCCGCTCTCAGGAGAACTACCAACAAAAGATATAGTTAATGAGTTTATTTGAAAAGGAAAAAAAAAACATTTAAATGGACAGGGATGAATAGGCGAAGGAGCATGAATAGCAGCTTTGAGTGTGAGTCATCTTCCAAAAAAAAAACAAAAAAAAAACATAAAACAAGTGGAGCTTGCAAATTGAATGCAAGACATTGGAATAGACTGGAGTAAAAAAATAAAAAAATTAAAAAATCTCTTATGAGATTGATCCAGTTGGGTTTGGGATCGGCGAAGGTTAGGTTTAACTGAGGCGGCTCTTCCTCAAGAACGGAAACATAACTTCATTCAAACAAACTTTCTGAGGATGGCGATGATGATGAAGATTCCTTTTTCCAGACTAACCCTTGCACCCACAGTCTCCGCCCACAGCATTTTGAAGGAGGTGATTATAAAAGGTATTGAATCTTTCACTGTGAAAATTCTACACATGGGGCAGTGATTAAAGCCCAGCGGGTCTTCGGTCAGCTCGGAGCGTATCAGGCTCTGCTCAGTCGAACAGCTCCTGCCCCACTGCTCCATCCAGCTGTGAGGTTGGTGAGCTTCGTTTGAATATCCCAGGCTCCAGTAAGTGGAAATAATCTTTTATTGTTTTATTGTTTCATGTTTACAGTAAACACATAGGTTAAAAATACACCTGATGTGATTTAAGTCAATATTTTTTCCCTTTCTTGATCCTCTCCACCCATTTTGACATCTTTTCCACACTTTTGTCCTGCGTTTCTAGATCTGTGTTCCTCCTGCCTGTGACCTTCCCCTTTTGTTTGCTATGTTAGCTGAAGACGGAGCAATGTTGTTTTGAAGAGGGCTCTTACCTCCACCAGTACCAGTGTGCTGCTGCAGCTGTTTCCTGGCCCTGCATTATTGAACATGCTGCAGCAGCGGCCTGTAGGCAAGACTCCAGGTCACAGCCACTGCACCAGGATCAGTTGTAGTGGACAAGCTATATTTAAATCGGGGTCAGGGCTGCTCTGAGACAACCTTGCTGCACATTACCATTTGTTAATCTTTGAATGAATCCGCTATGCTTTTTAACACCATTGATGTGGAGTTCAGGGGCCCTAATCCCTGTCAACAACAGTTAATGGGAAAACAAATTGCAAAGCAACACGGCCAGATTAAAGAAGTAATGCATGCTGTCTTCCGTCATAACGAACAACAAAGATAATGGGCAAGAAAACATGATTCTTATGAGGTTGTTTATTGTATTTTTCTTGTACTTGTCTTGGGTTTTGTCTATCAGGGGACCCCAGGAAGAAAAACCTGTTTTATCAGTGTTGCTTCCAGGCTAAACTATAGTCTGACACGATGTGGATCATCAAGCATTTCACCCTAAAGCCCCCAGAGCTCTCCTATGCTTTCACACATGAGCAGACAAACCATCCAATATCCTGCACGGGGCAGAATTCTGAAGTATCTCCACCGCAAAGGCCATCTAATGTCATACTGTTGCTTTCCGGACCTCTAATTTCTCTCACTTCTTTCTTCCATTCTGGCTGATCCATCCACAGGCTTTCAGTCTTTCCAGAGCATGACTCTCAGTCTGGATGTGTGATGCCCATACTTAAAGAAGCTAAGGGTGGAAGAGGGAATGCCAAGGCAATTAAACCCATGACCTTGTCCAGGTCAGAATTTCATGACTTCAAACGAAATGGGTTCCAAATATGAGAGGGAGAAGTAAGAGGAGACTTTATTCTGTACAGATTTGAGTCTTTCACTCAGTATGTCTGCATAATTAGATCCAGGGTTTGCCTTACAGATATGAGAGACGCTGCTGGAGGTTCTCCCCTCAAAAGCATTCACAGAAATAAAGAGATTCTCTTTAGTGTTCATGTGAGGGTGGAGCAGCAGACGGGGGGAAAGACAGAACACACAGAGATCACGTTTTGTTTCCAGCACCAAGATCTCTGTTGACGTCATCGCTGCTGCACGTGTATGGCTCCACTTTCTCATCCTAAATAATCATATTCTCTTTGAGGCAGCTCCATACAGATGGATATGTTTTTGCTCCTGTATGTCTGGTCAACAGTTTGCTTGATTGTCACCAGTTTGATGCAAAAATAAAGAAATAAATATTCATGTAGTCGACAAAGGGAAAAATCCAAGAATTTATTTTTCTTTTGGCATGTTTTGCAACTGGTCCTGAATTTTGATGAAAAACAAATCAGGCCCATTAAAAAGGACCCATCTGAGTGTGTCGGTGCAGACTGATTGAACTGAAGGGGACAGTTGGTTCTTGATATAAGTAGGCGCTCAAATTAGTTCTAGTTTGCCAGTCATTTTCTGAATTGTATAATTGTCACTTTGCCTATTATTTCATCTGTTTTTATTCAATTCAGAATGCTCACAACAGATCTGTCAGATGTGTATGGCATTCGTGAATGGAAGATAAATGTGCCACCCGTGGAGTGTGGATCTCTGGTTTCAATTCAGATGTGAAAATGGGTCGCACTATGTAACATCCTTGAAGCGCTGACTCTGAGGTGGTGCGCACTTTGGGCGTTACATACCACAGCATGAGGAGGAGAAAGACTCCAGCCTAAATATTTGAATATTTACACATGAGCCATTATCAGTTCCACACACCAGTGCACTAGATGATGAGGGGTTTAGGTGTGCTGGGAGACACTGAGCTGCAAAGTGGGCACGATAAGTAAGTGGGTGTGTTTGTGTGTAATGATACCAGCAGCAGCGACAGAGCTGTTCACAACATCTGGATGAATGCTTGGAGTCAGAGTTAAGATCTGCAGGGTTTTTTTTCCCTCCTGTTTCTCTTGCCCTGGTGTTTCACAGCATACATGCGCTCACTTTGATGGCCGTTTTGACAGCCACACTGCTCCGTGTTCTGGAGTGCTATAGAAAAAGTGTTTGGGTAAACTTGACTTACACAGTGTGTTGTTGTGACTCAGACACAAAGAAAGATTGAACAAAGATTCAAGCTGAGTTTTTCTCATTGTTTAAAGACGGTTTTTGGACACGAACAGCCAGTTCTTTGGTCTTTATGAGTCTGTTACAGCAAAAATAGGATCAAAAGTGTGAATATGTTAAGTTGTGTATCATGGCTTCGTGGAAAGCTCCCACCAAGCCTCCTCTGTAGCACAGTTTGATTCGCAACAACTGTGCTGAGGTTTCTGCAGTCGCAGATGCTAAGAGTCATGATGGGCCGATGTCTTCAGAGTGTCATTTGTTGACATAGAGTATTCATGGCTGGAGGCTGTGAGAATTCACCAATTATCTGTGTGTGCCATGGTGCAGCACTGTTTGACTTGGATGCAACGTTTGTGTTTGGCTCCACAGCCCAAAACGCAAAGGCAGCTCAGTTAGTGCAGCCAGTATTGCGGCTAGCAGGGACTCAACCATTTGAAGCAGTGTGTGGCCGATAAACCGCCGATAACTGCCGTCTGCACTGCAGCCTATAATATAAATGATGTTTGACTCACGCCTTAAAGACCAGGCAGCATTGTACATTCATTTATACCACTGCAATTTTATCCATGCATTGCATTTCTATAAACTTATGCTGAACAAAATGGAAAATTATATTTCTAGTCTATATGTATGTAATGTAAGCAACAACTAAATTAATTTTACAGCAATAAAGAGAAACTGCACAGAGGAATTAAATTCCATGGTTATTTATATCAGAAGTGTTATGGAAATTTTCATGTGCGGGTTTCAGAAGTTAAAATCTCATTCATCCTGTGTATAAATTATGTATGATTGAATGAGTTGACAGTGGAATAACTGCCAGTTATAGATACGTGCAAAACTTTAAGGCACTTTAGATGTTTCCATTTTTATCCCTCGTACCGTCAAGGAGGAGTCTGATCGGTCCCTAATTCATTCTGCAGCACGACAAGTCCAAACACCCTGGCAGGGACATATGAGTCAATGACTTCAATCACTCATTCACTGACGGAGCGTTTCAGGTAATTTTGTTTGCAGGTGGAATGAGGTGTGTTCAAGTCGTAGGTTCTTTATTGATTCCGGAGGGAAATTACTTTGCCACAGCAGTGACAAAGCAACACGTCACAGGTCGCACATAGAAACAAGCAGCAGTGGGACAAAATGTGACTGAGTGATTAATGACGGAATAAAACAAAAATGAACGAATGATCTGAACGGAGGAGCAGAACATGGCTGAGTGACAGTCAGCTGCTTCTCAGTCCAGACTATTCACTGTGGCGCATGTGGGTTCATGTTCAGAGTTTGGTGGCACCACCAAGGAAAATGGCAAGTTGTCAATCAGATAAAATACTTGTTGTTTGATATTCAGGGAGGAAACTGTGAAATAAAAGGAATGAATGGTTTGACAAAGTGACAACTCCAATTCTGATGAAGCTGCTGAGGTGGAGGTTACACCATTAAATATCTTTCACTTCAGTGAGAATACATAGTTGAAATTCAAGCACTGGAGGACTGGATGATGTTTTAGCAAAGCTATCTATTTTTAACTTATCTGCAAAGAGCTGAGTTGGCATATACAAAGGAGAGTTGTCAGATTTGGACCAGATTAATCAGGAGAAGATTCTTTAAAAAGATGATCAGATCGTTGTGAATTTCTTTTACACATCCAGGATTGAAATACTGGATTTGAAAGACTTATTCTCATCAGTTGAACTCAACAAGAAAAACACCATGAGTATGTGAAGAAGCATTCAAGTACATTTGATTAGGCAACTATATTACTAAGATAATCCAACTGTTCTTATCCTGGAGCAAGTGTTGCTGCTACAAAGGGATTGTGGGGCATCATCACCTTGTTTCTTTCTGTGTAGGATTGACCAGTGCAGGGAGATAAAAACAGGAAACAGTGGAGCACCTTTCACCTGCAGTCAGAGAACTCAACTGGCTGTTATCGTGCCTGCCACTGAGATACTTCCAGGTCATTTCACTCAGATAGGAATGCTCCAAAGCAAAACACAGTTCTTGATGAAAGATTTCCTTTGAGTCACAGCAAACCGTATTTCCTCTATCAGGGACTTGTTGCGTTGATTACAACTCACCATTATATCTGTGTCAAAGCTCACTATCTAATGTGTGCTGTTTATTATTCAGTGATAGCGTATTTTTATGGATCAGTATAAGAACTTTGTATATTCCTTCTTTGCTATTGACTATTTGTCAGTCTGGCCTCACCACCACACTGTTTAGATTGAATTTGTGATAATTATAGGCATGTGTGGCACGTTTGAGGTTCTGCTTGTGAATCTATTTGTTACGTATGTTTACTTAGTGCCAGTGTTTGTGTATTAATTTGGAGTATATGTAATATGTAGCTTCAGCCATGAGAGGCCTGTCAATCAAAACAAAAACAATAAACTTAGCTCAGTGAGCTACCTGAAGCTACTCATGTTCAAATCACGTTCATGGATGAGCTAATGTATTAAAATTGTATTCATGCTGCGCAGCAAATAGCAAATTAATAACTTGATCTATTACTAGGGAATAAAACAAACAGTGGACCGAAGAAAATAACAGTTGACTGGCAGAGCGAAGCCCCATGTAAAGCAGATATGATCCAATTAAAAGGTGAAATAAAACATTAAGAAAAAAATGTGTTTTTTCTCTGGTGGAAAGAGTTTAAATATGGATATTACACAAGTCGACAAAACAATGTGTAGTTGTATCCCAATGGTAAATCTAACTGACTGATCATTCTGCCAGCCAAAGACGCACATGCAAGACAGTGATACAGCATACACAACCTGGAGAATGTGAATATATATGAACCGTACTAAAACATTCTTCCATAAAATAAGTGCAGCAGTGAGCAAAACCATGAAGGGACAGGGGAAATCATCTGAAACAAGACATAAAAATAGCTCTAGAAAAGAAGGACGTGAGGAGGAGGAATAGGGGGTGTTGGAGTGTACGCATCAAAATACTACCCTGTAGGCATGCATGTGTCTTTGTGTACTTGTGTGTCTGCTCTAGCAGTTTTGAAGCCAAGTCCTCTTCAGGTCAGAAGATTCTTTGATACAGAGAGAATTAGTCGCTCAGACCGAGCACAGGTGACAGATATGCATTATGCATGGAAGAGGAAGGGAAGGCTGGTTATAAAAAGAACACTCAGATATTCAGAGTTACACGTACAGTCGAGCAGAACCGCACTGTACTGCTGCCGGTGCAACTTTATTATAGAGACCTGTACAAGCACAGAGAGAGAGCGCAGTCAACACAGCTTTTATTGACATAAGAGAATGCATCAGGATATATAAAACATATACTCTGTATATTCAGGCATATTAATTAACACCTCCAACTACCACATGCTCGCGCTTCCTCAGGCTCAGGATGCAGTCAGGAGCTGCGCTTTAGTGCTTGGTGACAGAGAACAGCTTTGAAAGGGGAGTCTCAAGTCTCACCCTATCTATTGTTCTGGGCCAGGCAACTGGAGCTACAGTAAAATTGCTTCAGTGATCAAAAATTAGAAACCTGATGTCAGCAGCAGCATGGTTTACCCAGCAGTCAGCTGCTTATGTCTCCCACAATCCCGCAGAGAACTCCTTGCAGGTTCATGTTTGTCCTGCTTTCTTTTGATGATTGATAGTGCAGCTAGTGTGTGTTCGCTTCCCTCACTTGGTGTAAGTGTTGATTGTGTCTCTAATTAGCTGCAGAAGATTAATGAGGCAGATTAAATACCGTTAGGAATATGTATGAATGACTTGGAATTAAGTTAATTGTATCTTTGTTCTCTACTGTGCCTCTGCGAAGTTATAGTTTAGTCCCTTTGTTAACCTTTGAGTGCCGAGCTGGACCTGTCCCAATCACAACATTACGTTTGATATCTTCTATTAGAATCTGCACCCTCAGAACTCCAATAACCACCTCTGATTTTAAATGTACAGAGATGCCGCTCATAACACTCAGTGTTGTCTATGTGTTGGGTACCCATGTATTGTTTCCAGTTTGCATTTTAATTTATATTTTGGATGGATTCGTTTAGAGGACAGGCGAGGCTGACAGGCTCATATTACCGAGATAATATGTTAAGTACACCTGAAGGAAGTTAACCGGTTCATAGAGGCATTCAACGTCAGGGCAGTAATTCTAGTTTTGTTCAGTTTAAACTATTGTGTTTCAGAACATGTTAGTTTAAGTGAAGTTCACCAGCTGTGGGTCAAAGTAGCTAACAGAGCAACATGGAGCGAGATAGGAAGAGATGTGTTAAGAGGCTAATTTCATTTAATTTCCAAAACAATAGCTGCGTTGCAAATATGTGGTAGAGTTACTGACAATCCCTCGGTTACTTTTCAACATTGGGTGTGTGTGTGTGTTTGTGTAAAAAAATGGATTTGATTAAAATCCCGCTTATGACTGAACCCTGCTCTAAGAGGGGCTAAAGTCCCTCTCACCTCTGTGGTGTGAAAATATGTCAAAACTAGATTTACTGCAGAGGAACTGCCATTTGTCGACACTGTGAGGGTTCAAATTCTTAAGATATCCCACTCAATTCTGTAGAACTCATTCTGGATAATGACTCAAACTGGAAAAAAAATCCACAAACTCCATGTGGGTCTGAAAAAGGTCATTTATCCTAATGAACTAACAGATTCATCGCCACCAAACTCCCCTCAGGTGTAACATTGCAGGGTGTTTTAGCATCAAACAGCAGACAGTTTGCCACCAGTAGGTGAACATAACAGAGCGCTCAACAGCTTAGGAGCTGGATTTCCCTCAGGAGTTGACAAAGATCAACGCAGTGCTAAAATTGGACTAGTATCCTCCAGGGGGTCTGCAACATGACTCCAAATTAATACTAATGTGCTCCACGTCTGCTGGATGTGCTCTCTATTGCTACTGTTTGCTGTTACACCTTCAGAGACTGTTCCCTAAAACGCAACCACTGTGGAGCCTATTATGAGCCATATTCATATTTTAGTGCCAAGAGAAAACATCAAGAGGACAACGAAGCACACCAATGTTTGGTTCCCATTTAATACCATTGTTCCTTTGAACCATTGTTGATATGATAAGGAAGGTCCAGCATGCTAACGCTGGATATTTTAGGCATGGTGATGAAGATCTGATCTGGTTGTTCAGATTGGAGAGCTTCATTTAATGATTCTAGTTCAGTGTTGTGATTACAGATTGAGGTTGAATATATAAATGCAGGTTAAAGGTAAAAAAAAAAACACACAAAAAAACAACCTTATTACAGCTATCAGGAATTCCCATTTCCAAAATAAAACAAATTTGCAAATTACAAATTACAAATTTGACTTTGGAGCGATATGAACTGATAATGACAGTGGGCTGTCAGATAATGATAATATAACTACATTTTAGTCAGGAACACTTTGTCATGATTAACCAGTTACAGGTACAAATGGCCCTGTTGGCTCATAACTGGATTAGCCGAGCAATGTGCTAAGATAAAATGGGACCTATCCAGAACCCTTTGTGGTGTGTAGCAGGGTATGTACGTTTGTAAAAGATGAATATTGTTTACCACAATTGTGTTTGGACTTGGTGCTTAAAAGTTGAGGCTGGGGTGGTGGAGGCAAGTTGCGGGCAACAGGCAGGATGACAGTGTTGCTGAGCAGGGATCAGTGAGGATGAGGTCGTAAGGGGCCGGGGCAGGCGGAGTGGAAGTAGCTGTCATGTGAAACCTATTAAACAAGAGGCATTAGCTAATACTGAACAGAGGAATACAGAGATGAAAGACGGGGATGGAGTGTGGACCCCCATACACACTTACACATATAAGTGGTCCTTTGTGAGGTGATACCTGTGGAAGTTAGCAACTGCAGAGTGTCTCATAATTAGTCTTTTAAGAGGCTGGGCATTGCTAATCTTAATCTGTCTCTTATCTCTGGTTCCAGATGAGGGGCATTAGTGGCCTTTGCCTCACCACCAGGGCTTTTCCACCGAGCTGGTGCTCGAGCTAGTTCGGTGCATTTTTGGTGCTAGTGCTTAGTTGGTTCAAAACCTGTTCTCCTAAGAGTCAGTTTGGTTTTGGAGCCACGTCACTGCAACCCCATAAAACGTCAATAAGTCACTGCATAAGTAGCCGGTCCCAGATCTCTTTTTAACTTTTAGAGTTTATTCGGGAGTTGCTGCGGCCGCTGCAGCTGTCTCCCGCTGGAGCTTTTCATAGACCAGTTTGGTCCGCAGGGCTCCATCCATTAAGCACCGGTTTTAAGCGCTCGGAGCCAGTTCTTTGTTGGTGGAAACAGGCACTAGCACGAGCACCAGCTTGGTGGAAAAGCTCTACACTTGACTCCTCTCCATGCCTTGGCCATTACTTCTCATTACTCCATCACGGGGCCATGTGGCCCATCGAGATACTGCTCTTGACAGCAGGTAGCTCGTTAGCCCTATTCTCATTCCTCTTGATGAATGATATGTACCCTCTGTGGCATTGGCGGATCGGAGACATTGATTTAACAACTCAAAGGGTTCTTTAGTTACATTGGAATTCTAATAGAGTGCTTATTGTGCTGTTGATGTTTGAACGTATTCTTCTTCTTATGCACACCCACCCACATATAAAAACACAGAGATGTTCACTTTTGTATTTATTCAAGATCAATGCCCTAAAGACTGTGTATTTGAAATGTCTCTTTTGTCTTCCCAGCTTTGGTGATTTACATTTTGAGCAAACACACAGTATACCTATAAGGTCATATATATAGGTATTTATCTCACACCAGGAGCCAATTCCAGTCTGCCTCTATCAACTTGTTGAAGCTAGCCTGTAGCACTTTGAGTGAAATCTTTCATGAGATAGAAACATAGCAACTCATAGTCATTCCATTCACAGTGCGGTAATCCCCGAACGGGCTATGCCAAAAACAAGAGATAAATAAGTAATGAGGGAGTGAGTGGAGAGAAAAACATCAAGAATGGGAGACAATACGACAACACTGAGTGGTGAACACGAGATGAAAGCCCTTCTGCATCTCATTGATAAAAGGTTTTATCCTCCCTTCTCTTTTCAATTAAAGATATAGCCCTGGTCTTGTCTCAGGAGGATGATACTTTCAGCATGGCCCTGCACCATCTGATTGCTATTTCACTAATGTTATTTTTATGCAAATGTAGTTTTTCCTTCATCTGCTTTTTCACATTCTAATGAAATGTCTGCTATGCTGGCAGCGTTGCACTCGCTGGCTACAAGCAGGCAGAGATATATATACGCGTGCACTAGATACGTGTCCTAACACTCCTGAGTGTTGTCTTCACTTCCACAATACTGTGGAGGGAGTTCAGCTGAATGTGTTCGGGACAAAGCAATTCTGATGACACGTGTCAAAGAGATAAGGCACTTTCCGCAGCTCACAGCCTTTACAAATCTGTAGAATGTAAATAAAAGAGCGAGGAAATTATGGAAAAATCCAGCAAGTAGCGGTTTGTTGTCATCATGAAATGGTTCAGCTCCCAGCTCATTGATCCAGTAGAAGGATGTACTGCATTTAAAGGAGGAGATTGATTGTCTGCACAAGTTTCAGAAATAGCTCAGTAAATATCTGGTGGATGAGTTGCTGCATATTTTCATGCTGCCCAGCCGATCAAAACTCTGATGAGCACCAAACCTTTACTACAGCACCAAATAATTTACCTTGAAAAATATCTTAGCAGGTACTTAGTGGTTTGTCATGCGATTGCATAACATTAATGTGGTCTGAGGTGTTGTGTTTTCACCTGTGCTAATCCAACAAATGAGATGCTGAATGTTCACCTGGAGTCAATTAGATTTTCATCAACCTCATTGTGACCCCACTAAACACATCTGGGCCAGAATTCAACAATTAATATGAGAATTTTTTACACACAACGGTCAAATGAATTCAAATTCTTACTTGGCTGAAAGGATAGGCATAAACCATGTGACAAGCATTTCACATGTATCGTTAAGTGGAATAACATTCAGTGGAGCGTGTACCTCCACCAACAGCTGCATATATTGTCTTTCATTAACCGTTGTTGATCTAACACATTCAAGCAACCTCAGCATCAAGTGAACCTGATAAAGTGCCACCATCTGTCTGTCTAATCCTTTGCTTCGTAGTAAATACACATGACTCCATCATGAGCCTCAAATGTGCAAATTGTGAACATTATAAAATTATACACGTAAATCATACATCATGTCGGCGTTCTCGCTGTTACCATGTTGACATATTAAACTTAATAATGTTTACCTCAATTCACAGCTGAGCTACACAGCCCCACAAACCTCCATCATGGCTACAGCACCAGAGTTGAGAAAACTATTTCTCAAGCTCAACCTTGTCACCGCTGTAATTGGATTTCCCTTGAATAATTTAACTGGCGCCGTTGCCCTGTGCATGAACAATAAAAACAACACCATTAGACAAATAGAATCTCAAATATTAACTTACAATGAATTAGTATAATTTATTAGTTATACTCTCAGGAAGGACTTTGCACAACAAGTATCATTTCTCTCATCCAATTTTGGAAATTATTATTACTATTGCTAAAGTGAAAAAGGAACCACTTTACAACTTATACAGCAGCCAAAGAACCTACTCAGTGCTGGCAGTTATTTCTAATGCACAGAGGAGTGGCTGGCGTCAGAGGGGACACTCACATTCTTGTGTTGTGTTGCTGCTGCACTGAGACATGAGAATTTCCTAATTAAAACAATAAGCAATAAGGTTAGATTATTCTTACCATCGTGTTTTTCACAGAGGAACTGCCCCAAGACAGAAATCATCATGTAAGCATCAATGCTGGAGAAGGGAGGAGGAGGCTCACAGACATGACACTTCTTCTCCGTGGATATTTTAATCAACATAGCGCTGTTTGTGATAGTGTCTGTGATGCAAAGGTAATGACAAGTGTGAGGCTGACTCCACAGCCAGACAGTGTGATGGTGTGATCTCACATTACCTGTGATAATTACAGAGACAAAGGGGTGATGAGGTTATCGCATAAGTTGTCTTCACGCAAGAGGTTCTCTGATGTTTGGCTTTCACACACAAGGAGCACAGCAGTAGATTCTCTGGTCAGACGCCAGCCAGAGAATCTTCCCGGGGCATTTTTTTCTCTCTGAGGTGACATGTTTGATGGTGTCACCTTGCTCCTCTTTTTCTTATATTTCAGTTTTTTCACCTGTGGCCTCTTTGAAACATCACCAACACTCTCACACACTTGCTCTGAATCCTCGGGATAATTTCTTGCTGTTCTCTCACATGCGTTCATTCGGAGAGCATCCATTGTTTTTACTCGGGAGCTGCCAGGAGAACCCACAGAGAATATCTGCAGCAACTAACTTCAACATTTGCTGCACTGGATAATTTCAGGGGATAATAGTGAGTTCAGTGAATGTCTTAGAGAAGACATACAAAAACAATGGCACTCTGTGTAGGCATTTTAAATTACGGTTCAAAAATAATCCTCAGAGAAATTAACACAAATTTGGAAAACGCCATGTTTGTTTGGAAATGTTTGGAAAGTGAAGAAAACTGACCTTGATATGTGTCAGAATGCATTAGCTCCTCCTCCGTACCACACTGCACCCAGTTTTATCCAGTAGTTTTTGTGTTAAGATACGAATCAACAGACTCTTCTTGGCGTTTTCGATTGATCACAAATAAGCAGGTCTTGCTGTGACATATGTTTTTCATTTTAACAGTATGCACTTTACTTGTGATTAACATAAAAGTTATACATTAACATGGCACCCATGCTGTCTTTTATCGGCCAGTGGGGCTGTGGAGATAGGGTGAGCCACTCTGAGCATCCTTAAAGGTGATTCTGCTGCCCTTGTTATAAAACAGGACAGAGAATGCAAATGTCTGCGTAATTAAAATGTCATTAATTCCTGGTCTCTTATCAGACCTCACAGACGGCTCTTAATGCCGCCCTGCACAGGAGATAGGGCTCACGTGTTGCTGTACCGTACCAAATAGCGCTCCACTCTCACATCGGCTATCGCAATAATAGGATTTATGTGACTGCAACAGACTGCACATTATTTTTGACAATTAGCCAATTAAATTCCATTTGTGTACAACGGGGGAATGGCGTGCAGAAATAGTTGCCTTGTGCAAATGTCTCATTAAAAAAGTAAATGAGGTTTCATGATCGGGAGCTTTGATTCATAACCTTTTCACACATGAACATGGGAAGAAGCTGCTTCTGAACGCAGACATGTTGCAATGCACACGCTAATGCAGCTCCTATCTGATGCATATTAAGTGAGGCAGGAGAGCACGCTAATTGTGGGTCAGACATTATCATATTGGTGTCATAAATGGAACTGCAGTCTGATATGTACTTTTTTTTCCTCTACTTAATTTCACACATATATATTTATATATCGAACCACATCTCAGTTTTCCTATAGAGCCAGCTCCACCATACACAGTATAGGAATACTGTGTGAAATTACATTATAGACTGAACACGAAGCTAATTTTAAAACAATGTGTTTTGAGCAATAATCTCTCTGTGGATGTTAAATTGATGCATTGCAGCATTTAGCTATTTTTTTTTAATTGAGCCCTCACTTTTTAGATTCCATTATCCATCCATTATTCAAAAGTCTGGGGGGGACTGGGGCCAATCAATGATGCTTCGATCGAAGCAGGAATCAAACCAGGAACTTCCATGCTGTCAGCTGACAATGCAAACCACTGACCAACTGATCCACTCTGTCCCCTTACCCATCATCCTCCCTGCAGCTTGTCTTCTTGAGGGTTTTGCCAGGTACATATTCCAAACAGCAGCCTGTATGTTGCATTATCATGTGCAACATATATGCACCTCTCTAGCGACCTTCAGAATTACTTTAAATTTCTCAACAGATGATGATTACATTAGTGTGGGTGCAAGACATGTGGCCTGGATGATCTGAAGTAGAAAATAAGAATGTGGCTCAAACATTTAACTTTCAAATATATGGTTGTTTGTTCCTAATCTTGAATCAAGAGTTGGAGCTATCCATCACCATCTTGAGTCATCATGTGTCATGGCCCTGGAATCGTCTTCTGTGGCCTAAATGCCTGAAGTATCCTGATCTTGATGAAACTTTTTGAGTGAGTGAGTCTTTCTGAAAAAGATCAGACAGACTCGCTGCAACAGTTAAATAAGGTCTGCTAGGATGACTAACAGACTAATCAGAGAACAAGCAGATTAATCACTTTGTCGTTTTAAATCACTGATGACATGACTGATACAACTTCAACTAATAAATCCCTAATTAGCGCTGGTGCATTAGCAGCAGAGGAGTCAACTTTGGGAGAACTTCAAGTCAAAGTAAACAGATTAAATATTTGATTGAATCTGAAGAGTCTCCTCTCTCCATCACTCTGTTTGACCTCTGAAAGATTTGAGCTGCCTGCGCCTGAACCTGCCGCCGGCTGAGCAAAGCTGGATGGATGTGATCGCTCACACAGGTGGCTCGTGATGCAGATCGAACAAGCTGAGCTCATCGGTGCTGGTGGCTGGCTGGTGACAACTGGCTGCATCAGCCCCGCTGATGTCTGCGCCCCAAGCCACCCAGAGAGGTCGTGGTAGGTGGCCTGACCTGCGCAGATGAGAACGCAGGTGGGCACAGCTGCCAGGGACAGATGCTGCCATTTGGAGAGCAATAGCGGGGGGTTTTAACATCCATGTTATTAGGTCAGGGTTTACGAGTCAGCCAGTGTTCTGGAGTCACTGCTCAGGAAGCTACCATATTCGGTTTTCAAACTCAGACAGCGCTCGTTCTGCCTCGACAGGCTGCTTTATTAAAACACTATCTACTCTATTTTCTGTGTGGAGGAAAGAGACAAGTGTTGTGCTGTTCCTGTCAATGCTTTCCCTCTACAAAGGCTTTTTTAAAGAAAGTGTGTTTCCCCCCAGCACTCTGAGCTACACATGCAAACACAGACCAGGTGTCTTCATCTTGCAGGTCTGTGACCCACTGTCATACACAGACTGGTGTAATAAAACTCTGCACGAAAATGATAATAAATCACAATTATGTGAGACAGAAACAACTCATTGAAAAATATCTGCATTATGTTTTAGCAAACTAGACAGCATGATTACGTATTGAGGGCTTTTAAAAAAAGGGGGTCTCTCAACCTGCACTGTACATTATTATCTCCTCTGCAGGCCTCACTGCTGCTTCCCCCTAATTCTGAGATCATTCCTGCAGGAGTATAATATTTTTACTTTCCCAACTAACCCTTCAAAAATCAGAGTGGCTCTGCAACGCGCCTCTGTCAGAGCAGGCGCAGAGGCCCTGTGAATGTTCCTCCCATAGCTGATTTAACTGCCATATCACATCTGCATCAGTGGCAGTGGAGCTGAATTCTATGTTGAAACCCCTCATTAGTGTTTCAGTGTGCTCTGATTGCTGATTGACCAAACTGAGATTGCGGGCATCAGAGCAATTTCCTCTTCCCAGACACATCCTGCCCCACATTTCCTCCTTTACCCTCGCTTGTCTTTCAAAATTTTAAGGGGGTTATTTTTGATAAGGGTTTGGTTTGGGTCAGACCTGATTGCTCTGTATTCAGGTTCCGCTTTCTTCAGCCACATCCACTTAAGACATAAGACATTTGGAAAAGCTGCTGGCGCCATTTCCATTTGAAAACTCTGGGGCTGCAGTGCAGGACATAGTGCGTTAGCTGATTCGTCAGGCTCCTATCACAATGACCCCGTCCCAGAAGAAAATAACAGACATTAGCCTCGGTACCCGAGCGGTGTATAACACAATCCAGATAATCAGTAACAAGCGTAGCTGACAGTGTGGCCCTTGCTAACCTTGCAGACCTTCCACAGACCGTTGACTGACCACTGTGTATTGTTGCTGATCGTTCCTCTGTGGGCACAGTACAGTCATCAGGCCCTTGCATGTATTGTGGATAGGAAGCAGGGGGCACTCCCATAGTCTTTATTTCTCTCTTTTTGTGAACTTTAAAACAGTTTGACATGAAATGACATGAAAAAGCCAGAGGAGTAAAATTCTTCCTCCAACTCAGTTGAGATTGCAAGAAGAAGGTCCACAGGTTTTCAGGAAAGCACACTAGAGCAGACTGGATTTGTGTTGGATCCCCAAGTATGCTAATAAAATACCATTTAACAGTTTTACTGATTAAAAGATCTTTCTAATCGTCTGGTGACATTTAAAATAAAAAACTCAGCACTGTTTCTATAAGCATTAACCAGCAATCAGCATTGTGTTCCTCTCTTACAGCCAGAATCGACTCCCTGCATCTGCACTGTCTTCAGCTCCAATTATTCCACAGAGCTCAGCGACTGTGCAATGAAACATGCATAACTGCACACAGATGAGATCAGTGGTTATTCCTTTTCATTTCCTCCTCTTGATGAGGATTTGAAGTCACAATTTTTCACTCTTGATAAATCTACCGAGTCACATCCTGTGTTTTGCCTTTAAGTTTTAATGACATGCAGTTTTCACTGGAAGAGATGAGAGGGCGGTTGGTTTGAAAGACCCTCTGAAGTGGAACGTGGCACCCAAAATGGCTCGTTGGGCTTTCATGCCAATTTGGTATGATCTCTGCCATCTCAAAGTGTAAATAAAAAAGCTTATGCAAATAGGAAGGATTGCATATTTCTGCAAGGATTTAAATGTTTGTTTACTCATATGACACCCGGGAGGATGTGTGTAGTTTTTTTTTTCATAGGAAGCCATTGTGAAAAACATATGAATATGTAAATAGTGCTGACATACTTTTGCATTGGATGACAACTTTTGATTTTATTTGTTTATTTCTTTCGACACACAGGAGGTCAATGTAATAAATAGAGAAAAGAGAGGGGAAATGTATAAATTACACGTGACAAATTAATTCTTTTGACTTCAAGAGTGTTTTAACAAACCAACTTCACATGTTTTCACTGTCTCACTTTCACTATATTTCATCGTATAGATCTGATTTTTAAAACTTAAAATATGGTTCTGATTATGTTTATGTAATTTTTGAATTTTTGCTGATTTTCCTGCTGTGTTTTTTTCCATTCTTTTCCAATTTGGTGACCTCCTGTCCTAAAAAGTTAATGCAGTTTCAAATACATTATGCATTAAACCATTAGAAGACCTTAAAGACATGCATGGCTGTTTCATCATTTAACATGTTACAGACTCTTCTTCCTATGCAGTAAAATCAACATTTTAAGAACCTGACTAAACAAATGTAAAAACACCCACATGTTCCGCTGAGTGAGGTTGTGCAGATATGCTGCAGCTGCTATCTGTCAGGAAGTGTCTGCATCTATCACAGTGACCCAGTGATTCAATCTCCATCTAGTTAAAATGTCCTTGAGCCTCTGATGGTGAATGAGATAGTATGTTTACCCTCTAGATAATGCCATCCTTCACATATCGTAGTAAAGGAAGCATTCAGCTCTGATGTTGGAGGGCAAGCTCAACACGGCATTCACCATCCTCTGTGGATTCTGAGGCGGTATGGCCATTGTAATGGTTGTAAAGAAACACACATGTGGACACACATGGGCTCATTCCAGAGGTTGTGAAAGGATCACAATATTTTCTGTCTGAATCATCACAGCGAAATCTGGATGAATACAAGCCACTGGTATAAAGGAGTGGGTTGTCAATAACCAGAGGCTGTGAACCGAACTGGAACGGTGTGGGACAGAAAAGAAGCGCACACCGAAGCTGAATCAAGTCTAAATGTAAAGTAGTGGTATGAAATATAAACACTATGACTTTAATGCATAGGATGAATTCATGTGTTAGTCAAGCTGACTGCTGTACAATATTCAAATACCACCAAATATTCACTGGTTAAAGATGCAGTTTGCCTGAGCATATTAGTTCTCTCAACCATGTCAAGAAAATCAACAGCCGGTTAATCTTTAAAATTTCATCTTTCTTTTCAAATGCAACCTTTTATCATGCATATGAGATTAAAAATGTGAATCATGTGAACTCAATTGGGTCAGTTGAGAAAAAATAATAAACGTCACCTACAACAGCTTTAAAAGCCGAATCCAATCAAATTAAATGATCCATTGTTGATCCTTAGACTGAATGAATGAATCAGCCCATCCTGCTCTCTGCATCATCATACAAGAAAGTGATTCAATTAACAAAGACACAACCACCAGGAGAGCTAAGGGATGATTCAACTTTTACCTAATAATCTGTCTTTCAGGACAAATATGATCAATTGTGAAACAGGTGAGTATGTTTAACCTCCAACTGTGTCCTCTTAATTAGCAGTGGACAGAAAAACGCTTGCTGCTTTCCTGGTGCCTGTTAAAGCATGAGAGCTAACAGGTGCCCCATGTGCTGAGGTTTGATTCCTGTGCAGCGCGCCACTGCTAGATGTCCTCCTCTCTCTTCCCTCCCACTTGAAGGGCTGATATGACTCATATTTGGGTTCTGTTGTGGTTCATTTCAAATGATGCAAGGCAGACATATTGTTACAGAAACTAAGCAGGGAACACGCTTTAGGCCACAATCCTATCCACACATCAGCGCAGATTCAAATACAAACCACAGCATTACAGCCTTGAGGGACCTTGTTTGTAGTATTTGATTCTAATTGGGTCCATAGAGGGTTTGAACAAAGCATTCATATTTGAACCACCAGACTGAGATGTGAGCGAGACATCTTGGTTTCAGCCTACAGGATCAACAACAGAGTCACCAGAGTTTATTACAATACAAAAGTCCAAAAGCCTGCTCACTCCGTCACTCCACCCGTGTATGTGTGTGTGTGTGTGTATCCCCCTCAGAGCGACAGAAAGACAGCGAGGTGCGATAAAATAATGAATCAGTTTTTTCACACACATCACATCCGAGTGTTTCTCCATAACGTGATGACAATCGCACCCCAGTACTCCCTCTGAGGAGGCTCACTATGAGAAGATGAGTGAGATCCTGTGACCAAGAAAAGACGCATGTCGTGTTTCAAACATTGCACCTTTATCCAACTGTGAACACAACAACCAGTACACAACCACTGTCACATGAGAGAAACTGTTGACTGAGGCTGAAGACAGGAGCTTCAGCACTGAACAGTGAGATGATTTTTCAATTTTACAGATTGTTCCATGAAATAAACTGAAAGTATGAACCTGAATATGAGCAGAATATGCCTACTTTAAACACATGTGACCATACCTTTGAGATGCAGGTTGTAAGTTGCTAACCTTAAGATGTGGCTAGAGGGAGGAGCTACAGATCGGAGCATATTTCTGCTTAAGCTTTGTAAAAGTCATCAGAGAGGTGACTTCTTGATGTGGACTGCAGGCTCACTGGAGCTCGGCTCATGTATCTTTCATAGTCTCTGCGGCAAAGTTCTTTACACCTCCATCATCGAGTCATTTCATCACTGAGGGACAGGGACTTCACCGCCAGAGGACTCATCCATCTTACTGAGTTCAAACCGGAACCACTTTGACCTCTTCTGCCCATCGTGCTCACCTTCACAACTTTTGATGACTTGTATTTTCTTTCTTGAGCATTTCACACCACTGTTGATTTGTTCAACTTAACAAATACAGAAACAACAGCTTGGAAAGACAGTCCAAATCCTTTCAACTCAGTAAGATGATGAGATGGCAGAGGAGGATTGTTGTTCCAGACGCCTCCATGAGAAGGTTATATTAAATAATGTGTAAAAGTGTCTGACTTCAGAGCAGCGTTTCTACTAAAAAAGGCTTAATTGATACCTAGTGATACCTATCCCTACTATATTTGGGTTCTGTCACACGTCTGTTCTCAGAAACTGGAGCTTTTTCTGCCGCTGACTGTGAACGAATGAAGGCATCCGAGCTGACCTCGAAACTAAATGACAAGAGTTTAGTTTGATGCTTTCAGGAGCGTTTTCCTGGTAATTTCTGTCCCACTTAACGTTCTACAGCCACCACAACTGAACCCAAAATAACATTAGCATCAGCTTCATCACAGGGGTGAATGGTGCACACAGGGCTGTTCCAATTCTGCCAAAAGCTCCCCAAAGACGAGACAAATAAGATAACATGGGAGATATCACGCGGTACTTGAAACTCATTTGCCCTCGATAGTCATTGTGACAAACAGAGCACCACGCAGACAAATTTAGTCCATATGATAAGTGACACTATATATAGCCCAAACGTGGGACGGTGCAGGAATGTTCCAGATAGAAAGTGCAGCAGCCGAGTCCTGAAATTTGTCACCACAGTTTTTACGAATGAGCTAAAAAGTAAAAATCATGAATGGTTGCTGAAGACACATATAGTGGGAGGTTTGTGACTTCATTACTTTACATGTTGTAACAGTGAAACTGGTTTTTACAACTTTACACATCCAAAGCAATTTGGTTGACCTAACTGCTTCACTAGTTCAAGGAACAACGAGAGGGCGACAGCATGTGATACATCAGAATAGAAATAGTTTTTTCCAGGAAAATTTGATTTTAATTAAAGCTCTAATTATATAAATTAAGGGAACATAATAGCGACCTTGTGTATCTGCTTTCCACCATGAGACATATTGCACAGAGAGAGTGGAGACGGGCTGTATTAAGCTCCTCCTGATTAAACACAAATGTATAATTAATTTTCATTTGAAGTCCTTTCCTCTGGCTGCAGTAGGAGGAGCTGGGAAGCTCTGGTTCCACTTTGGCCTCCTCCAGTGCTCCTGTCAGTCAGCTGCATTTGGGGGCAGCGGAGGATCATTTATCGCAATCCAAGCCCTGTCATTTCTGCTCACTTGGTAGTGTTTTACAGTGCAGGGGTGGATACGCTCCTGGTGGGAACAAGACCTCTAATCTCCACACGTTGCTTCAAAAAGCGTCCGGCGCATTCTACGGACGGTCATGGAGATTTCATCTGGATTATTTTTGCACTGTCTGCAAGCAATTTTTTAGACTTGCTCTTTCAGTCTGGCCTTTCAAAACAACCTCTGAATCATTATGTGCTTAATATCTGCAGATTTATGCAGCATCATGATTCAAACCAAGAATCAAGTAGGAAGGAAAGTGTTTGAAATGAAGCCTAATGGGATTGGGTACATACCGCTGTGTGATATTAAACACTTGTTCTCAGGGATGAGGTTTTCATGGCGTATAAACTTCTTAGATTTGTAACTCTAAAAGTGGATCTCAGTCCCACCACCGCAAATTTGTTCCTTTCCTTTCTTAACTAAAGGCCAATTGTAAATGAACATCTTCCACCTCAGGTTTGCACCATGCAGTGATGCTTTAATCTGGAGAATCACTTTGCAATTTAATCAGCAAGTCACCCATATAAATATGATTCGTCTTTTGGTCGAGATAATAGAATTATCCTCCTTGCCGGAATAAGATGGAAGAGGTGGAATTGGAAAGGGAGTAAAAAGGTCAAGGAGAGAGAGAAAGCGAGAGAGAGAGAGAGAGAGAGAGAGAGAGAGAGAAAGCGAGAGAGAGAGAGAGATCCAGATAGCTGCACAAATGTTGAAATTGAGATGGTAAACAGTGCACACTGCTTCTCCTATCTAAACAAAAGCTTGTGAAAACCAGGTGAAGATGCCGGGACACGTTGCACATATGTAGAGAGATTGTGAGCGCAGAAGTGGGAGGTGAGAGTAGATAAACAAGATGTGAAAATTCTAACAATAACCTGAAACAAATTAAAAGAAGCACATGGGCAGCAACAGACGCCAACATTAACATCACAACATATTTTATATTTATCATGTACTTAATGCCACTTTCCCGAGGTAGATGCAGGTAAAGATATCCCATGAGCAACCATTAACAGAAGGAACAGTTCGTTACAATTGACAAACTGCTTCCACTTTATTTAAAAAAACAAAAAAAGCTTTGCGAAATCTTTATCTTTCAAATAGCTTTGGAAATGACCTGAACAGATTGTTTACTGTACATTTTGTCTTCTACCTTGCAAGACTCAGAATGGTATCAGAAGTAAATAAGCAGATAAGCAGTGCGCTCCCTTGTATCTCAGAGAATCCAGTCAGAGAGCTCCTCTGTCTCTGTCCCTGTAATCTCACCTGTCTTGTCAAATGTCCATGTGCAGATTCAAAGACTTTTAGATCAACAGTGCTTTTAGGTTACAGCCAGCGTTAGTGTTTTACGTTTACCTAGTGGTGAAGAAATGTTGATTGTATCAGAAAATAACCCATATGGAAAACGTATTTATACTCATTTGTTTACAAAGCAGATTAACTTAATTTACACTATTTCAACAGTTGTCATTAATACAGAGCTGTTAGAATGGGGACAGTCTGCAAATGGAAAGATATGAACAACTTAAATCACATTTATACACTTAGTATGTAACCAGATTTTCAAACTTGTGATGGTGTTTGTGATCTGGTGATTGCTGCATAAACACATCAGGTCAAAGTTACAGTGAATCGATGTCGACACAGAATTACAAAAAAAGATGCTTTATGTTTCATAAAGAAGAAAATGAAACAAAGCCACACCTTTTTCACAGATGTTTTTATTTGTCAAACTGAAAGAGCTTTTGTTTGAAGCAACATCTTAGTCGACTGTACACGGTTTCTCACTCTCCTCTGCAGGCCTACGCTGGCTCTCTAACAGATTTACATGTTCTAGATAGTGATTGACACTCAGACTGAGGAGGTAAGAAAGAAGATGTGCAGCTGACGCAGAAATACAAAGACAGGATGAGTCTTCCACTGCCCCCCGTCCCCCTTTAACCCGTGAGATGAAGTTTTACAATGCACAAGACAATCCATGATGAGCACAAAGTAAAGGCTTGTAGATCTTTTATAGGTATGCAGGAACATAATGTGCTGGCGGACATCTTTGTTATACGGTACCGTTCAGGTTCAAACTCATACATCATGCAAAACTTCCTCAGAGCTTTGTAGACAGCCTGCTCTGCCATAAGAGCTCACAGGTAGGGAACTACAAAGATCACTCGGAGCAGATGCACGTCAGAATCAAGCCATCCGGATAAATTATAGCGGGAAATGTTCAGGATGAAGAATCTGTTCGATCTGTTTAGGCTTATTCTGTGTCCATGATCCCAAAGAATGACAATCACTGATTTACACCAATAACAATTTTCACATATTGGTACATGACAGCAAAGTCTTTCAGTGTAACATTGAAGTACGGACTGAATAACACAGATAAAGTTTTTCCAACATATCCCTCAGATCCTCACACACATCAGGCCATTGTCATTTTATATCATAGTCATTTGCCAAACCAGAAAGTTATTAGTTACACCCACTTCCACTCATCCAGACACCAGTTCATTAGTTTTCAGACTTTATATGAGTACTCGTCAACGACAACAACAACCATGTTCATGGTGTGACAGCTGGAGAAGTTCTGGAACACGACAGTGCAAAGTGAGTGCTGAAATATTTGGACGGCGACACGTTTCCTGATGTTCTCTGGCTGCGCCTGTCATGAGTGTAGATGGAAGTCTGTCCAAAAAAAAGAATTTGATTTCAGTGCACTGATTCATTAAATATACAGTGATGAGAATCATTTTGGCACACTTGTTTATCTAATCTAGTCTGTCAACCAAATTTGAAAAAGCTGATGCATTAAATAAATGTTTTTGTTTTTTTTTACCTTCTCTTTCAGGCTGTAAAAAAAAAACAAAAAAAAACTCATTTCACATTTGGACAATATGAAGAGCGACACGTTTCCTGATGTTCTCTGGCTGCGCCTGTCATGAGTGTAGATGGAAGTCTGTCCAAAAAAAGAATTTGATTTCAGTGCACTGATTCATTAAATATACAGTGATGAGAATCATTTTGGCACACTTGTTTATCTAATCTAGTCTGTCAACCAAATTTGAAAAGGCTGATGCATTAAATAAATGTTTTTGTTTTTTTTTTTACCTTCTCTTTCAGGCTGTAAAAAAAAAAAAAAAAAAAAAAACTCATTTCACATTTGGACAATATGAAGAGATTGGCTGGTTAACTGACTGAAAGCTGACAAGTGGGTGAAACGTGAAGCATAAAAGTAGACATGGCTCCTTTCTGCTCTTATTGTAGCACTCCAGAGCTTTGGGGAAAGTAGTCAAGAGTGGAAACCGTCAGACTAATCCAGGGCTATTTTTAATGCTGTGCAAGGAAAGGCTGTGAGGTTTGTAACCACTGTAAAAGACCTCAGGTACTTGGTTAATTCCATTTACTCAACCAGCCAAGCAGCACAGTTCATTTCCTGCAGGGTAAAAGAGAGCAAAAGGAACAGATCATCGGTGTACCTGCATCTTTATCCCCTCCACAAAACTTATTTCTCTGCCTGCAACCATGCAGCATGCTGCTCCTACATTTCATTGCAGTATTTTCTGATTCCAGAATGGTGATAAACATCAGATCCCAGAAATAAAGAATCTTTAAATTCTCCGTACTTTAACCATGGTGCATCATCACTATAGTTTTGATGGAATTGCACATATTCATATATTATCAATGTTGGACATTTGCTCTCTTCTGAACATAAAGCAATGCCATAATATTGGGATTATCCACAAATGGACGTTATTTAAATAATTGTTCTCGCTTTTTAAACAATACACAGAGATATTGGCCAAAAATAAGACAGTGGTGAGTTCTTGTGAACGACATCTATCCTGAGCTTTTGAATTGAACTTAGATCTACAAGACAACATTAAAAAATAACACAACTGAATGTATCTGACAGCTAAATCTAAATAAATACAAAAAAAAAAAAAAACACAACTGAATGTATCTGACAGCTAAATCTAAATAAATAAAAAAAAAAAAAAAAAAAAGGACGGGCACAAACAGTGATTCCAAATATAGAAAAAGCACAGCAAAGAGATAAAATTCAAAAAAACAAAACGTTTTTATGAGAGCATTAGGATGTTCAACTACAGACAGTCTATAAGCCTCAGTGTCATCGCTGGAGTACCGAGTTCCACAGCAGAGCTCGTTTATTGTCTCGTGTGTCTCAGTCGTCTTCCGTAAGCTTTTGCAGTGTGTGTTAATGTTTCAGAACTATTTAGAAATGCAGATAAAAATAGGTCCCTAAATCAAAGCTCTCAGGGCTAGAGGTTTTAAATGATTTGTCATAGTATACATTTATAATTCACGCACCATGCAATTTCTTCTTTCTCTTTTACATATAATACAGGAGCATTAATAGTGAGTTGATCGATGTAGTAATGCCAGTGTCCACTAGGGTGAAAGCGTGGCTCGAGGAAGTGTAGTAATCCAAGTAAAAATATATTTGAGAGTGTGACAACGTGTGATCTCTACATCGTATTTTTATGCTTAGTAATGGTAGAACGACGTTGGTTAATCATGTCCAATGAATCACGGCAGACAGAATTCACATCTTTGTTAAAAAGTGACACTGTACAATAGCTTTCATAGCGACAAGGTAAAACCACAGTGGTTTCTGGCTCCAACCCCCCACCCTCCCCCCTAACCCACCCATATATATATATTACAGAAGTTCATTCCAAACAGGATGGCAAATCTTCAGAAACCAAAAGACAAAGATCACGTTTTTAAAGTGGAGGAACCAAAAGACAGAAGGTGGATCAGGGGCAGGTTCGAAATCATTGTACAAAAGAACAAACAGCAACCCACCACAACCAAACACGTATTCTTGAAAAATCCATTGGAAATTGATTTCTTTTTACAGGTTGCACAGTTCATTTTTAAAATACTGGGGGAGATACTCCAGCATGTTGAGGGGCAGGGAACAATGGCAAGAAAGATGGAGGCCAGGACCTCACTCCTCCTCTGTGCATCCCAGTATTTCTGCACGCAAAGTGATCCTGCCGTACCACGACCAGGGAAGGATCCGGATGAGCCGAGCGTAGATGGGCGGGTCTATCACGTTCTTTCTGTGCGTGTCGTTGTCGAAGTTCCCCTGGAATACCTGCGAAAGACACCTGCAAGTTCAGTTTGTTTCCCGCACACGACAAAAACTGAGCCAATCATTTTAAAGCCTCAGGATCAGTCGACTGAAGACCCTAAAAAGGATAAACAAATGATTATGGAGTCAAAATGTTGTTAAAGAATATTAAAATACTTAAAAACAGACCAAAAGGAGCAAAACATTTATCCGTCTTTTATTAACCTGTTCGCTCCAGATTCTTGAGACCTTGAAGGTCTGAACAGATAATGAAGTGCAGCCAATCAGAGCCTCTATTCAAACACGTCTATACAATCTGAAGGGTTTGAATTTCTGAACTCAGCCTCATTCTTCTCACTTCTGCTCATTTATGCATCACACATGTGACACATTCCTCCTGCAGAACACGTATGCATTGTTAAGGCGGCACAGCTGTAAGTTCCACCTCCACAATTAGGGACACAAATCCAACGCTGATTTCTCCTTTCTCACAGAGTGCCATTTTTTATCCTGTTGGTCCTATTTCTGTTCATTTCTCTCATTTGATAAGTTTTCACAAAGGCAATAAATGAAGGGTGCTGGCAGAGAATGTTTCTGGAAAATAAAAAAAAGCCTGTTCTTCGGTTTTAGCGACAAAACTTCATGAAATATTGTGTAAAAGACAAAGGGCTTATGAATACAAAACCAAAGCCAAACAGATGGAGCAGTACCACCAGAAATCAGGAGGGGGGAGACAGCTTAGCCAAAACTTTCAATGGGACGACGATTGCTCTTGGTGGAGGAACTATATGAGTTAGTAAGTTGGATCCACATTGTTTTCCGCCTCTAACATATGAGGTGCATCGCCACCTCGTCCACGTTTCCATTTTCACCATTTTCAAAATCGCTCCACTCTGCCCTCAGCTGGATGTATTGCTTAGGGAGAGATCAGGACTCATGGAAGCATGAGGGCAGTGAAACAGACGCACGGTATGTAAAGGCAGCGTACATGGACATCAACCTGTGTTTTACATGGTTAGTGGTATATCCGTCTATATAAAGCACAGGAAATTGCATCTACTTTAAGCAACACACAAAAAACGCCAAGAGACATTTTAATTTATGAGCCACTTTCATATGAATCCAGTGACCTTTCAGAGTATTTAACTGGGCCCTGAAATACTGGTTCAAGGATTAACAAGGGGAGACAGACACACAAACACAATTGTTATGCTGGGCCACATGCTCTGTTGTTGATTATTAGAAGCTTTGGTGTGCGCTTAATAGAAAGTAGAATGAAGTATATTAGGAAGAAATGTATCTAGTGGGACTGCTTCATTGAAGGATATGGTCATTTAATTTAAACGAACACGATTATGTCTGTGTAATTGGGATGTAATGTGTTTCACTGTTGTGTGGAATGGAAGATCTGCAGGCTTAATCCCAGCAGGTGCACAGCTCTGACAATACTTTTTCATTTAAAATAATCACAAGTGGTAGTTCTGGATTAAGACAGTCAAAGCATGATCTCAAAGGTTCTGCCATAACAGATAGTTCGAACTTTTGGTTGCACATGAATTAATAGACATTATAGAAATGTGTATCGTAAAGCAGAAAGACCTCCTCTGTTTGCTGATGAACAGAAATCTAAACTTATATTGAATTTAACAAAAAGAAATGGTCAATTGACTTTTTTAAACCAATCGCAACACATAAATATACTCTCTTTACAAAAACAGAGTATTGTTGGGATTACACAGAATCCGGAGTATGAACGAAACAGTAGACAGTATATGTAAACATCTCCTATCAAGTGGCAGCTGGAGATTTAATTGTCCCTGAGCAATATTCAGTGAGGTGAAAACATATCGAACCTCTGCTTCCTCCTCCCATCATGTGTTATTAGTACAAGTATTCATTAGTACAACTACGTTCATGAGATTTTTCTGTATTGAGTACGTTTTTAGTCCTCTCGTGAGCTTCTGTTGCTGAGGACTAACATTAAAATCATGTGAAATGTGACTCCTTCGATTACTTCTGGTGTCTACCACAAATTAAAGTGGGCCATCTTTACATGCTGCATTCGTTCTCATCGTGTTCTACCTGCGGCCTACAGGCATCCCTCTTCCCAGCAAAGTTTTCTTGGGGCGGAAGATAAGAATCCACCGTGTTCAGGCAGAGCCTCACACTCTAAAGGGTGAACCCTCATCACTGCCTCACATGACAATCATCAGCCTTGCCGAGGCCAGTACCCACCTGGAATGTCTGATTACCCGACGTGAATACAACAGAATACAAGAGCGTGATCGCTCAGGGAACCAAGGCTACTGTTTATTTTTGGCACATTGGGAGATTTGGAAACCACCATGCTTGTTTGCCATTCCACAGGCAGAGTCCCCAACCTCCATGTGTCCTTGAGGAAGTGTTCTAACCAAGACGGCCCAGATAATTCCAGAGCCTGCAGCATGTCCGGGTGGATCTCATCCACTCCTGGTGCCTTGCCACCGAGCAGCTTCTGAAATTCCTCAGTGACCTTTGCCGGGGTGTAGGTGAGGCTTTTCCATGCTCTCCTACGTCCTCAATCGACATGGTACTTGGTTTCTGGAGTTTCACAAAGTGTTTGTTCTGCTGGCTGATAGCAGTCAGCTGTTCTCCTGACCAGCTGAAAACAGCCTGGGATCTCTCTCCCTATTTCAGAACTTTGGGCTTGACAAACATTCCCTCTCAATGGTCTTTCCATGCCAGTGCCACATTTGATTGAAATAAGAATGTCTCCCTGTCCATCAGGATGTGCACAGAGGCAGCATGTTTAAACAAACTGTGTGTCAGTATCCACAACATCGAAAAAATCTGCAAATAAGTAAATCAAAATGATTTATTTTAGGAATTGAGTAATTAATTGAATGATTACCAGTAGTTAAAAAAAGATAAAATAGATGCCTATTTATTTGCAAGTGATCCAGCACAGTGTCTTACTGAATCACATTTGCAAATTCAGACACAATCCATTTGATCCCGTATTTTACATGATTTTTTTTTTTCAGATACTTGTATCGTAGCCCCTAACCCAAATCTTCTCAGTTTATTTTAGTTTGGTTTCTACACCCTATAACAGCTCTCACCGTGAAGTTCACACACATCCACATTTCCACCACTGACGGTGTATTACACACCTCTCAGTCCAAATATAAATACTGTTGGCATGTGTGTTCCATTCCGTCATGCCCCACAGGCAGGTTATGACAGCACCCAGTCAGAAGATTAAAAATTCACAGTCAGAGTTAACAGCCTCTACCGAAACAGCTTCTGAGCTGAACTTTTGTTTCGGGGTTGTTTCAGACATTTTCCAGAAATGTGACTTGTTAACTCAGTAGAGCTGCTGTTGCTTTAGCTGTTTAATCCAAACAGTGTGTTGACTGCAACACAATTAAATTACTGCAACCACACTCAGGGGTTTAATTAAACAGATGGAGTATTTGATATTATTAGTTACAATTCAGTAATGAGATAACGGAACGCAGTGTAAAAGTGGCAGCTACTGCAGCTGAAGCTCAACCTGTTGTTTCTGTGCTCTGCCTGCCTGACATCAGGGGAACACAAGCAGAGTTGCCAGCCACTGACACTGGGAGCTGACTGGTAGTATTTGTGCTGGTTGCCACAGCTACTCATAACTGAAACACTCCACCAGTGTGGGAGTTTGTCTTGTCAGATACAATTTTTTTATTTTTTTTGCCAAAGTCAGATATCACCCCCGATCACATCAAGTTAAAAAATAAGGTACATCCGCTGCATCGACACATAGCAAACCCTTTGGCTCTTTATCAACATGTCTCTTTACTTGTTATAGATTCAACTTTTGGTTGCTTAAGTGAGATCTTCTTGCGGGCGAGGCTTGCTCCATCGCCTACAAGCACAATCACATTATCCAATAGTCAAGGCGAAAGCATCCAGGGCATTTCTCTGAGTGACTCCAGTCTGAACTAGGCGCCACAACTCTGCTCCCACCTATTGATTTTCCAGGCTGGTGGAGTCATGGGTGAGCTTTACCATAGTAGGGTGCCTCTGGAGATACAACCCTCCATACATTACTTAAAACTGGTTTACGGATCAGGGGAGCAGGTCTCTCACATCCTTTTGCTCTCTGCCCTGTTGTTGCCTGAGCCATGTGCAGTTATATGAGGGCAGCTCAAACACGATTGAAAGGTCAAGAGCACCACGAGAGATTGGAAGAATCTCAGTGAAGCGACAAGGCACAAATGATCATCTGTTTGATAATATAATAATAATAATTATGTCCTGGCTAATAATTTCCAAGACTGAAGATAAAGGAAGATAATAGGTTAGTGGTTTACCCTAAGATGACTGTCAGCTAACAGTGATTTACCCTCTGACCTGGAGAGAATTGAACGCTCTAATGGCTAATTAACCCTGTGTCACCGGTGTGGAAGACTTTTAAACATAAATCAATTAGTTCTGTGCTTAATTGGCCCCTTCACCTGGCTAAATATTGACACCCATGAAGGGCCGGTGTGCAGGGGTGGTCCACGTGGTGACACCAGGTGAAGAAAGTGTGCGGGGGTGGGGGCGGGGGGCGGCTGATATAATTATGGAACCGTAACCAGGTTTAATTTTGCTCAAACAATGGTCTGTGTTGTTACTTGTCAGTTGTAAGTGCTGCGCAGAGGTATTTGGGATTTCTGTGTACAAAAAGGCAAACAATAAGAGGGTGTGTGTGTGTGTGTGTCACTGTGCCTCGCTTTGACAACATCTGTATTCTGACAGAACCTCCTCTCTCAATCTCGATGTAACCGCCTGCAGCCTCTGCCACACAGGAGCTGGAGGGGGAGCTGAGGAGAATACTTACGAGGAGTTACCACTGTGCCCGAACCAGACACCCACACACGCACACAGTATACCCCTGCCAAGTCGAGCATTGTGGTATGTCAGGACGACCCTGGGGAATCGACCAGCCAAATGTGTCCTCTGACGCTAATGGCTGCTTCAGCTGGCTGAAGGGGAAAAACACCTTGAAGAATCATACCTCTGTACGGCCCCTTGGCGACGCCAGGGACAAACTGATTGACATTTCAGACGCCTTGCTAAAACACGCCTGCCTCCTAATTTACAGAGCGCGAACACACAGACTGACTCTCACACAAGGAATGATAAAAACCATGCGTAGCTGAAGAAAAGTGCTGTGATTTTTATATTCAGAAAATTAGATTTAAAAATAAAACCTCCATAATAACAGGTTCCTGAGGTGTCACAGGTACTGCTCTCTCCATCTGCCTCACATACATACTTGCCAGGCCCTTAGAAGGAAAGCAGTGAGGTTGCCTGAGTGAAAATCCTGCTGAGGCTGCGATGGCCCGTATCCAAAGATAATCATGGGTGTTGAAATTATAAGCTCCTCAAGCAAGGAATTTCACTGCACAAATGGAAAAAACATTTCCCACCAGCAGCTGCTGTACTGGCTCAGCCACGAGGATAAGGACATAAATTGATATCGGGGTATTATTTGGCTTAACAAGATGCTGTCATCGTTCAGTGCTTAGATTCATTGCACTGAGCAAAGCAGAAATAAAAATCTTACTTTAAAATGGCAGTTGAAGTTGCCACATTACTCCCACAAACAGCTCTGAATCTGTTTTTATGAGAGAGGCAGACATCACGGCTTTATGTGCCCAGACTGCAGAGTAAAACGGCAGCACAACTAGGAACCCAAACAACAAATGAACAAATGTTTGAAAGGAAATTGCATTCATTAATACATTTGGGGCAATATTCATTGAAGAAAAATATATCTTATACATTTAATTAATAAAATATGATTCCAAATAAGGGCTTGCACTCCCACTCACAGTCTCTTGTGAGCTAACTTGTTTAACTAAGTTACTGAGAAACTAAAAAACATCATCTTGGATGAAATTATCTCAGCCAGACATTAGACTTGCTTACAAAATATTATGCTGTTAAATATGCAAACAGTTTGGTTTAGAAAGCGAGAGTGAGGTGCTGCGTGGCTCCCACTGGTCTGACAGGTGCTTTTAAGTGAGGCAGGTAAGAGTAGAAATAAATCAGATGCAGGATGTATTAAATAATGCAAACATCTCTGGGAAAAAAAAAAAAAAAAAAAAACTCACCCACTTAAATTAAAAAAAAAACATTTAAACAAATTCACTGTTGTTCATGAAAATGATCCCGCAAAGTTTCTAAATTAACATTTGTTATGAAAGATTGTGATCAGAAACACTTCAAGGAAGTATTTTATTTTAATGGCGCTATTACTTATTCAATTCTAATTGGTAAAGTCACATTTGGAGCATGGGAATACATTGACGACAATGGGCTGGGCATATTACACATTATGTTTTAATAGCTCTTAATTATGTGAGCACTGTTGCTAAGCAACAAAGGAAAAAAAAAGACACTGAAATGTTTTAATGTGATAAGATATCCACATGTGTTTATGAGAAAAGTACTGACAAGTAACTCGCCAACTCATAAATACATTCAAACATTAAAATAGTTTCTATGAGCTACAACTTGTGGAAGAAGGCAACCGGAGAAGCTGGACATCTACATGTGTACAAAAGGGTCGGTTCCCGATGGAGCTCAAATTTGTGTTAATTTATTCTGATCTCAGTAAATAAGAGATTTAAAGCATCTGTCTGTCGAACTGTATTTCTTCAGCGCCCAGTGAGAAGAGAGCATTTCTGCTGGATGTGATCCAGGGTCTGTTTTTCTGAGCTCTCAAACCGATATTTCTGAAAACCTCTGAACTTTTCAGGAGGCTGCGAGTGTCGTCGCCTTAGCTCCTTTTCGGGCAATCAGATGGGACCAGAGATCATCACCCAGGTAACAAAGCTAACAGGGAGGCTTGTCCTGACCGCGCCCGTCTGAGAGATGTGATATGTGGGGGAGACCGTCTGTGGCACTGAGTGCTGATGGTGAGTAGTTGTGCTTTTGTTTCATTTTCATAGAAACAAAACCCATGGGCAAAGCCTTTTTGATGAAGTGTAGGGGTGAAGCGCTCCCCAGTGCCCTGCCTGTGCTGCCACAGTACCCGACATGAACACACGCCCTGAGAAACAGCTCAAGTTCCATGTAATTTCTCTGGGCTTGTTGAGGCACCATAGAATAAAAAAAGGCTTCATGCAATTCATGAGTGACTGTTGGTTGACTGCACTAAGGGATAGCAAACAAGACACATTTTTTTAATACTGATCCACCTACTGGCACAGCAGATACATAGCAGAACAGTTTGTGAGCACAGTAATGTTCTTAGACAGCAGTATTAAAATAAAAATACAGTACTCTCAGGTCCTGCATGTGAATACTTGAGCGGTGCAATGAGGCAGTGATGATCCAATTGGTCAGCATCATATGTGGTGAATTCTGATAGGGTCAATTTATGAAAAAGTGTGAGAGAAAAATGTATGTAGGAGAAGAACTTAGAGGACCACAAACAACAGTGAATATGACAGTTGACTATGTCCTACAATCTTAGTGTATATCTCACAGTATATTCATTTAATTTTTTTTTTATTTGTGCAATATACATGTATGAAATGTACTAGATACCAAGTACTCGATTTTTTAGAGTAAACACCTCCCAAATCTGTGAATGAGCAGAAGTCTGGCTTTATCTTTCAATAATGCAGCAAGAGAGAAAAGTAAACACTCCTTCTCTTGCCAGCAGAATCTGAAAGACAAGCTCTAACCTGGTGCCTGCAGCGCTTCCTGATATCAGCAAAGAGGCTGCTGCAGCCTTGCACTGTCGCTGCTGTTGTGGGCGATTGGAACGGACATGTGTACTTTGTTGAAGGGCCGTAAAACAAGATTTACGGCACAGCACTGGCCAAACCAGGTTGACAGCACAGTCTTATCTGATCCCAGACCAGAGAGGCAACAGGACAGAGCAGGCAACCTCAGTTTGAGGCACAGATAAGGAGATGCTGAGGGCAAGTGGAGAAGAGAAACAGACAGGTCCCAAAATTGATATTTTCAAAAGTAAAACCTGTTTTTATTTTCTTTTTCTAGGTTTACTGCTTTGTGCTTCAGACTCCTTCCTATGCATCTTTCTGTTGATGCTGTTCCTCTCACACGGGCTCTTGCCTTCTTGGTGTGATATATAATTCACAACTTCAGTACACACAGCGCTCACAGGCATGTATTTATAATTCCACTGTATTCTACAATATATATGCCTTGTGCACATGGCATTACAAATGTGTTTGTATGCAGTCTCACTTTAAACCTCTTTGTGTTTATCATCGAGGTCTGGCAGCGTGAAGGCCACTTACCTTGTCCTTCCCTTGCTTCTGGTCTTGATAAACACTCCACCGCTCTCCATCATTGCTGTACGCAACTTTGTATGAGCCAACAAACTGGACGTGGCCAAAGTCTTTCGCTCCCTGGGTGATGACCCCTGTGACCTTGGTTGGCACAAGCAGGTCCACCTGTGAGGGGCAGGGGGAGAAGTACAATGAGAAATTTCATTTCATGGGAAAAGGTTTCGGAAATGCTATTCCTTCCACATCTTCATCAGCTTCCTCCTTTTTTCCTTCCCCTTTTGAGGTTATTAGAGTTTTTACTGTATAAAAAGAAGTCAGTTTCAATTATTCACAGAATATTGAACAACAAGGCTAAGTCCACAACCTTGCCTCAGCAGAAGTGGAATCACACACTGCAGCAGCCTCGGAGCTGCACACTGCACCACTTGGGTTAATTTTTAATATGCTCTCATTTGTTGCAAACAATTTGCAGCAGGAAGGAGGCAACTCATATTGACATTTAGGGTTTAATTACGCTGCACGAGATTGAAAAGCTGAACCCTAAAAATGCATCATGACAATAATAATTACACGGCCACCACATTTACCCATTCGTATTGATTTCATTGGAATGTTTGAACAGCTTGTTTATTATGCAATGTAAATAATGAAGACTCGTGTGAAAAAGCAGCATGAAAATAATTGGCTTTTCACCATATGTGAACAAAAACCTTTTTGCACGTCGACAGAGACAGTGATGACTAAAGCCAGACGGTAGATCTGACGTTCAATAATTTATTAAACAATAATGTTAATAGATGGAATATCTGTCTGTGAAAAGTAAGTACAGCCTTGGCCTGTGTCACTGTTATTTTCTCCGTTTTGCAGAAATAACTTCTTGGAGGCGTTTTGCATAATTGTCCACCAGTCTCTGACATTGGCTCTGTAACTCTTTGTGACCACTCTTCTGTGCAGAATCCATTCAGCTACAAGACCTTCAAGGCCGTGCCTGTGTGTACAGGCCCTTCAGAAAAGCCCCACAACATTTCAATGGGATTCAAATCTGGGCTTTGGCTCGGCTGCTCCCTAAACTTCCATTTCGTCTTTTTGAGGCAATCCTTACGGATTCGCTAGAGTGCTTACAATCAATATACAGCTGAAAGTCCCAGTCCTGGTTCGACTTCAGCTTTCGGACAGATGGCCTTGTGGTATCTTGAATTCATAGCTGATTCAGTGGCTGCAAGCTGCCCTGTCCCTGAGGCAGTGAAGTAGCTCCAAACCATAACTGTTTCTGCAGCCAAACAATTTTCTTTTCTTTTTTTTCCAGAATGCAGTTTTCATAAAAGGCCTGGACATTGGTTTTATATCCATTGGCAAAGTCTAGGCTTTTTCTTTGCAGGGAAATTCAAACAACTCCTTTCTAATTGCAGTTACACACACGTTCACACCAACAAGAGCTACCTGCAGATCCAGTGATGAATCTTTGGATATTGCACAGTTCGTTATCAAAGAGATGCCTAAGGTTTAAATGAGACAGTGTATAGTTCTTTACATGACTTGTTTTTTCATGTTCAACTGTCAAGTCAAGACAAGTGCAACATATACATTTTATGTTGTTTAATGTTTGAATGCATCTCATTAGATGAGCAGTGCTGGGAAAAAGTCAACAGTTCCAAGAGCTTCATATGTCTCATGCTGTGTCAACAATGAACAACAAAGTAGTTCTTCATAAAGAAAGCGCTGCTGACTCAAATACATAATTGTGTGAAGTACAAACGTATATCTCATACTGTTATGGAAGATTAAAGGTAGTAATATAAGAGAAGTCCCCCACAGTACATTTTAATAAGATTAAATCAGTGGGTGTTGAGTGCAATGCTAATTTAACACGCTGTGCAGAAATACCTTTAGTGTCTAAAATATATTAAGCAAAGACATTCATTATTATTCTCTTTTATATAATGTAATTCTTAGATGGAAAATTAAGGGTTTAAATGTTCGCAACTCAATATTTCTCTTTCTTTAGGACATAATTTTGATTCATATGGTGGAAAATAATGTAAATTATCTTAAAGAAATAATTGGCTGATGTACTCCTTATTTCCCAAACCAGAAATATAATTTTAAAACAGTCCCCCCCCACCCACACACGATCAATGCAGTATGAAAAAGGACTTTACTTTGCATCTCGCTGTCATATGGAAAGATAGCAGCGACAATGGGAAGCACGGAGAGAGCGTGCGAGAGATAGAGAGAGAAACTTAGGCATGCAGATTTATTTCCACTGCTGAAAATACACAGCATCGAGACAGCAATACATCAAACTAATTGGCCTGGTCAGAGGCCAAAATACACTATGTCACATGGCTCTGACATAACAGAATACAGCCCTGAGTAGATTAAACAAATAAGCAAACAAACTGAAGTAATGCATGAGATATGGCTCCGTCTCATTCCACCTCCTGGTCTCAACATAGAACAGCACAGTGCAGCCCTCTTTTATTCTTTATTTGTCAAAGTGTTTAAAAAGTACCTCTCTTTCCCGGCATACACTTTTAGATTGAGGACTGTTCCCGGGGTATTATAGAGACCCTCCTAAATGCAGAGCCCCCTGCTGTGTGCACAAATATAGATTGTGGGTACTGACTCACACAGACAGAAGCCATGCCTTAGTGACAACAAAGCCAGTTTGTGACTCTCCATAAGACAACCAAGTGGAAAAACTCCCAGTGCTCCAATTGTGAGAAGTTGAGCCAAAGAAAAATAGGGAAAAAAAAGGCACTGAAGTTTGCGTGCAGACATAAATTAACTCCCAGCAATGCTGCAGTTACAGGTATGGAATTATGCAGATGCGACGTGCGATGCATGCATGCTCCATTTGTTGTCAATACACTATTCATGAAGTTTCTCTTTTAAATGGAAGCTCTGACTCCTCCCTTTCTGTGCTCATTTCTGAATGCAGTCGGGGTTGTGATGTGTATGAACAATGATAAACAGCCGCTCTGTTATAATGATGGTGCCGCCACGGCGAAGGCCAGATAGAAACAATGCTACTGGCTGCTTGGTTCATTTAGAGGGGAATGATACCTCTCCATTGTGCGGATTTGATTACGCTCCAATCGCACAACGTTGAGGTAATCTCATTCTCGCCAAGCAGCCGAGTCTGCCACCAAAAACAAAGCAGTTGAAGGGGGGACCTGTAATTCCCGTCACAGGTTTGAGTCAAAAAATACAAGCGCCCCTAGCAGCGTCGAGCTTTCAACACTTTGATGGCTCAAACTGCATTAGGGAGCGAGACAAGCTTGTTAAAGCAAGGCCTCTCCTCCAGTCCTCTGTCGTCTGCTCCATCCCATCACACTCTGTGCCCATTCTCTCCTCCATGAGCTGTTAACCCAGACAAACAAGGAGAGTGTGAAAGCTTTGCGGCAATCTTCGGATGCTTGTGGCACTCGCAGTTGTTCCAGAGAAATAAAACATTAGAATCAATTTCAGGATTTAGCCTGCTGTATCTAATCTTATCTAATCTAATCTCCCAGTGTACCAAACAATACAGCTGCGTACTGAAACAGAGACGGGGGGTCAAATACTTCTTTGTGTGTCTCTGTGCAAAGTGCACAAAGAGACAAACAGACACACTGGCCTCCCACACTTATTAAGACAAAGGCTGGCGTGTAACATTTTAAGTGTCTCTGCCATCGTAGGATGAAAAGATTAATAAAGTGAGAGGCAGCTTCACAAGGAGAAAAATGAGGCCGGGTTTGCTCACTTTACATATCATCCTGCTGATATAACTCTAAGACTCATTTCATCTTCACAGCCTGTGTGTGCGTTTGAGTGATACATACGTCCTCCTCTGATGTAGCTGCACAGGATTCAGAAGTGCATGCACACAACTCACGAAGCCGTGAGGAGAGAACTCTGGGCCATCAGCGCCACAGCAGGGTGGCCATCATTAAAACTTAAAGCTGGTGAGTGTTCCACTGCTCATGTCACCTACAGAGAGTCGTGATCTTTAAACGTGACAAAACAACATGAAGCATAATGACCCGACATCAGAGGCTGGGATCTGGATCATGCTCCTGAGGGAAAAAAACAAAAAAACACTAGAAGTATTAAAAACACGAGGTATGACTTTATGAAGGGTATTAGCAGGGCCTTATGAGAGATGGGACTGCATTGCATTATGGAGCTTTGTAGCTTTACCCATTCTCAAGGCTTTCAGTCATGATATCTCTCTGCCTCTTGACACTAACTTGATGGAAGTGAAATGCCCAATCACTGTAGAACTCAGCAGTGGAGTCCTGTGGGATTCAGTCACAGCCTGCAGGGTGAACGAACCACACAGGAAAGCTCCGTGAATGTTCACATGCCAGCACTGCTTGGCACCTTTGGTGAAGTGGCTCCGCTCTGATTCTGTGTCCCATTTACCTGGACCTTTACATGCATGGGCAGATCTGTCTGCTGTCTGAACAGTGTTATTGCTTCTGCCACATGATGCGACTCTGTTCTGCTGCTACCCTACCATCTTCAGAAAAGCTCCTTAGCCCAACAAGCACCCCCCCCCTGAAAAAAGAACCCTGAGATGAGGGCGAAGGGATGAAGGAAGACAATTTCCAGACAAATGGCTGACTGAGGGTAGCACTTCTCCACTGAGCGCGAAGAAAAGCCTGTGTGTCATGACACCCCTGAGTATAAAAATGTGCCATTCCACACACAGGCACGCCAGCTTAGCCAATTCTGTGCGATGAAGCAGGGGTCTGAGTCTCACTGAGCCTGAGAGGTTGTTGAGTGACATTCAGCTTTTTCTGCATGAAAACACAAGTCTCAGCAAACTGATTACTACATTCACTACAACTCAAATAAATGAGACTTAAATGAGACTTGAGGTGGGATTATATGTACAATGTTGGACAAATAATCTTCATGAACCTCTAGGGACTGAGTATTGAGAGCTGCAGGCCAGAGTGAAATTAGAGAAAAAGAGAAAACATCTACAATCAAAGAGAATATTAAGTTCAAAATAAAAATAATTATTAATAATACAGAAGGACAGATGTTATCGAAGATTCCTGAGTGCTGTGAGTTACCAAGTTAATTACATAGGACGAGTAGAAACCCTGCCTGTAAAATGAACAGCTTAATTTTAGGTTAGAAGAATCACTGTCACTTACTGTGGTCGTCACCACTGACTGAAGACTTAATTATACAACTCAACCAAACACAAGCTATACCATCATGTTCACTGCTCCACCTCAAATATCAACACACGCACACACACACACACACACACATAACAGATAATCTCCTGCTGTGTTCTTCGGTGTTTATTACGAGGCTGACAGGAGAAAGAAACCCCAGGGAATGTCTGCAGCCCCTGTCATTTGTGCTAAAATCCTTCTAGATAAGCTCAGAGCATACTGCCTAAAATGTTCTCACTCCGTATAGGTTTGTAAGTCAATATAGAAGTACAAGTACCTGTACACTCGGAGTAAATCTACAGTATATCCACATGGGGTGGGGGATCGCAGCAGGTGGAGGTCCCTGCTGGGCGCCCACACAGAGAGAGAGAGAGAGAGAGAGAGAGGGGGGTGTGCAGACAGTCTGGAGAGTGACTCAGTTGCCTGGGAGCATTGAGGATAGTGAAAGCAATGTCACAGACATCACACTGACTTAGACTGGTCAGTGTGGCACTAAAAACACTTTCCTGCATCAGTGTCAACACTCTCCTTCTTATTACGTTGAAATGTGGCATGTGTGGCCGGCGTCATTAAAAAAAAAAAAAAAATCTGCTCAGTGTGTGACTCAAACACAAACAAACATCTTCAGGTGGGATGAGCTGTCCTGATGTGAGAACACACGTCTTCAGAGCCAGATGCTGCCTTGCTCTGGCAGTCAACTGCTTGGCTGGTCAGGGCACATCTCTCAGCCAACAGCCATAAATAAGAGAAAAGCACTGGTTAGTGACTGATAGTGAATTGCAGCAAGGTGACAGGCGCACATATTTGTAAACAGTTTTCCGCAGCATGAGCATTGCTATGCATTAAGCATCCCTGCCTCTTCTGTGCTCTGGTCCTCGTGCCAGCACAACATCATGTGTCACAAAAATTAAAAATTCAAATCAGACACCTTCACAGGCTGCCAATTGTGGTAACACAGATACATAACATTCAGATGTATGTAGACACATGCAGGAAAAGGTCGAATTAAACCTCAACACTCAGAACGATCACAGCTGAAACATTTCATTCATGTTAGTGGCGCGACCGGATGGCTGAGCGGACGTGGACATGTAATTTAGAACTGATATTTATGGGGCATGGGAAGGAAATCTGCTCATTTACATTTTCTGCTCATTTCTGATTTTTGCTCCAAGTGAAAATCATTATTTCCATGCCTTCAGAGAAACATCTCAATATATAATGAATGAAGGGGAACATTTTCAGATGTGCATATTATTTATGTCAAATTCAGTTCCTATTTTCCACCTTCAAATCAGCGTCAGCCCTTTATTAACCTTTGTTTGCAAGAGCAACATCGATATCTTCAAGGCACATGCAGTGTATCTGCCCTATAGCAGATGGAGCGTCAGTTCAGCATGATGGCCAGACATGGTGAGGAAGGAACAAGGAGGGAATCGACCGTGGTGGCCTGCATCACTGAGAGCAGCAGCTGCACAGCCATCACGCTGCACACTGAGTCTTTATATGAGTGAAGTGAGGAAGTAAGATCCATATGGGCAAAAATGGCCTTGATGGTGAACAAGTATGGGACATGGAAGATTCCACTCCTGTGTAATGTTGCTGTAATGAGACATGTGATGGACACTTACAGATAACATCTAAAGTAGTCTGTCTCTCCCTGTGATCGTGTCTGGAAATCTGTGATTCATGCTGGAGGGGGGAACAATACTGCTTCTTGTTGCAATATTAAGCCAAGAAAAAGAAGTGAAATCGTTGAATCACGTCAAACATTCCTGTTCTCACAGTGACGATACAGGTTTTTAAAGGTCCAGCCGAATAGGGGAATTAAAAATAAAATCTTTTACAACCCTGAATCCTGCACTACATCACAGCTGACTGCTCTCTACCCTCTCTTGCGCCGCACACTGTATATCAAATATTCATATCAAACACACACACCCACACACTGCAAAAAACTCAGTGTGCTTCACACGCAATGAAACAACAACTATGTAATTACCTAATAGATACTCTGCACATAATTGGTCTGTTCAAGAAAAAGCTAAACATGGACCTAATTAATACTTGGTCGTTCTTCCTTACATTGTTCTCTCTCTATAGAGGCTTAGCCTAAGTTTACCTTGAATTAATCATAATGTTGCAGAATGGAGCCGCGCTGCTTAAGTGCAGGCTTCACTCTCCTGGGTGCATAACATAAAGACGTCTGACTTAAACATAAGGAAGTGAGTGGGGGAATATCTTGCTTGTCAAGAGATGGCTCTCAGACGCTCAGAAAGCATAAGATATGAGGCATGCGGAACACACTGGACCCAATCTCAGGCTGCACTGATTCCAGCTCTCGCACCTTCAAATCTGACAATTCCTGCAGATCCCACGATTACAGCTGGCACTGCTGCAGACTCATGAATCACTCATCCCAAGATGAAACAGATAAATGCATCCTACGCTGGCTAGGAGCGGGAGAGAGAGACAGAGAGAGAGAGAGAGAGAGAGAGAGAGAGAGGCTGATGTGGAGGGCGCAGGAGGGAGATGAGGAAAAGGATGCTGTGCTGAAGGATAAGATGGCTTCCTTGGATAATGAAAACAATAGAGCACCATTACAGAGGTTCTGAGTGGACCGGTGCATTTAAGGATATAGTTGGAGGGATGCAACACTAAAAACCACCCGACTGAATCAAGAAGGCAGATGGATTTACCATCCCTTCCCTAACTTCATTTGGCAGTTAATTGAATCTGCATGCTAGCTGCAGGGGAAATTGAATAAAATAGAGGGAAGAAAGAGCCATATTGGACAGGATTAAAATGAGGCTCTGACGATAATACTTTAATGAAATTTACATCAGCCGTGTTTTCAAATTAGTGCAAGTCTTTCTAAGATTATTCTTAAATTCTTGATTAATGTTCTCAAAATGATTGAATAGCTGCAGGCACATCTTCTCAAGCAACATATTGTATTTATGTTTCATTAAATAAAAAAAAAAAAAAAAAGTTTTGTAATATGATGAAGTCTCTAACTTGGAAAGGAGCATTTAGATATCAAGTATCATATGAGCCTGATCTGACAGGCGTCTCTGTGGAAGATTTATGATGACCCACAATAATTTTCCACATTTTAAAACCTGCCAAGTCTCAGTATCGCGCTCACTGTACAAGGCTGCATGGCGCTTATTTGATCCTGGACAAGTGCTGGCTGAGGAATTTGCAGTCATGGTTACAGCCGATGTTCTCGCTTCCAAGTTGTGTATTAGTGGTCAACAACATGGCTCAGATCTGTATCTGATAACCGAAGGAGGCAGAGATCAAAGATTTTTGCTTTTAGTTCTTCTTTTACCTATTTATATTGTGCACTGCCCAATAACAACAGCAAATAGTTGGTTCCCTTGTAAATGTCTTAAAACACCAAGGTTGTGTTGGATGGAAAATAGTCTGTGAAGGTTGAAGCAAGATAAAAAACATAAAAAAGTGATGCTACTGCCAGTGGGTGCTCTTAATGGTTCAATCACCCCCCCCCCCCCCTCCAAAATTAACCCTAATGCAAAAACCATAGCCTACAAAAACCATGACCGCAACCTCTTGGACCAAACAACTACTAATTCTATTTGTTTTCAGTCAATATGGTCATTACTTATTCATGGAGGCAGATTGGATCATCAAGGGCAACACTGGCTGGTGGTTAAAGTCTGGAGCAGGTGACTGACAAGGAAATAACCCCAAACTTCCGAAAACACCCCGTCCCTCCAGCGGATCCAATTCTGCAGCAAGCGTTTGTTGTCTGATCGATGTGAATGTTCCCGCTATGCTGGCACAGGCTGCTGCTTGGCATTGTTTGTGGGGACACAAACCCCAAATCGGCCCCTAGGCACTCAAGTGTAGTTACAGCGGGTCATATTAGCAGGTTAACTAAAGTAATTGTTTCTTTCATTTCTTACATTCTATAGTTCTCTCAGCATCACAGGTGTGTGCTTCTCGCTGATTGCAAGAGAAAGCACCTCGGGACGTCGTCCCTCTAACATTGTTGCTTTAATTAGTTCAGCAAGAATACCTGGCTGCAGGTGCTGTTCCTATTGATTCAGCTCTGGGCACAGAGTAGTAGGACAAATGGTGATAAAATGCTGAGCAGCCAATAGAATAAAGAATGCATTTAGTATGCTTAGAGCTCTGAATAGTCAGGTCTGTGAGGACAGAGCTGTTATCTATTTTAAACCAGATCAACATGTAGGACAGCAATATAAATGCTGGATTTACGATGATACTCTCTACATTCTTATTAACAATTCATGGCTATAAGGAATGTGTTTTCCATTGGGGGGGGCGATCAAGCTTGAAGGACACAGAAAAGAGCTCGCCCTTGAAAGTTTCCCATAAAACTTACAATCCATTCTTTCCCATGCTAGTCATTCAACAAAGTACCAGTCTCTTGCTCTTGAAAGAAAAGACATGATACTTGTTATTCCACATGATCAAAATCCCTCGTAAATCCTGACATGCAACAATGCGCTGGTGCTCTCTGAGGCGGCTCTTCTGCTTTTTGAAAGGACACGCTTCATCTTCGCTGCACAAACACTCAAGAAGTGATGATGGTTTCAATGGGCCAAATTAAAGGCATTCTTCTCAGAGGATGGATGAAACAAACACCGAGCTAATTCTATTGATTAAAAGAAATAGAGAGTTTGTTGTCAGTAGGGCTGTATTTGAGGTAGCAATTTGATTAGGAAGCTGTGCCGGGCAAAACTGGTGTAATAGTAATAACCGGTTTGATTACAACAAATGCTCGCTCGCAGGCACTGAGCGGGAATCAATCTCACATTATGTCTCTTTATTGTTCTTTCTAGCCTGTACTCCACATGGGACAAAGCTCTATGAGACGTGTCAACATACACTGAAGTATTCCATGGCTGGTAGAGCTGCAGAACTGTACTTCTTAATGATTAATGATTAATGATTAATATTCTTTTAGAAACTGTGAATCACTCTGGGAAATAAAACCTGCACATGGTGACAGCATGATAAAAGCCTTTTGAAACACATGACTGATTTTCTCTTTTAAGGTCTAATTAATGACAATACCACCTTTTTCACATTCACCATGTATTGCATGCATTATAGCAATAATTAGTCTTTCTGAAGTAGATTAAATGATTTTAATTTTCAGATCTGCATGATGAAACGGATGATGATATGTATGTGTTTTAGTAAATGCAATCTCTCTGGTACCCTCTACTAACAGGTAATTTGATTTCGACCATTATGGTTTCAAAGGAAATGTGAAAAGTGAAACCACAAAGCTACAGCTATAAGTGAAATCCATTAACATTGCTCATATTAAAATTGGTTTCATTTGACACTCGCTCTTTGCAGAATTAATTTCACTGACTTGCACATTCCAATTCTGCCTCGCTACATGCACATGCCTCTTCCAAACAGAGCGAATCACTCACTGATGTCTGTACATCTCAGCACCTCGCCTCTGACTGTCTGACTTTCATGTCAAGTCATTTATCAGTGGCAATATCTGGCACTGTCACATCGCCGTACTTATATTGATTTGATTCCACTGAGGGCTTACTAATATGAATGCTTCCTAGTGTTTGCTGCTTAAAATTCCCCCTCAGTTAAGCACACTACAAGTTGCAATGACAGACTATTAATGAAAAAAGAGTCATGTCCCTTATTGTAGGTGAGATAGAGACACTGTGGCTGGGCTGCACACTTTTATTTCATAGGTCCAGATCATCCCTGATCGATCGTTGCGCAGCATCCGTCTGAAGTGTTGCATGTACTGTGCCCAGTCTGGACATGACAGGACTACAACTACCTACAGTATACTGACATGCAACCTGATAGGAGTCTCCACTAGTATGAGCTCTATTATGAATATCAGTTACCTATATCTGTATCCAGAGGCCAGTGCGTTGAGTAAACAATCTTTAGGGAGGGTCACACTTTTTCATCTATGAGATCCTTAGCAGAATAAATTCCAAAGTACAAGACAAAATCTAATTTGTCTCCAAGTAATTGAAGGATCCCCTAAACCCCCCAATCCCCAGAATACATCAAGAATCCCAGTTCATCCATCAATGTCTGGACAAATCTACAGCCGCGGTATGTACTGGTTATAGGTCAAAAATGAGCACCAAGAGGGAACATTTAAGTGCTCATCACTGATTTCCTGGATCATCCCCACACAGCTTGACCCATGGGAGTCCATCATCTCAGGCTCTTTCTAAAGGAGAATAAAGTGGAGTATTGCTCTCAAACTGCACAGTGCAAGGCGATGCCTGGTAGTCTGTCTGCTGTGTTCTAAACTAGTTCTGCAGTTCAAAGTCAGGAACAAGAAACGGACAAGACCCAGTTCTGTCATATAGTTTTCTGAGGATTACCAATACTTCTAGAAACACAACTACACTTATGTGGCAGTGGGATTTATGGTTCTTAAATACTCACGACAATATTTACCTGGATTCCTGGGAAATACACAATGGTATTATGGTAATCAGTTATGATGAGGACAGCACCATTTCCCCAAACTCCAACCAACTGTCACCAAAGGAAAGATCATTGGTGATGAAGAAATGCACGCTGGTAAATTGTGACCAGGGTAATAACAATGGCAGCAGCCTGTCGAGTGCAAGTGTTATTACAGGCTGTGAAAGGTCACAATACTTATGTGTCTCCAGGTGTCTTTGTCAACCCTGTCTCGGTTTCTGTCATATTGCTGGGAAGCTATGCCAATAAAAAAAATATCATATCTTTTAATCTTTGCAAAATATGAAAATTGATGTTTAATTATATAAACCACAAAAATCCCTTGCATATTAGTATCCTAAAATCCTGATGACAAGTGTTAAGTTATATTCAAAAGTACCACGCGCAGGTCTTAGCTCTCTTTATCTCTTTTTAAATATAAACCAGGTGTTAAGTTACAGCTGCATAACCACATCAGCCAGATTGTGTAACGATGTGTGGTGGCTACAAGCTCCTGAACTGTTTGCACAAGAAATACTGACACTCTTTCAAAGTTTTCACACAAAGGTTTTTAGCTCACTCTGCATCGTCAGAGGCTGAGGTGATTATCAGGGTGCCACAGCCACACACCGCACTTATTTATCACCACAGGGAGATAATTGGATGCGAAAACCTTCAAGATAGAGGATAACAAATGCACTGCTACAGTGGAATTACTTTCACGGCTTGTTCGGTAACCTTTGAGGGCCACAGACACGTTTTGAAAAGTTGCAAATGAGGTGATGAATCAAGGCTGTGTACTGTGAACACAACCCCTTACATTTGTTTGTTACTTGTTGGGTTGCTCTTGACAAAAACCCTAAAGCTATAACTCATCATTATTCCAACAAATTCAACAATATGCTTACATTGGATTTGAATTAGGACCTTGAAAAGAATGGTGCGTATGAGAGTTTGTGACCAGACTGATGACAGCGTGTGTTGAGATGAGATGACTGATGGACAAACGACCCAGAAAAATGATGCCACCTGCTGTGGCCATCGTGGAGCCATGATACAACAGTCAAGTGTAGCTGCATGGACCATCAGTGGTAGTTATGTGTAGCTCAAAGGAACAAAAGGAGAAGACAAGAGAGTCTTCAGGCTCCCTTTTAATGATGTGGTCACGTGATCTAAAGAGGGATGGCGAAGTGCACTTAGGGGCATGGAGAAAAAAAGGGAAAGTGGTTCAAACAGCTAGTATTTAGTCTCTTAATCGTGTTTTGAGCGTAACAGGCAATAAACCAATCAGAGTCCCATCTCCCTTTCTATTTAAAAGCTAGATGTGGAGAAGGCCATCTGTCTGCCTAGGTGCATATTACTATATCTTTATAACGTTTCTGTTAGAAGTGCAATGCCTCATGATGGAGGGACACTTACACCAGTGCACCAGACCACACCTAATTTTAACACCCATGGGTGCAAACACTGGTTGTGGATGGAAAAATGACAACGCGGTTAACCTGAAACATGCAATTCACCACTTTGTAAACCCTGGAGTATGGAGTATGTGGAGTTTTTCTGTCACGCATGATGCTACCTGGCGCAAAACTAGTTTTATTGAGAGGAATCTAGCAATATGTCGGGGCTAGTCCCCTACCATCGAGAAATCAGGGGCACTGTGAAACTGGAAAGTAGCTTGTGTTCCTCTGACTATTTCTCTTTGCTATGTGAATATGTTAATGTGCACAATTAACTAATCAGCTTATGCCAGCTGGAGCACTTGGCAGCTTAGCCTGACAGATGCAGCTCCTCTCTGGAAAGCATCTTGAAAGATTGTGGCTCGGTTTGTCTGAGTAATTCTATTGCCTGTTCAGCTGGAACAAGTTCAGCTTGGACATCCCAGACACAGTTCCAGATCTTAGTGTTTTGGTTTCAGCTGACATATTTAGTCTGTTGAAAAATGCATGTTGCTTAAGTGATTATATTCAAATCCTTTTGCCACGTGTTTTAGCTGTCAGCGGAATGGAAAAATAATCAGCTAAATCAGTGCCTGCTTACATTTTCTGAACCTATGACAATTCAAAGTAAAATATGTTATTCAGTGAAAGGAAGTCCTGCTTGAGAACACTGTTCGGAGGAGGTGAAAAGACAAAACATTTTAACTGCAGGTGTTTGAACTGTTTGCTTTTCACGTAGGATCCCGTCACCTCGGATGCATGAAAGGGTCCAGTTTTATAGCTGCTGACTGTAACATCCACAGCACAGCCGAGCAGCTGCCTTGATTGATAGGAATACTTAATTTGTCATTAAGGATGATTAATTCCACTTATCTTTAAGGTTTAAAGTCATCCTCTAATGTCCCTGAAAATCAATTATTTACCATGGCAACCGACCTAAAGAGGACACAGATTGTGGGAGTTTAACAAATGCACACAAGGAGATCACTTAACAGAAACTCGAATCACCACCTTGCAGTTGCATGCCTTCGCAAATCAGTCAAGTTAGGAAGGAAACACCACCCACTCTGTTCCTGAGGTGTTCTGTTAAATAATGCCCAGGCAGGGGTTTTTGCTGAACATTATGTCTCCGTGAAGTTCAACTTCAACTTTTGGGATATAAATACAGTCACAAGTTTATCCAAGAAGATTAACATTTGTCTGAAAAACTGCTAGTAAAATATCCAGTTCATTGTGGAGCCTGAGGGTCAGGGGGTAGAGCGGGTTGTCCTCTAACCAGACACATTGATTCCTGGGACGAGAACACTAAATTGCCATTGACGGCTGAAAAGGATTGAAAGAGCCCTTTACAATACATAACTGCTGCTTTTCAGAAGCCAGATATTGTACATGCCTGTGTGCACAGAAATGGACCTCTGCGGTGGAAGCCATTGATTGTCTTCACTGCGAGTGCATAGCATCTCCCCCTTTCCTGTTGGCATGTAATGAGACCTCAAGTTTTCCTTTACCCACAGCAATCAATTTTGCTCAGCTGAGCTTCCTGGCTGGGACGGGGCCCGGCTAAGTATCTGTCTCCTCCGACACACAGCCCTGCATAACCTCACCCTCGGCAAAAAGCTTTCAGCGTAATAAAAGGAATATCTGACTCAAGACCCGGCCAATCTAATAACAGCCAGACAAGTCGGTCTGACTACAGAGCGCTAACTGTGTCACTGCTGGGCAAAGGCATGTGTGTGTGTGTGTGTGGAAGTGCAGGAGAAAGGCCAAAAAATCAGAGATATCACTCTGGTCTTTAATTCCCGGCGAAGAAGATCCACATCACAATTCCTTCCATGCTTTCAGTTTTACTTTGAGACACAGCTTTTCACAACAAAGAGCATTAATGACTTGTATCTGAGAAAAGTTCGGAATCCAAATACATGAGGCTCTACGTGGTCATATATGTGATTGAGTTATATTAAATCATAACTACCCCACCATATATTAATCTGACATGTTGTGAAGTGGAAAGACTGGGGTGTAAATGTTCACTTAGAGACACATCTTGTCCCTTTCAGGAGACATTTTCAGCCATCAGTTACCGTAATGAAAACAAATGGATTGGCTGGTTTCATAGAGATAGAAAGCCTGGGCTGCAGCCAAACATAACGGGGGTACATGCTGCCAACTGAGGCAGCGTGGGTGTTGGATTCAAAAAGACTGGCATGGAAAACAAACAAAAGATGACTACCTATTACTGACTGATTCCAAGAAGGATACTGAGAGCAAGCTAATAGAAGTAGGATTTTAAGATGTCTGTTCATTCAGAGCTCACTGATGGAGATGATGCTATGAAATGTAATTGAATCCATTGGCATGTATTACTATACTGTCAATGCCAGGGAGGTATGAGCTGAGCCTTTGAGTGAAAGTAGTCGGCAGGAACATGGCTGCCTGTTGTCCTCTCTACTGCTAATCAATACCATAGCGACTGAAGTTGACCACTGTTGAAGTCAAGATCACATCTTACCTGTAGCCACTGGGACTGATCACTGTGTCCAGCTGTCCAAGCATTGACCTTGCCCTGTTTGTCCAACCGGGCTTTCCCAGGCTCCCAAGTGAACATGTCCATGTTGAGTGTCCTGAAGATGCTGGAGGCCGTGACCTGGTAGTCCTGGACGTGGCCTGACTTCATTCCCAGTGGCTCAGAGCAGCCTGACAACAACAACAAAAGTTCTTGTCACATACTAATCATGGACCATATAAAAACATAGACGAGTTATCCTCGTTTCCTCCCAATGGCCAGAATTGAAGCCAAAAACATCCCAGACACTAATGCTGCCATCTTGAGGTGATGCAGCAGCCCCCTGGGGGTTGAAGTCTCTGTAGGGTGATGGCACCAATGCCATGGAGGCATTCTGATGTTTAGTTCCAACTCCAATGGTTCCATGTTGACTTTGTGTGCACAGTGCAATGAAATGAACCTGGCTCACTCACCTGTTAGCTCACAGCCGAGCAGCTCCATGCGTAAGGTGCAGTGCCTCCTGCAGACTTGGGGGTAAATGCGCACGTACTGGGCTTCGATGGGAGGGGTGAAGGAGTTGGCCGACGGAGCGTTGTTATCAACGTTTCCTCTGAAAATCTATAGCAGGGGATAAAATGACAGTAGATGGGGGAGGGCAGGACGCTGAAGCCGATCAGTTCTGCGGTAATGTAGCACTCTATCCGGCACTGTCTCCGGTGTCTACTCCACACTCAACAAATTGCTGTCATTCAAGGTCAATGAGCTAGAATTACAGGGAAAAATAGACGATTTCTTGCACCATTTGAGCCAGTAATTCATAAGAACAGTGGTGTGGTTTAAATTAGTCCTCCAGTTATATTGTTGTACCTTCTGGAGTGTTTAATCCTAATGGCCTGAGATACTCAGACAGAGTGTCTGATTGTAGGGACTGATGTACTGCATGTGTAGGGTGCAGAGTGAGAAGGAGGAGAGCAGGAAAAGGACAGACAGAAGTGTGGGGTGATAGAGGAAAGAGGAGCTGTCCCTGGCTGGCAATAAGTCAAAGCAGAATTAGAAAAAAAAGAAAGAAAGAAAAACACTACTATAAAGATATTTGCTCCACTCCTCCAACCTCAACTTTCAAAAATACAGAATTCAAATTCAGTCAAATTTTGACTGACAGGCTACAAAACGAATCAGACAGGAACAAAATATAGATCACAGTATACTCAAGTCCAGACTTCATGTCCTATGCAATAAATGTATGAACAACTTTGAAAGTCAGGGTCATTCGGAGCTCGGCCAAATGGAAGACAGCCGTGGGTTTGCTGTCAGGGATGATAGAACGCTGTGTGGCCTATTTGGTGGCTGTTCATCCCCAAATAGTATAAAAATTCAATCTAGAACTCATAAAAGTGGAGGGGGTAAGGGGCAGCAAGATGGGCCCGGTGTGTGCTAGCTAATTAAAAAGCCATCTCATCACGTCCTCCACCCTGCCCTTGACAGACTGCCTCGTCTCAGTCACCATGTGTGTGTGTGTGTGTGTGTGTGTGTGGGTGTGCGTGTGTGTGGGCATGTGTACGAGGTGTGTGTCTTTGTCTGTGCGCTACAGCTTAAGGGGGGGAGCAGCGCGCTGACAATGGGTGTGCACGCATGTGTTTGTGCGCTCGTGTGCGTGTCTCTCACCATATCCTCATCTTTGCCCTTGACTTTGTACGTTCTCCAGGTCTTCCCGTCATCACTGTAGGCGACTTTGTAAGACTTGATGTACTCCGGGCTGCCAATACGCTTTGCACCCTGGGTAATTAGGCCCGTAACCCTCATTCTCCTCTGCAGGTTTATCTGTGGAGACAAAAATCACGCAGTAATCATTTCAGTTTCAGACGCTACAGATGTGAGCGTCTGTGCCTGGGTCTGTGCGCGAGCGCCCATGTGCAAGTGCAAGTGCATGTGCAATTCACTCCCTTGTATCTTTTCTGTCAGGGCCATCCATCTTATTCAGAAGGTCTGTGATCAAATGGAACATTTAATCAATCCTCACGCTCAAGATCCGTTCTGTCAACCCCGCGCAGACTGTCGATATGGTGCCAATGTAAAGTGGTTTGAAGAGCCAAGAGGAGAAGAAAGAGCTTAGAGAGAAGAACGTGATGAATGCTTCGACAGATCCTGCTTAGTGTGCACATAGAAGGATCACGGTTACCAGAGCGCAGTGTGACCAGTGTGAGCTTCGACGCGCTCATTACTGACAGGCCACTTTCTGTCTCTCATGAACATATGAGTAGATTAGCGCTTTTTTAAAAATCTTCTCTCTCTCATCAGCAACATCTTTTTTAACAGTTTAATCTGCAATAATTGGAGATGATTATGTTTAATTCATGTTTACATGCCTCTGATGTCTATAAAAAGATCTAGCTGCTTAAGATCCTTCTACAGAGGGGTGGGCACCTCTCCCAGCCGCTATTGTAGTGCAGAAGACACGATGATCTCAGTGGCTCTTTTCACATCTTCAAATCAATATTCTTGATGCGACACGAATAGAAAAAGTCAAGACGTGAGAAGATATATACGGAAAAATATATCTTAGTTATTATTCGGTGTAGTCAGACGCAGGTGTTTGAATGAGTACATTTTTCTTTTGGTGATATAACATGGTAAACAAGCCAAGATCAAACAGTTTCTCACATTAAGCCACAATTCCATACTGGGTCCAGGTCTGCAGCTGCCTCTGCCCATAGATTTGTTCATGAGGCGGATTGATGAACTGAATTACACTGATTTCACTGGGGAGAGCGGCATGAAAGCGAGGAACACTTACTTGTGTGACAAATATGATGAAGCAAATAATCAGTGATGACAATTATTCATTAATCATTTTGGCACTGCATTCGCACCCAACACTTTTTATTTTCAGGAAAAAAAAATGGACTCTTGAAGTTTGGCTCATTCAGCTCTTTGACAACAGATCGAGAGAGAGCGGTATATTTTCCAGCTACAGAACTGAGAGGAGTCAGTGACACAGTGAGTGTGCATTCAGCACACGGCCATTAACTTGGAATGGAAAAGCTGAATTCAAAATGGAATTGCAGACTAAAAGAGGATTTGAATAACCGCCATGATTTGGACTAGTTTGACTTTGAGTTTTCATTCTTTTCTCGCTCAAGATTAACCATTCAACACCAACGAACCCTCAAACATATTGCAAACACCATCATCTGTGGTAATTCTATGAAATAAGGCAATTTATTTACAAACTCATATGGATGAGCACAGTCCACTGAGTAAAACTCTCCCTTTCTCGAGATTGCGTCTCCTTAGAGGATCTGGCTCTTACTGATCCCAGACAAGAAAATGACTGTGATTCACTGACCTTGTCAAAAAAAAAAAACCTAATATGTAATTATTCTATTGTGAACTGTATTTCTTTTCTAATATCCATTTGTAGTGACAAGACTCAATTACACATTTTTCTCGCCACACTTAAACCAATGTATCAAATTAATTATACATAAGGATCCTTGTTAGAGGCTCAGAGCTGCACAGACCCACTTTTTCTTATTCACAGCATTTCCTCCCTCGCCTAAGTTTTCTCCATAGAGATAGATGCATCTCACACTAATTAGAGGCGCTGTCACTAAAAGGCCACTGCCTGGTAATTGGGGCGATCCTTCACATTTTTAATGACCACTCACAAATGCACCTCTGCCACTTAAGCGTTAATAATGATGCATTCATTTGTTTGAGTGAGGCATCGTTGGAATCATGGTGCACGCAGACCTTTATCGAAAGAGTCACATGCGTCAGTTTGAAGGAAAACGTCTCAGCGTGAGAGGCGATTAACTTAAATCGCTCCCAGTTCACAGAGTGGTGTGTGATTACACTGACAAATTACATCAAAATGCGTTTTGAACTATGCAACTATGATTGCATAAACTAAAAACCAACTGTAATTGTTTTACAAAGTCAGACATAATTATAATATCATAACTGAACTGAATATCTTTTTCTATTTCTGTGAATTCCTCAGTGGATTTGTATCAAACACCTTTAAACCGTGTTTAGATAAGTGCCATATGAGTAATTTATCATGATTCTTGTGTTATTAGTGCAGTTGAACCCAGATGAAGATAATGCATGCACTGGAAAATAAATAATCCTAATGGCTCAATATGTTTGGCTTATGAAGCACAAAAGATAGAGAGGCTGGCCCACTAACAGAAGATGGTGCTTCAATGCTTTTGGGAAGGAAACTGAAACCTGAATTTTCCCCCGACAGATGAACCAACAGCGAATGAGTGATGATTGAACATAAGTGCTGTAGAATCAGTGTGTGTGTGTGTGTGAGAATGTAACTTGTGCTTTAAAGCACTTTAAATGGAATATTAGAAGAGAGAAGCATTTAAATACTCTTTAATTACTGTATACAGCCAATACATGAGATCATTAGACCAGCTTACTACAGATTTAGCACAGTCCCTCTTCGTACAAGGACATAACATTATGGTGTTATTTTGTGCTATGTATACACTAAATACTGACGCATCAAAGTACAAAATAAATGAGGAAACAAACAGCAGGCATACACCCTCTGTGAGTGTGTGAGCTTTTTCTTCTTCTTAAAGAACAAGATGAAAAAAGACCCAACTCCCAGCACAAGTTTAGTGTCTTACCCTTTTCCCATTCCAGCACACAGACAGTGTTGTTTGCGTGAGGTGATCTGGGTAAATACGCATGAGCCTCCAAAAAAAATAACTTCTACATGAAACCATTTCAGTTGCTGAGGCTCCTTTGCAGCACAGAGGAAACGCCGCTTGTTTGCGTGATGAGATTTCACCTGTTTTCTCTCTGGAAAACATTCAGGGATCTGACGAAATGTTCAGCATGTTACTGCAATATCCTGGAACCAAGTATCCGCAGGTCTTGGAAGAAATGTGTGACTGATGATTCTGAATTTGGATTTAACACAGTTTTTGTTCCTTTTGCATTTATGGAGATTGAAAACTTGGTAGAGTGAGAAATCCACATTAGTAGTCACTGCATTCTTTTAAAGACTATCCTTGACACTACCCAGGCACTAAAAACATTGCATGTGAGTACATACTGTACACAGCCAAGCACATACTCAAAAATACACGCTTTCCCTCATTCAAAGGATGTTGTTGTGTGTGGTTCCTCTGCACCTTGAGTCCTCACTGTGCTCTCTGGGGTTAGTACCCATAAGGCCAGAGTTTCCCAATAATCATCTAGACTGCAGCGGCCGGCCATTTTCCAATACGTCCAACCACGGCTTCAAAATGTTTCGAAAATGTTTACACTCCTCATGATAACATAGAACTTTCCGCATAGTGTAACATAATACACGTGGACAGTCAGAATTCAAGTGTTTTAGAATGCAGGCCTCTCTGTCTTTCACCGTTTAGTCTGTGTATCTGTCGCCTGGAGTCTGCACTGCCTCGGGATGATGTTTGCTCCTCCTGCCATAGATTGAATGGATTCTGTGGGAAACGCTGGAGGCACATACGTAAATTCCATCTGTTTTTTGTCTCTTCTCTATTTCAAATGCGTAAACAGAAACAATGCATGCTCCGTGCAGGAAACGTGGCCCCTCAAACAATATTCCATCTAGATCACAGCATGACCACACACTCCACACACAATCGTTTTATCTCTGTTTTGGCATCGTGTGAGTTTCGCCTCAATCATTTAACACGTTATAAACAGAAAGCCCAGACAGAAGCACCGCTTCACACACTGAATGGTTCACAGACATATGTAACATGCACGGCCATCCAATGTTTGTCCTGTGATTACACCATCAACCATGAGAGAAAAGCATTTGTCAGATTCCCATCTCAACCACAGAGCAGACTGTGGAATGTTAATTGAAAAAGGGAAACTCTCCAGGGACAGACGTGGTCTTATATATTCATGCGCGTATGTGGTACATGCCAGCAAATGTGACACAGATGGAGACCTGCATCTGAACATGGCGTCGTTAACTGTTCAGCTTACAATACATTTCTGTAAGTAAAGAGCTATTTAGCTTTCACAAGTGATTGGGATTCTTTCACGCCTCCACACATGGGCTGGCTGCAGCTTCATCTCGCTGATATTGGTCCACACCAGCAGCATATTTCCCTCGAGTGTTCCAGTGCAATTTAATGTGTGAGCTCGTGGTGGCGAGGTGGTGGCAAACTGATATTGTGACATTGCACATACGTGTGTGAAAAGCAGCACGAGCTCACGCGAAACTCACAAGCGCGGGAACTGTCGCCAAAGAAACACTTTTACCGTCTTTGTTTGATTAGTCTGCGTCTGTGTGACGTTCATATGTTGAGGTTTAGGGGGCGAACGAGCCGAGACTGACTCACATCCAGAGGCACGTTCGGCGCTGTAAAAATAGCCAGACGCATCTCATCCCTACCCTGATAGGGCTGTCACTTGTCAGTGGAACCTGCTCCACTTGACAGACGTGCAAACACAGTCACGCCACATCACTCTGCACAGCAAAAGCACATCACCGACTCCTTAGCGTAATCCCAAAACACAGACATGACTGTACACCTCTGTACTCACATCCCAATTATCCAGGCCCTGTGTAGAAACACACAATGCCTACAGCATCTTGCGCAACTTCCCACGTGGCATCATTAAAGTCAAACAATGTTTTATGTTCTGTTCTCTTCACCTTCGCCGTGCGCCAGGCTCCTTCTCTTTCACTCACGTTGACGCTCTCTCTCTCTTTTTTCCTCCCCCATTTTCACAAATCCATTTCTGCCTCGTCTTACTCTTCTCTTGCTGTGACATACAGCTTCACGTTCTCCACCACAGTGTCATGGCGCAGTATGTTTTCCTATTATATTTTGGTTACGGTTCACTGTGCATCATCGTACCTGGCAGCAGCTCGTGTCTGAGGTTGTTGTCTACATTTCTGCCGTCAAACAAGCCATCGTTGAGCACGACTAATGCAACAAAAGCCTAACAACCATATCAACATCATACTTCATCAACTAGCTAAATAATTAACACAGTTACACTGTAATGTCTTTCAGTCCTTGATGCACGACTATTTGATCAACATTAATCCTGAAAATCAGTTCCACTCATGTTCATACAGTAGAGCTAGATCACTTCTGGTGAGGGGGGGGCTGCAGGAGCTTCAACATTATCATTTAAATCATTGCTGAATGCAATGAGACCTGGGGTTGCAATTCTGTAATACTACACATGGGAAATGAAGACTCGGGATTAAGAGGCCCAGAAATAGGGCACAGGGATCTTGGCAGGATGGGATTGGCGAGGGCGGAATCGTAGGATGCGACTGAAGAAATAATTCAGGATTTCTTTTTTCAAGCAGCGTATTGAACTACACAGAGTTTCACTGCCAGAGGCTTCTTCACATGAACCTTGAGACATGATCGTATCACTTGTTTGGCTCCCAGTATGTTTTAAAGTTGATGTTAGGCTCTTACTGTTCACTTTTCAGGTTCTTTATTCCCTCCTTCTACTATCGCTAACCTTTTAGAGTCCTGTGTGCTGGTTCACACTCTCAGATGCCCGGACAGACGTATTTTATCTGCTCCAGAAACCCGGCTGAAAGATAAACATGTCCTGAGGCTCTGCAGCAATCTGCTGGAAGAAATTAAGATTACCTGATTCTGTAATTCCTCCAAATTGCTTCTTAAATATTTTTTATCAGCAATCTGCCCCTGAAGTGTTTTAATTCTTTCCTATTTCTAAATGAAATATCACATATTCCAACTCTATTATTTTTTTTAATCAGATTTCAATGAATTGGTTTTATGCCCTAACAGGTTTTAAGAATTCTCCTTTTGAACATAATGATTTTATGACTTGTTTTATTTAACTGCCTACTGAGGCTCTTTATAACTTTAGAATAACCATTGTTATTTTTGTGCTCGTATACATTGTTATTTGTTGTTACTAAAACAGAATATTGTGTTTAATATTACTGATGAATGTCATATAATAATATATTACAATATTTACACATCTCTTGAGACACTGCAAAGCAGAATGTACAAATGTATAATTACGACAATAATTACCCGTCCCCGCGACCCGGTAACAGATAAGTGGTTGGAAAATGACATGACATGACATGACATTACCCGTTTCTCGGGAACCTCTATCGCCAAGCTCAACACATGCTGCAGTGTGCATGTCACGATCAAACGTGAAAACAGGAAACGACACAGATGACACAAAGCGAGACGCAGGAGCCTGCAAATGTCCCGACTGACACTGGCATGGCTTTTTACCACCAGTGAATGATCCATCAATTTTACATTATGTGTATTTAAGTGAAACATTGAAATTGTGTTTTATTTTATAATGTTCAGTTTATACCCACATCAGCTATAACTGAGAGAATTTAATATAAGTTTCATATATGTAAGTCAGACCAAACTATTTAAAGCCACAACAAACAGGAGAATAATCTATAATTAAGACTGTGCCTTGTATAATATATAATTAAGAGTGTGCCTTGTATCTGCCCTCCGCTCAGCTTTGCGTGTCGCCTGTCCTGTGTCTGTGCTTTACCTGGATCCACGGCCACCTGTCATTCTCGGCAGCGGTCCAGGCGTTGACCAGCCCCTTCTTGTTGAGGCGTGCAAAGTACGGGTACCACTTCTGCAAGCCGAAGAGAGCGCGGTGGGTAGAGGAGGCTGTTATCTGTTGGTTGGAGATTATCCCGCCCTCCATGCCCAGTGGCCCAGAGCATTCTGAGTGAAGAGAGAGAGAGAGAGAGCAAGGTGACAGATGACCCTTCAAACAGTAACAGCACTCTGAAATGTTTTCCACTCAGTCTATGGAATGCATACAGATTTTCAAAAATACCAGTGACCACATTTTTTGAAGCCACTCTGTGCTTCACGTCTTGGGTCTTTTTTCTGTACCTCCTCATCATAGTTAAAATGCTTGTTTGTCTCTGCCCCCCCCCCCCCGCGCTTTTTTTTCCTGCCCCCCCCCCCCCCCGCGCTTCACCTTCACCTTTCTACAACCAGACACACATCACAGCTACAACCCTCTTCTCACTCTGTGGTGTATTTTTTATGACCTCCAATGAAAACCTTTTCTTTGAGGTCAACATTGATTGCTTCTCCCTGACTCTTTCCAGTGTTGCCGCGTTTGCTGACTTGAGTCATCACAAGAAAACTTGAAACGTTTCTATTGTGGCAAAAACCTTGTGGGTCTGCTCTGTATTCATGCTGCTGGGACTAAGAGCCCCCTCGGTTCCTCCAAAGGAGCTGTGGCAACCTCTGGACAGCATCATCCTCAAAGTCACAGAATGTTGTGCCGGCGTGCAGCATTAAAGTGGGGCACCGTGCCATCGACTGAGAAATTCCGTCCTTCTTTAAACAGCTCGTTTCTGCTCTTAATCCTAATTGGCATGATCATGCATATCAAGAGCTGTTTATTAGACATACCTGCAGTGAAAGGGATTCTGGCAATGTTTATCCAGGAGAAAATGTATTACCAAAACAAACATGTCTTTCTATATCAGGCTTTAAAACTCAGTCAAGGGGGAAATCAAATAATAATAGAGAATGCATGAAAAATAAAAACACAGGAACATAAGAGAATCGGGCACCATATGGTGCGTACGATAAATACAGCCTATGCCACAATATCCAATTTCATTGTGGAAAAAATTAAAAGTCAGAAAGAGTTGCCAGAGCCTCCCAAGTGAACTGTATACTGTTAATAAACTCACAAAGGATGTGGTTTTTCTTCCAAAACATATTCAATTTTGTGAAATTTATCCGGCAACAGGACAGACTCAATCAGGATGTGATATTCATGCAAATGATAAACTTTGCCTCCACAATTATAAACTAATTCAGCCCGGGGAAAGGCAGGATCACTGAGGACTCTGTGGAGCCATGAAAACAACCTTAATCGTTCAACTGCTGCTGTTTCAGATGCCATTCAAAACAACTGAGGCATTTTTCACATCGTGTCACACGGTTGGGCAGATGCAAAGAATTTGTCTCGAAATCGGAAATCTTTCAAACCTTGCATGGCAATATGCAACTTGTTTCTTAAGGTATGAGGGGTTCCATGAAGCAGGTCTGCACAGACCCCCACATCATTATATTTCTTCTATAACCCACAGTGTCCTCAACATAAACAGCTTCACAGCTGTGCCGAAGATGAATTTCTTGTGACAAACTCAGTTCCCCTGCAGGTCAAACAAAGGTGAACACTTTTTCTTCAAAAGTAACATGAATGCAATGAAAACTGTATAATTCCACAGCCCCCATGTTCTCATCTTTATAACCATTTCAATGTATAGGCAAAACTGACAGCAAAAAAAAAAAAACATCATCGAAAAATATGACAACCATTTCTCTGTGAAGAAAAAGCACGAAAACACTTAAATACAGTCTGAAGAATATAACTCAATGTTTACTGGGTGCTTTTTATGTTCTATTCAATGTCATGACAGCTTGTGTTACACAAGGAAAGTACCTGAAGCATATTCTTCGTCTGTAAAATAATGATGCTGGATATAACCTTTGAATGTACAACCCAATTTAATTTGTAGCCCCCTGTGCTTTTGTTACCTTGAAGAGCTGTAAAAAGGGATTCCATTGTCTGTACCATTGGTGGTAATTTAAAATAAAAAATGGAATAAAAGAGAGGACGCGCTCTGCTTTTTGCTGATCAGATTTGTCAAGTCATTCTATGTCTGGTCAGGCATGATGGCAGAGCTGCACGTGAGAGCCTTAAAAATCCCAATGTGAGGACCAGCTGAGGAAACATGACAGTGACCCAAAAGAATGAGGACAAGGATCAAGTGAAGAGTTCAGCCGCAGGCGCTGCTCGCTCATGCTGGGTGAACTGCGAGTGGGCGAGTAAACCAGGCTTCAGGGGATGCCCGCGGCACTGGTCATCAGAGGGCCGTGATGGCATCTTAACAATTTAGGCCGAAGACTGAAGCATTTCAAATCCAGCCGTGACACGCAGACACACAGGGCATCAGCACACAATGAACCTGGCGGCGCTGAGAGCTGGAAGCTGGGAGCTGACTTTCACCACACAAGAAAAGCCAAGAGTAAGAGATGACTGGAACAATGACAACAACCTCTTGCACGACCTATCCAGCTGGTAAAACAGTAGGGCTCTAGTCAACAGGGAGCAAGGGAGACAGTGAGTAATGTCTGAGGACAGTCCAGGGGGATCTACCGAGAAAACAGCAAAGCGTGTACACTGTGTGTATGTGCGTGTATATGCTGACAGAGATGTGTTTGTTTATTCTACTATGGTAAATCACTCTCGCTTCACTGGTTTTTCCTTGTGTGTGACTCACCGCTCCCAGACTGATGAGAGGATGGTGTAGGTGGCTGTGGTGGCCTACTGCTGAGGCTAAAAAGAAGCTTGGGGATAAACAGCTCTTTATCTTGGGATGTGGTTGAACCAGTTCAAACCAAAAGACAACAAGTGTGAAATTAAAACTTTCTAAAATTACACGTGTTGGATTTTGCAGTGACCCTCACTGCATTTTCCATTTGAGGCCTGGAGCCCTAATGCTTGTAATTCAAAGACAATGGATGTTTGTTTGTTTTAGTGGCTGCCAGTTGCAGATTCTGACTGGGAAGAACACAAACATGCTCTCACTCCTCACGGGTGAGATCCGCAGGTTGGTAGCCTTTAATTTCCCCTCACACCAGTTGTGAACAGATTTATTTGTGAACAGAATATTCACTGGCACATGACTGCAGCCATATCATGAACCAGTGGGATCTCCTGAATTAAATCCTAGAAGTCAAACGGATTCCATATGTTATACCTAAGGTATAGTGTTCACATTTGTCCAGATACTTCCTGGGTGGCTATTGTAAGATATTCTCTGTGGATGTTGAGGCAAGACACTGTGGCAAAGCCGTGGTCCTTCTCACCTTGTGGCAATGATGCACCGCTTTTAACGAGCTGCCTGCCAGTCGTTCGTCAGAGCGGCAGAGGCAGGCAGCCCTCGGGCCTTGGCCTGCTGGCCCCTGAGCATACATCAGCCCTGCGACAGCACACATCACTAACACCAGCACTATGATGATGTGACAGCTAAATCCATCTCCCACAAGCCCTACCTACAGCACAAACAAATTAGAGTCCTGCTGAAATGTATGCGGGCGCACCAATCCTAATGAGCACTCAGACGAAACAAAGGATGAGGAAGCGAATAATAGAGAGAGAAAAAAAGGTGTCAGCCATACAATGGAGGTTCTACAGATGCCAAATGAGACTGATTTCAAGCCATTGTCTTAATGCATGTCTCTGAGGGTCCAAACATTCATGCAAATGTAATAATAATTTATTAATAATATTTACTAATAATATAAATATACATCACATATGGCCACTGTGTGATGTCATGATCTGTGGTGGTCTACAGCACTAAAATTGCATAACTAGCGCAACCATGTGCTAAAAAAGCAAAATCAAACTCAAAGTAGGTGCTTGAAGGACAAGCCAAGGATGGTGGGATATCTTTTAACACTTGTGTTCTCAATAGCTGATTAAAATAGAGCAGCTATCAACACCTCATCATTGCCAGTTGTCAAAGCATTGCACTTTCTGGTATGTGAGTACACAGGATTTAAGTCCAACCCGGAGTCAATGAGGAAATGTGGATCTTAAGGTGGATTTCTCTCTGGAGTTCAGGGGTGAGTTGTCGCCCAAAGTGAAGTATCTCAATGGATTAGGATTAGAGAAGATGTGCACAATCAGTAGTAATGCTGGCAGATCCTTCCACAACGGATCTTCATGGTAAAGAAGGATCCAAGCCAAAATGTTAAGATGTTCATGAAATGTTAAGAAAGGCCGAAATGACATGTCTTTCTCAAGGGGTTCAACTTTTCCTGAGACGAGGGTGAGAGGTCCAGAAATCTGCAGGGAGCTCGAAGTAGATACTGCTCCTTCAAACTGAAACGGGACAATTGAGGCGGTTTGGGCATCTAGTCAAGATGCCTCCTGGGCACCTTCTGTTTATCAGGCATGCCCAACCATGAGGAGACCCTGGGGGTGGATCAGGAACTCATCGGAGAGATTACATATCCCATCTGGGCTTGGAATGAGTTGGGATCCCCCCAAAATAATTACAAAGAAAGGCTGGGGAGGTGGGGGGGGAGGGGAGGGGGGGGCATCCTACTTGACCAGGTACCCCTCCAACCTGGCACTAATATGCTGAAGACACTTGGTGTACTTCAGTTTAGTTTCTGCTAAAGGCTGATGTGTTAACAACCACATTGGCCTCCGGATTCTGTGAGGAAATTAGACCTGGGACACCCACCATGTTTCATTAATATTGGATTATGAACTTACTGTGTAACTCAAATTAATGTGTGAAAATGTGAACTAAATATTAGAAAAGTAACAAATGAGTTTCAACAGTAAGACCGAAGCAACTTGTTCCCAAAATATTTTAATGCTTCCCTGTGTATTTTACTCGTGTTGACTTGGCTTAATTGTTCCCTAGGGGGGGAATGTATTTCCAAAGTCATTTCGGTACAATCAACACAAAAGGAAACATTTCTGTTGAGGCGACTTGACGTACAGACAAGTCGCAATTCACCATGACAATTTATATAGTGCTGCAATGGCAGAGGGTACAAAGCTGCTACTGAATCAGGGCTGTCTCCATTTAAGTTTTCTCTACATTTTACCAGGTTCTGTAAAGCGGTGGTTGGTGTTGTCGACCATGGTGATAATGGCTCTGTTGTTCATGTCTGTGATTCTGGATGCGGGAAGGCGGTGATTCTCGAAGCAGTGGGTGTGATCCTGGTGAGTTTATTTTAGAAAGGAACAGTTGGAGCCGTGCAGCAGGATGGGTTCGACTGTGCTTTTGTAAAGTAGCAACAGGAGGTGGGTGGTAGCGGACAGTGCTCTGAGTGCACAGATGACACACAGAGTTTTTGCTCTGATTGTGATGGGTGGAAGTGATTTGTTGATCAAAGCTGAGCTGATTGTTTATATAAGGTCCAAGGTGATTGAAGCTGTCAACCTGTCGTACTGTTTTGCCACGGGAGGAGGTGGGGTTCAGTCCAGCGTGGGTGTGTTTGAAGGCGAGCCACAGATCTGATCTTTCCTCCCACCTCTCCCCTTGCATTGGATCATGGGAATCAATAATAAATGCACTGTAATTATCTCAGTAGAATAGGATCATCACTGAATAGACAGGCAATGCCCAAAAGCCCATGACGCTTTCGCATAATAGCCTCACAGTGATTCCACGTACAGTACAGCTAGAAAATGCAGCTTAATCTGCAACTGTGGGTATGTGTGTGTGGGCAAGTCATGCACTAACACACTGGCTGTGTGGGCTGAAGGAACCAGTCAGAGGAGATGATGAGTTCTTGCATAGAAGAGCATTCCAAGCATTCTACCATTTTGCCGTGAACACAATATTCACAGAAGCACAGACTGCTTCTTGTGATAGCACTGCAGCATTTTCTACAAATGATGAATTTAAGTATGAAAAGTCTTTTGATTCTAAAAGGGCATTCCACTACTTTTATGATCAGTGTATGCAACTCAAAGAACCCTGGAGAGGAAAATTCCAAAGCTCTCAGCTGGCTAAAGTAGAAGCTTCCAGGGCAAAAAAGAAATGGTAGCCCATGTTTCTAATCCTGATGAACCGCAGGCCATAAAATATTTATCAGATTTGTCACAGACTGTAAGGAAGAGTAACCCTGATGTCTCTGTTATTGGTGAGTCTGTGGTCTGTCGTTGTTAAGCACAATGCAGGGTTTTGCCAGCCCTAACATTAATTGTGGGCGAGCAGAACTATTCTCAAATGGACAAAGCCAGCACCACTTTCTGTCAGCTGAGCATAAAGACGGGAAGACATTTAATGTGTTCAGTTGCTTTTTACATTTAAAATAAGTGCACTGCAGAAAGGGTGCTCGGCACGACAGCTTCAGGAGTGTTTCGGGTTGTTAACATCTGTATCTGGTGAGCAGAGGAGAATTTTCAACCCTGGGGAACATGTATGCCAAACTATGAGTTTCACCACAGTTCATCTGCTGTGGACAAACACAGCATTCATTAAAGGTCCAGTGTGTAAGATTTAGAGAAAATTCATCTATTGGCAGAAACTGAACATGAAATAATCCCAGTGCTGTTTTCGATAGAGTATGAATTGTTATTTTCTTTACCCTTTATAATTTATATTGACATCAGGAGCAGATCTTCTCACAGCTGTCCATGTTTTTCACAGTAGCCCACACTGGACAAACTAAACATTTTTTAGTTCTGATGACAACTGAAGGATCCACAGTTTCTCTTTCATGTTTGGGAGGGGAAGGCGAGGTGAGAGGTATTCAGCTGCAAAATATCACATTCACCACTAGATGTCTCTAAATTATACATTGTCAACCTTTAAAGAAAACAATCAGCAGTCTGCAGCTTTGAAAATAGCAACTTTATGGAATGGCTGAAATATGCACTGAGCAAATATTACATTAAATGAGGAAAGAGGATGTGAACTTTTTAAAATGGATAATAGTACTCAGTTGAATGCCAGATGCATGATCCCAAAGGCTTTGTATTTCCTCTCTCAATCATGGGAATCAAATATGTGTGATGTGAGGCAATTTTCGCATTCCCTTTAAATGCCTTGTAGATTTCCCAGGTAGGAAGAGTGAACACTTCTCTGCAGAGGAGATGGTTTCAAACAGACCATCTGTGTAACAGGCCGAACGAAGATGTACTTTGCTCACATCTGTCTATTAATATCATGATGATGCATTTTGTTCAGTCCTGGTTTCTGTCATTTGACAATCATCCACTCAATTTACCCTGCATCAATAAAGCAATGCACAAAAAATGCACCTGACCACATCAAATACAGTCATGATGAGGTGGGTGCACTGCATTTACTTTTTAACACATTACAAAGAAAAAACACTGCATCTGAAACAGGCCAAGCTATGTAGAGTGTAGAATATGGCAAGAGGAGTGTTTTTCTTATTTTCCAACCCAATCAGCTTTAGTTATTTTCCAATATCTCCCTGCATGGTATCATTCAGTAAACTAACTGGTTTCCTATTACCACAGTGGGAGCCAAGATTCCTGCGTGTACAGGTTAAGTCTGTTACAGAGCAACTGTGCTGCACCTGAGATAGACAACACAATTCATTAATTTGCAAATACCATTGCAGGGAGGGGCTCAGAGCTCCAACTCCACTGATACATTCATCCTAATATGTTCCTAAACTGAGCAGACAAATCCCCACAATAGCATAATAAGCACATGAAGCCCCTCAGAGCTCTTGAGCATCTTGGAGAAAGAAAGCCAATTCTGATAAGACAGACGCTCTCTCCCTTCTTTGTTTCCATAAAGCCACTGGGCAAAAATTAAATGACGGCTTGTCTGCACGAAGTAACTCCCCCACAATCCAAATATGTAGATTTCATTTTTTCATAATTGTGGTGTCTGGTGAACAAGCAGAATTCAAAGATGTATTCATGCTTTTTTTCCTGTTATTTTTCAACAAATATATTTTAAAAATTATAATATTTGGATAAAAAGATGGTGCATACATTTGCACGTTAAATGGCAGAGATCTCATATTCATGTTGTAAAGTTTAAAACATGTTGTTGTTGTGGATGTCGTTGTGAACAAGTAAGGATCAGAAGTGGGTATAGGCAAAAGAAAATCTCTAATTATAATAACGAATCAAATAATAAAATGCCTCCAAAAGCAAATAACTGTCCTCAAGACTTAATAAACTTGTGTAACCTCTGGAAAGTTTTAATCAGAGGCTAATGCACGGTCCGCTGAAGCATGGTTAGATGTTCTTTATGGGAATTAGCAGCAAACTGTCTGGAATCGATCAGCTTGCTTGAGTCAATCTGTGCACTGTGCAATTACCTGCAGCGTCAGGTGCCCTGTTTGAAATCAGAGGGAAGCTGTAACAGAGTTAGAAGAGTAACATTAAAAGAAGAACCACAAGCACTTACTGTATTGACAGTTCCTCCCCATGTACTCCCCTGGGCACTCGCAGGAATAGTTGGCAACCATATCTGTGCAAACGCCCCCGTTCTTGCATGGGTCCCTTTCGCATTCGTTAATATCTGAAGGAGCCAGAACCAAAAGAAAAGGTGCATTAATTTATTTTGAACAGGCTCAGGCAATTAGAAAGACCCCATCCTCATTACAATGCATTGGTAAGGAGAGCATATTGAATTTTTCCTGTGAAGCTCCCACAAAGACACAGGTTGCTTAAAAGTAATACATCTGAGAGATCCTTGAGACACCATTAATGAAACAATACAGGTTCTAAAGCGTTGAGGACAATTAACTCAGTGTACTTTCCATGTACTTTAAAGAGCCATGTAGCTTCCAGCGGTCTACTAAGTGGAGCCCACTGTTCTTGCTTGACCAGTTTACAAAAAATGTATGATATATCAACATGGGGTTTGAGAGCATTAACAATTCAAATGATAGCACCATAAATAAAATGTCAGACATTAATTTAAAAAAACAAGTCACAAATAGTGATTGTCAATCTGATTCATTTTCACTAAGAGGGAGGACATCTACAGGCCTAAACAGAGAATATACCGTCATTCACAAATGTGCATCTGTCGACATGACATATGACCAATGTAGAAAAAATATCAATAAACAAGCACTCGTTTTTGGATGATTAGAAGTTTTGTGCAAAGTCATACAACCTGCAGTTATACCAACCTATAGTGATACATACTGCAAGATAACAAATTACCTGTAATATCAGTGACAAGCATATTACAGCACTGACAGTATTTTTGCAGTGAAACTAAAACCCATCAGTCTCCCCACTCAGATATTACAGAGATACAAAAGCGGATGGAAAAGACTATTAATATGATCAATTGTCACAGAAATATCATTGACTCTGCAGCCACCTTTGCTCTGGAAATGTGCTCTGAAACAGCTTTGCTCTGATTGATTCATCTAACCAGTAAGAGATGGTGACAGACCCCCAACCCCACCCATCACACCAATTTGCACGCTCCTCTATTATAGATACAGATAAGGAAGAGGAGATTACAGGAATAGTTTAGACAGGGGTGTGTGGAGGGGGTAATTTGGAGAGGTTTTAAGCACATTTCTAAAGATTTCTAAACTTGCCTTTGGCAGCTGCCATGCACGACTTTTAATCCTCTAAAAAAAAAAAAAAAATCATATGTGACTTCTAGATTATGGCGTTATGAATACGTTAGTAGGCTGGAGATTTAAAAGCTTCAGAAAGTGAAACATGATTAAAGTCTTTTATGGTGCTGAATCTCTCTGAGGGCTCATCAGTACAATCTGTGAGAGACACTTGGGCATATCTGTAAATTCTATTAATATATGTGTTGTTGTTGAAAGTTTCACTATCCAGACAAATACAGTTATGGTCTTCACAAAATGGTCACTGAGGTACTGTGACTACAAACAATAGCTTTTTTTAACCTGCACCCGAATGGAATAACAAAAAGGGAATAAATGAAAAGAGTGAAATATAAAAGCGGGAGACGGGCATGGAGAGAGGATAAATGAGAAGTGAGAAATGTTTTCTGATTCACCAAAAGATGCCATGACCCATGGGACAACTTCATTGTCGTGAAAAGATGTTTGATGGAATTGAGCTGTAAATGTTTCCCATGAGATGATAAAGATAGACAAGGTCAAAACCGTTTATATGTTGAGACTTTACGCTGTGAAGATGGACGACATGACAGTTCACCATAAGTGCAGCAAAAGCTTTTTTGATCACACTCTGTTGGCTGTCTGCAGTGTAGGTCATAAATTCTGCCTCCTGTATGTTAGTGGATGGGACATGGGCCAAACTAAAAAGTCAAAGTACACAGCAAATGTTTTTCTTTTCCAGACTCGTTCATGTGAGGAAGGTCAGGGGAACTCTGATCATGTGCTCTGTGGGTGTGTTGGTGGCTCAATCACAGACAGCAGCTGAGGTGCAAAATATGGAAAAGCAACTCGTGGACACTAATGTTTGGAGCTCTGACTCTGCTGGCGTGGTTGAGCCAGAGAGTGATGAGGGTTAATCCAGCACATTTCAAGACAAGGTTTAATGCAAGACCTCAAACTCAATAAATCGGATAGCGTATATAAAACAAAAATAAAATACCAAAGCTACAAATGTGCTCAGATTAAATGACATACATGTATGGGCTAGCATGTTCTCTTGTGTCCCAGGATGGACAAAAGAAGATCTGATATCCCCAGTTAGCGCAACAAATGAGCACTAGAAACGCTGTCAACACACCCCAAGATGTTTCCAATGTCATTTAATACTAAGTCATTAAAGCTCCAATACACAGTTTGTGCTCTTTCACCATCTCCCTGACATTACATCAGCGTTAGATCACACAGCCAACCTGTAAGTGATGACTGATGGTGAGGGAGCTATGGTGATATATTTAGAGATAGCAAGTAAGACAAGTTAAATCTGGTTAGTCACTAAAAATGTTGAGGACCTTAATCTAAGTGACCAACCCAACACAATAAGCCTGGGGTGTAGCAGGCAGTGGCTTGTTTCTCTGCTATCTCTACAGATCTTGTCTAAAGTGTACTAACATACCTCTCTGCAGAGACACAATAGAGAGTAAATATGTACTGGGGCTGACACACAAATTATTCCATGATCTTATTCAAAGAAAATTGTCTTCATGCCATTTTAATAACCTGACAGAAACTATGTATGAGGGTATGAGGAAGGAAAGCACTGTGAACGGCTTTGACAGATCTGACTCACCTGATGTATGTTCTTCCATGAAATGGAATAAAATTGTTCTAATTTAAATGGCCCTGTCTTATCTTGCTGCTTCTCTGTCAACTATAACTGTGCTTTGATGAGCCAGCACAGGACAATCTGACATAATGACAAATCTAGAAACAGCCGGCACGTGGAACAGCAAAGAAGAAACTGGCCTCTTGCTGACAACATAGTATTTGCGCACAATGAAGAAAACAACCCCTTGTCACATGAAGACATCAAGGAAACATGATTATGGGATAAAGCTGTAATCACTGAGACTTTTTGAATGCTTTACAATTTGTACAATCCCACCCAGAACCAGTACTAAGAAAAACAAACTGTTCCTTACCCTCGTAAAGACAAACAACAATTGATCCTCATTCAACAATTCAGCTTTTCATTTATTTTAATGATTGTAATCCCCAACGACCACTTATTATTAGTAACTATGACAACAACAATTATGAATGCAGTTATTAATCGAAGTTACAGCGGGCCAACAAAAAGGCTCATTAACACTGTCACAGCAGGGTGAGGTGGGCTGTACTAATTACTTTGGTGGAGCATTCAAATGAAAATATGATGATAAAGGCATGTATTAATATTAAGAAAACCTGAACATGAATCACAAAATGGTGCTGTAGTTTTTCAATGAACAGTTAAGGCTTGAGTACCGGGTATGTGTGAACAGCATGTCCTCAATAAAGTCTGTTTCTGTGCGTTACGGGGCCAGGATAAAAGAAACAGATCCATCCTCGGCTCATTCTGTGCACATAAACTGCTGTTGCTTCACCACCGCAGTCCTGCCCACAGCAGATATTAATTCTGTTGTTAACCTCTCAGTTCACATCCTGCTTTGTTTCCACCGTGAGATTCAATGACAGGGTCGAACCGAATGGGCGAGCCACTCAAACAGCCTGAAGCGCGACATACCACAGAGAGAGGAAAACAGCATCATCCCATCGTGCGGCTTGCCCCCCTTTTATGAGAGGCCATCGGCCCCAGGGAGATCAGCACAAGGAAAGTGAGACTTAAAAGTGGTGTATTGCCAGTAAATCAGGTGGGAAAAAGAGGATTACTTCAGGGAATGCAGTTAATCCACTCGGTAAAAAAAAAAGAAACGGAGGGAGTTTGGGAGAGAGAGGGAGTTTGGAGAGGATGGGGGGAGAGAAAAACTGTGGAGAGCAGAGATGTAAGGAACACACACAAAGGCGTGCTCACTCAGTGGTCAGGTACATTCAAACTGCTTCTTACGTCACGTGTCCAAGGAGTGTCCCCTACTAACAAAGTCGGGGACTACCATTCTGCATTTAAATGTGTCGTTAACACCTCAAATGTGGGGAAACAACATTTTGCAAATGAAGTCTTCAGTTTAATGAGTACGTTGCTTATGACAATTTAACAAGCCACTCTGAGTAAACATTTCTACAGAGGATGGAGCCAACAAAACTACACAGCATACCATTTAATGCAATCCCACACACTCTCCAGTTATAGTACTTTAGTGAGGCTCATGATGTTTAGCTTTTGTTGAAAATGTGCCAGACAGATGCTGATTCAACTGAGACCTGAGGATTTCACATTTCTGGAGGAAATAATGGAACTTCATTCAATTTGAAGCTGAACAGAACCTGGACACAATCATCAAAATGCTCCTTTAAAGGGCCCTATGTAGAGATTAGAAAATATAAAGGTGTATAAAGTATTCTACTTCTACATTCATCAATGTTGTTGGTCTGGGAGAAACTGGATAACATCGTTTTCCTTGTACACACCAACAGAGGGAGGTTTCCGGCATTTGTGTATTGGCTTCGCCCCGTAAGTGGTTAGACTCTGATCCGGTTCTCTGCACTGGTCCACTGCAATGTCTCGCTCCTTGGCTTCGCTCCTCTATTGCTCTCGAAAATGCGTCTCAGTCGGACTATAATGAGAGCAATGAATGGTGCTATGTGTCAAGAACTGATCCTGGCTGTGAGTGCTAAATTGGCTACGGTGTGTCCAGGGAGCTGGAACAAGGCCTGTGAATGGAGGGGGTCACCTGTGCCCTCTCCACTGGGCTGCACTGACCTCTGCAGGGGCTGCAGCTGCTGGAGCCACACGGATGACTCTGCTCCCAAGCTCATTCAGAAGTAAGGGAACAGTGTCATATCTCACACATGGGTTGTTAGAGAGGAAAATATGCCATCTGTTAGGAACATGGCAATACAGCCTTTATGCCTACCTGGTTTCCTTTAAAATATAGAAATATTTGGAAAACAATTCAATGAGGTGCACTGACGGTGTCATTAGCAGTGGTGTTAAAATACAACCTAATTGAGCTTTTACAGTTAACTGTAGTTTTCATATTGTCCAAAGTTTTATTTATAATTCATAAAAATCCAGATTGAGGAATTTACACTTTTTATGTCTGGTTGTTTTTCTGCAACTAAGAACAATAACAAACAAAATATAGTCTCAACATGCTCTTCATAATTACAGATTTATGTAAAAATTTATTCTTCAAAATATTGTGGGTCTGGATATTTTCTGAAGCTTCTTAATGTATTTGAAAAACAAAACAAATCTATATGCAACTTTTCCCTCAGTGGCTGTTTTCACCAACTGAGAACAGAGGAAATGTAATTTTACAGCACTGGTGTAAAATAAGCCTTTTAATTTCAGCTAGAATTGCATATGGAAAAAGCTTCAGCCTTAGCTGAAGCCAGGCCCAAACAATAACAACAATATCACACAAATCATGGAAACAAATGTTCGCTAATAGCTCCTAATCCTCTCAAACTTGTAAAGCCCTCAAACTTAATTAGCAGAATAAGAGGTACTGCCCCTGCATCTCACCCACTTCCTTTATTAAATCAAAGTCAGATGTTGTGTAAAACTGCAGCCCCTCTTTCCCCTTCTGTCAAGCCACACACAGTGGGAGGTTTTTCAGTGTTTTCCAAGACTTGGCTTTTAAGAGGATATGTCACATCATGTTACATCTCTCCATCTGGACTTGGTTTAGCACTAAAGCACCGACTCCCCACCAGAAGTTTCATTTTATCCTAAACCAGTTGTGATGTCACAGAACCAGCGGACCCTCAAATGTTTGGTAAGCAAACTGACCCTCACGACCCCTCTGATCTTTACAGATGGGAGAGAAGTAGACGACCTGTTGTTTAGGCCTGACACACAATTAACCCCTGACCTTCAACACTCGTACTTCCTTGAAAGTAACCATTGTTCTTATATATATATATATACTAATAATACAGTATTACGTTAAAGGCTTGGAGCCAGAGTGCTTTGTTAGCAAAATAACAAGATAAAGGATGTAGATAATTTTATGTGAAGATAAAGATCGTCTGGTAAATGTATGGGCTCCACCTAAAGGACATAATTTACAATAGTGTTAGCTTTTGTTATGATAACACAGTGTCATCATTCAGACCACGAACATTGTGCTGTTAGAAAAAACAGCACAATGTGTCCTCTTACCAGTGCTGTACACATAATACTGCGTCAGTAGCATGGAACACTAAACACACGTTTGTTGGTGATTCAGCTACACCTCTGGTAACAACAGCTCATATTGTGCCACCCTTTTCCCCCTTTCCCTCTTTAATTAGCGTGCTTATAAATCAATGATGCAATTTTCTTAATTCTCTCGTTTATGTCTTTAGTGAATCTTACTTCCCCTCCTCATGTTTTTGGCTATTCTGATGTGACACAGCTCCGTCTTGAAAGAAGTGGAGATTAAAGAGCCATCTGCTCACACCTCAGGGAAAGAGACTCGGTTGTATGACTGAGAGTGAGGGTTTTAGTGGAAGACGATAGTTTTTACGACTGCATTTCATGAATTCATATCAAATCCCTCATCTCCCATACATTAAGTATGTGCAGTATATGTATGGAATAGATCCTTTTGTGTCTGTGTAAACTCCATCTGAGGTGGTGCAGTGAAACACTGTGGTTCTGGAGGTGTGGACATGTGCTCAGAGCAGCTTCTTTCTATATGGGAGATCAGCCTTGGATGTTGTGTTTGACAGGTCATGGTGCATTGAAACGTCTCTCGTCCGTGCAACAGGCTGAGGCTGAGACAAGCTCCGTCTCTCCAGGTTGAGTCAGAGATGGAAGAGAGATCGGGGAAGTGCCTGTCTCCGCTGTCAATCTATCAAGTCCATCTATCGCGGCCTCCCCCAATGCCACTCAAATGACTTTCACTGCATGAGACAGGACTCCTATCTGCTGTCTGATCGAGTCACACACCCAGGTGAAAGAAAGATTCAGCATCACGCTACGTATCCTTGAAATGCGTTTCACCGTGATACATTTCATATTTGAGCCTCGCTCCCACGCATCTTGGCTTAGCATGAGTATCGATTTTATTGATCCACCATCCAGAAATTCTCCCGTCTCATCTCATAGGTTTTCACGGTGGCACATGCTGCATGTTTCCAGGGATATGATGATGCATGAAGCTCTGAATGCAGGCTTAAGAATAGTGTATTCCAAGGACATGCTTTTTGAAGTGGGATTAGCCCACTGAGAAGTTATTCACAGCTGCACTCCACAAGCCCTTGAAAAGGTATCGTAGAATGCATTGCAGAGAGGTTTGAGCATCTGAGAAGCAAAACACTCGCGGTGTCGAAGACATGCAGACCAGGGGGCTGAGCCGACGCTGGGATGTAGACAATGTGAAGAGCCCTTAGTTGGAGTCAGAGTGACACTCGAAGGAAAGCCTCAAGTGTCATTTTAAGCTTACAGATGGAGACTCCACAGTAGGTGTGTGACAGGAATACTGATCGAATCCAAAACAACACAGTCAGATTTTCAAGCTCTTTAACATCACTGGGGAACATTTACTGGAACGTTCGAGAGACACAGACATGGAATGGAAGTGAGGGCAGTAAAAGAGCAAATTGTGGAGGGAAATATGGGGGAAGGAGATATCAATATTTGTGTATTTGATGATGGCACATCAGGATCACCAGTCATTACAATTCATCCTTTGGAGAGAAGTGTATTACATGAAACATCATAATTCTAATGTACTGGGATACAAAGACAAGAAACATTCAGGTACATCATATGGGGACGATAAGTAGCTGTGATAACAAATACGACCTTGGATATAGTCGAATGGATCACGAACCACGGGGTGGCGCCAGAAGGAAAGTCGTTGGATCACTGAACTCATTAGGATTCATCCTCTGTGTACAACGCACATAATTTAATGGTAGTCCATTAAAAGGGTTAGGTCAGCGTGGACCGAGGTGATGGACTGATTGACTTATAGTCCTCAATAGTCAAATACAGGACTTACACAATCACTCACGTCGTGTCTCTCTGACATACAGGAGCCGACTTGGAGAATTTATGATTCAGGTCTTTTTCAAAACCAAACATCTGAGGAAACTGTTGCATCATGACTAAATATTTTAAGTCTTATGCAGGAAAAGAGAATGATCTTGATAAAGGTCAGATTCTGGAATGACTCATAGGGAGTTTAATATTGATAGCCCTACCAAGATGCATCAGTGATTTCATCAGAGAGTAATTTCACACTAATTTTATTAATTCATCTCCTTGCAGACCTCTGTCTAAGCTACCCTGTTCTGTCCAACAAACACAAGAGGACATCCAGCGAATGCCTAGAGGGCTAACATCTCCATGACAACCATTTATCCACCTATATCAATCATCGTCCATGTTGAGTCATATTCATGATTACATCGGAGGTGGGTTAATGATATAAAGTAACCTCTCCAAAAGCTCACATTAGTTTGGCCATTACCTTCAATAGACCAGTGGGTAAGATATAGTGACACCTACAGAGGAGGTTGCAGACAGCAACCAAATGAAAACACCCCAGCCCTGCGTTTCAAACTGTAAAAAAACATAAGCACTGTACATTGACTTCATCAAAAATCACGCATATGTACATACATATATTTATAGTTGAATAAATGCATTTCCTTATAATGCTGAGGGGAATAAACATTAGCATTTGTGTTTGCCTTATCAAAGTTTAAGGAATATAAAAAAGGAGTCCAGTTAATCAGATCCAATCTCTCTGACTCCCTTGCTATGTTTTTTTTTTTTTTTTTAATAATTTGGCTTCTGCCAAAAGATCCCTAAATCCCACATGCTGGCCCTTTAATTTATTTTTTCTGTCACACTGAATGAACTGAGTTTGTAGTCAAAGAACACTGGTACTAATTTGGCCACACACTGACCACCCTGGATTAATGCAGCTCTGCAAAGTCGAGCTGAACATTTATCAGTGTTCTGTTGTGGCCTGCAGTGGCAGCCAAATGCCCAGTGCAGCTCTGAGTCCAACTCTTTTTCCACCACCTGGGATTTGGAAATGCATCTCTATTTATGCTCTGGCCATCTGCCACCAGGCCCCTCTCTGCTGCACAGGCCAGGAGGTGACAGTGCTGCTCAAGTGACCGAGGGGGGCCTTACACAATTAGGCCCTAGTAACAGCTCGCTCCATACAACTCCTGCACAGGAAGGATAAACCAGGCGACTGAGTGCTCAGGTAGTGGAAACGAGAACAGAGACAAACAAAAACACTTAAGCGAACCAATGCAGGCCTCTACTGGGCAATTCTCATCTCATTATTTTCTTGATATTATTTCGACAATCCAGAGTGCACTTTTTGAAGGCTTTTGTCGATTGTTATTCTATCTTTCAAACTCTGCAAATGTAATTTAAGAAATCAGGACTCAAGAAAAACCTTTACTGAGGCACCTCCACATATTTACATTCTATTAAAAAACATGGCCTTTCTCTCAAAGACTATGTTTTATGAGCAAGACAATAATTCAAGCCACTCACTTGACCATTACATGCAGTAGCTTGAACTTCCTGACGGTGTTCTGTGTACATTATTATTGGTTTTAAAGTTGTACGGTTAGAAAATGCTGCCTTGTCTCTTATAATTTAGCAGAAAAGATTGTCTAAAATCAAGTTTTTATCCCTGGCTTTGCAGAACCTGGTGCTTACTGAGGGCATACAGGAAAGGTGACATCACGCTCAGATTGTCAGTGATGAGTTTGAGCCCAGAAAGAGGAGGGTGTGGGAACACACACAAGGCTAACACCAACAAGATGAGGGTCTTTGTTTGCTATAAACCTGAGGAAAACAAGGTCAGTTTGGATCTGTCAGGCATACGGCTTCAGCTAGAAGGCTAAATCAAATATATTAAAATGCCAGCCACACAGGAGAAATGTTCCTAAACACCTTTCAGCTTGTTATCTGAAATGCACTTTGACAAAGGTGAGACACGGTCAGCCCCTCCTGGGATGAAGAGAGAGGCAGCAGGATACTCGAGAAAATAGAGGTATTGAGTACAACACTGATCTCTGGCCAGGTCACTTTTTATGTGGACGTACACACGCACACACAAAAGATAAAGCTGACAAGAAATATTGACATTAATGTAATGCACTTACTCTATGATTAAAACAAACTAGCTGTTAGTAAACTGGGCCTGATTCTCACAGCTATTGTTCCAATAACTGCCTCCATGTTCTTTTTATTCTCAAGTAAACAAGACAAATCCTTAAAGCAGATTCAGTCCATTAAACAGCGGAACAACCATAAACTACCGCTACCTCGTTTACAACATTAAGACATCAAGAGAATAGGGACAAGGACTTTAAACGTGGACATAAAGAAACATTACGACATGTCTCTTTGCACCTCAAATGGAGGATTATCGTCAAATTTGGCGTACTGTCAATGGAAAGAAGATTTCTCTACGGCCTACAGAGCAGCATCAAGCATTTTGTGACAGTTAATACCCTATGTGTATGAAGACTATATGGGACATCCTGCAAAGAGACATAAAGAGTGTTGTCATCCAACCTCTTCCATATGTTTTTAGTAAAGACAATGCATTCAGTTCATGACAATTCTGAATAGAATGTCTTCTACCAGTGTCCAGTCTGAACATGCTTTGCTTGCTCCCTTGTGCCTCTACCAAAATGAAGCAATCTATGCATTTATTTTGCTTAAGAAAACACTATTCAGATCGTCCAATCCCAAAGAAACCAGCAGGTGAAGAAGACCCACTCTTTCAGCAGCGGCTAACGGATCCTGCTGCGTGTTGCATAGGGTTAGCAAACACTGCCACGTACAAGTGCTGCAGCTTCAAGCTGATTCTCCAGATGCTCCCACAACCCTTGGCAGCTTTGCAAGACGCTAAGAATGAATTAAGTGTTGAGGCTGCACGAGCCAAGCCGTCGGACGCAGCTAAGTGGAAAAGGTGGTCACCACTCATCTGGGACGGCTGACTTACCAAGCCCATCTGGAGAGTCATCACAGATACTGTATCTACTGGTGGAAACTGCAGCTACAGCGATACAATAGGAATGAGGTGTAAATGTGGAAGTGGCAGATAAGATGGCAGTGATGCATATCGCAGTGAAACTGACACCATGCCCCAATGTCTGTGATGTTCTTAATGATGGAATAAAAATAACACCCACACAGCCGTAGTGTTTATGTTTTTAGGATTCCTGTCTGAATTAAGCCTTCTTACCATGACAATTCTGTGACTGTGGGATGTTACCCTTTGTTAGGTCAACATGCCAGACACACCTTGACAAGCCACTGGCCAAAATAGAACTGGAAAGTGTCAATAATATCCAGCAGTCAGTGTGAGCAGAACCTTCCCCTACTTTGGATTCTAAGACTAAGGCCTCCGCTCTTTTTTCTGCAGATTGCAAAACCCTTTGTCAGAGTAATACGCCAGTTAGGCCTGGACTAGTCCAACAATGCAAATAATTATGCATCTGTCAAGTAAGCGGAATGGTGGCGACATCCTGCAAACAGCAGACATCTGCTTCCACTACACTGTTGTTCGGTGAAATCCCAAGAGCAGCCAACTCACAAAGTGCCATTCAGCCACCCTGAGGACAGCTGTAGCACTCAGTACATCTTGGAGACAGCTACAGGCTCCTGCAGGCTCACATGCAAACACTCACATCCAATCTATTTCAACACGCTCTTTCTTTAAATGGCCATACGTGGTTAAGATTATGTCAACAGACACCTCACGTGCTGTTTCAGAGGGGTTCATCTGCCACTGACATTATATTAGACAATCACTTCCCGTCACTGTATCTGTTTAAGGTGCTTCACACAATTTAAACTGGCCAGGACAAACTTTTGGTCAAAAAGCACATGAATCATGGTACATTTTCAATAAAGTTGAGTTTATCTTTTCCTGATTAAAACTGTTGGTCTGCGGCTGCTTTATAATACATGACTATCATACATCAAGCATACAGTTTGAGGACATGTTGTGCCAATAGACAGGCACTTTTGCGGACACATGATACAGCAGTGGAAATATTCAGAATGTAACGGAACAGTGTCTCTGTGTTTTTCTAAGTATGTGCTGGTTCCACCCACAGCATACCACGGCTCCGCCTGCGTACCAATACTCCTGCCTGCTCCTCTCAGCTGGGAGAGTTCCAGAAAAAACACACTGCAGGTAATAAACTGACTAAGTACTTCAACCCGACTTTAAGTAATCCAAACTGCACCTTAAAGGTAATTATCATCAAGTCACACTTCTGCTGCTTGAGCATCCTCACAGCCATTAAATGTAACAATAAACCAAGGTGTTATAGTAATGTCAATAAAACTTACTAAATAACCCAATTTTATTTAAAATAGGAGTCGTTTGGGTGGGACTGAAAAAGTGGCTGAAAAAGAATCAGTATGTGGGGGGAATCAAAGTGTGGGGAGGACCATTCATCTTTAACACTGACAAAGATAACATTCTTTCCTTGATTCAATCTTTGCAAAGTAAATATGAGTGTTTATTTTAAATATATCACCCTGAGATGTCTTAGAGCTGTTGAACACACCGATATCTATTCCTGCACATAGATCTGAAAAAGCAAACACATAAAATTCATTTTGAGACTCGACTGGCTGAGCCGATTATAAGTGAACCACCACATAAAGAGGTGCTCGGCTGTTTCCAGTGACAGGAATGTGCGGCGCTTTGGTGGAAGAAACACCAAATGTGCAGTGAGCTAAAAAAAAAAAAACGTGACTGCTTGCCCACAAGCTGATCCATCTTTCCATTTTGATCTGCAGAGACTCCTGTGAGACAGAAAGAGAGAGCACAGACACTCAGTGTCTCTCTTTGGGTTGTTGATCACTGACGTCTGTTGGTTTGGCTGTGTGATTGTGGTGGCTTGTTTGATGGACTATGGACCTTTCCCCCAGGACTCCCCACACTCATCCATTCCTGTAAATGCAGCCACAGACTTTGATCAACGGGTGAGCTGTAGGATCATGAATGTAATGTTGAGAGGGTGTCTGGAAATGGGCTCGGCACAGCTCGGGATCACACTAACGGTGCAGTGGAGAGAGCTTTGAGGCTGACAGACAAATACGTTCACAGAATATAACACCTCACTGATGCGTTGACTTACTGCCGCCACAGACTGAAATAATGCAATACCATGAGCACGGGCTGTGTCAGTGTAGGTTTCAGTATTCTGAGAAAACACACCAGTCATGCATATAAACACAAAATTGGAGAGCAGATTATCATAAATTCAGTAAAACTTCCCAACACTTGTAACCCAGAGGCTGTTAGACAAGATTTATACCTACAAGAGCAGACCCCAGGCTCTATGACTAACCCGATGCCACTTGGTTATCTCAAAAGGAGTTTGTGTCGACCAAGTATTCCGTCTGCCTGTTTATCCCGGAAAAAGTTATTTTTTTTCTTTAGCAAACTATTTCACAAACTTTTAGTTGTGCTTAAATCTATTCTAATCCGTTTAACTAATCCTGCCCCTGAAAACGTAATTTCATTTAAAACCCAAAGTGAAAATCTGCCCTGAAACAAAATGCAGCCATACTGCTCATGTTATCTAAAACAGTAAGAATATTTCTGTATTTGAACAACTTTCCCCCGGAGCTAGAAAGAAAATAGCGAGAGCACTCTGGAGGTTCGGTAGAGAGATGAATGGGGAGCTAATTTTGAGGACGCAGTGCCAATGTGCAAAACCATTTGCTGGAAATATGGTCCATTCTCTGGCAGTGTTATCATTCTACAAAATGACGTTTACTGTGAACAGAAGGAGCCAACCAACACTCATTTAGTCCATATGTTCGACATTCTGTTTACTGTCAGAGAAGCAACTCCAGGAGAGTACTGCTAGCACTGCTAATATTGTTTAATGAAATGTAAAATCCATGCAACCACATATTTGTACATGTATATGTGTGTGCTCATATATTAACATATATAAATTCTGTTCATGGTAAGCGGTGGAGTCTGCTGGCTAACAAGCGCGCCCTGCTTTCCTCCCCCTTACAACGTAACATCCTGAAGATCTACTGCTGCAAAGTCACCTCCCGTGATGCGGTGGCTGCTTTGTGAAGGGCGATTCATTTTTCACGTGTGGAGGTGCAGGTAACCGCTCAGAGGTGCGCCGGCAAAGCAGGATTCCACGAGGGCGGAACGGGCGATGGGAGAAGCTGTCGGACCTCTGCCTCTGCCTCGTGTGTGACTAATAGAGTCTATTGTTCTGCTTTTGATACCCGTTCACGCTGCCTCTGACTACGCGATTATCCTGCTCTTAAGCAGCAAATTGGGCACAACAAACAGATGAGGGTGGGAAATAAATTTCCTTTTTTTGCTCATGTGCCATAAAAATCCATGTGAAGGCGTGGAGTCAGAGGGCCTGATGAAACATTAGCGAAGGTTTTGGAAAAGCCAATGTGAGCTCCACTGAATGCCTCCTCACTGAGAGTAAAACACACTAAACAGGTCACTAATGCAGTCCTACATGTGCTCCCAAAGAGGAGGCACAGAGCAAATCCTCATGGAGTCTCCTTCTTTCCTAATGAAAGCCAGTCCCTGAGCTGCCCCAGGTGTATTGACTAACAGTAATGGCTCCTCGCGGCTCTACATCAGGCCGCAGCCATAAACACCGGCTGGTTATTGTGGTCACAATCTGAGGAAGCAGCAGGGCAGCACAGCATGGCCGCACCTGTCAATACACCATCAAACACAGGGGGCATACTTTGAAAAAGAAGAGTGCACTTCTGAGATTTAGCCTCAATCAGTGTGTGTGTGTTTCAGCAATAAAAATCAAAGGTGTCTATTGATCAAGCACTGAGGTAGAATCTGCTCAGGGCAATAACCAGCCACAGTGATGGAAAGAGACTAAGAAAAAGAACACAAGTCACTTAAGAGACAATTTAGCAGAATTGCCTTATTCATTTCTTTTTGAATCTTTTATAGAGCCAGCATTTGTTTTTGCACAAACATCATCCTGAAAGCATTGCTCCATATTACCTGGAATAAATGTCATTAGATTCAATTGTCTCTTCAATTTGGGATTTGGGTACAGCAGAATGTTCTCATTAAATTTCACCATTCAAAGACAAAATGTAACTTCACCTGATCTGTTGAAAGATGTTGCCTCAAATATCCTGATAAAATATGAATTCAAATGATTAATTTTTAATGAAAACATGACTTTGGCCTTTTACACTACATTAAGGGAAAATTCATTCCAGAGAACAAAAACCCCTTTCTGATGAAAACATCTTTGGCTGATAAAATATTACAGAATACTTTTGAAACAAGCCTGCACTATACACACATACACTATGAGACATTCACAAATGTGAATATTAAGTTGTATATTTTATTTCATCACGTACAGCTCGACTGTCTAATGTCTGACCTGCAGGAGGACACGTCAGCTCCTCCAGTTGGAGTCATGACAGCTGTGTTGTTACCAAAGAGAGGAAGAAATAAAATGAAAGAACATCAGCACTAAAAATAGCTTGTACTTATCATAGCCGTCCATGTGTGACATTATTTCTGGGTGTGCTACATAAAACTGGTCTAAGAGGCGGGATATGAAGTGCCTGTATTTAGGATAACGTTCAAAGGTGTGAAATTAGATTCAGCTCTGACGGAGCAGGGAGATAGAGAGAGAAAGAGTAGGAAGCCAGGGATGGTCTACACATATTATACACTACACACTATAGGAGGCTTAACCACTATACTGATGCTGAAAGGGAATCCAATGCAGGAGCTTGAACAGTAACGATCTGCAGTTTGAAGTTAAGGGCTTGTTTTCTTAAAATGTTTGGCTTCATAATTTACGAGGAATGCTAATGATCTAAGCAGCAGACATCCATTCTGCCAAAACAGCTGTGAACTTTTTTTTTAAAACAAAGGCTAATGAATGCATTCATAACTTTATAGTATCGACAGATGAAGTATTTAAAAGTTATGTACTAGCATGGGCCGCCATTAGGAGCAAAAAGGCTTGCATCATTATCCGCCCATAAAATTGGGTGATATTCATTAAAAATGACACACGCACTATGAGACAGATTGTTCACGAGGTCTGCTTGTTTTTGTAGCAATTCTCGTTTCCGATAGAATTCCCATACAACATTTCCTCTCTCACTTTCATCCCATTCGTTAAGCCGTCATTAAACGCCAACGTAATCATATCATAACAACGCCAGCTTAGCTGTCACTCTCACGGAACAATTATTCATGTGCCTTTATTATTTCATTGCAGGCATCATCCAGAGGATAGATTCGATTATTGTCTTCAGGTACAGAAATCTCCCCCTCTCCGTCTTGCTCACTCCCTCTGTTCCATTCAGCTGTAATGGCCGTGAGGGAAATTGGCAGACATTAAAGTGCAGTCAAACCATATCGAATCAGTTCCTCAGCACCCTCGGGGCTTAATAGGAAACAATGACTGAATTATGACTTGAATGCTATAGCCATTTGACTTACAATTCTGGCCGAATGACACACTGTTGATGTGGTGATTTGCTCCATTTACTTCTATGGTTTCAGCATTTTATTAAAATAAAGAGACACAAAAACAATGACTTGGAAACAAAAACAAATTCTTACATTATTTTCAGGTTTAACCTTGGTGTGACTGTGAGTTGTTATAAGACAGAGAGAGATTATCTGATACTGAACACAAATCATCTGTATCTCTCTCTCTCTCTCTCGTGTCTGTCTGTCTAAACCTTCTTTTCTTTCAAACCTCTTAGGATCCATCCCAGCATGGCCTGAACCATGATACATTAAATCCATTACTTACAAGCACACCTGTGATGAAGGACACGTGTGTTGTGCGGGCTAATGCAATGCTCAGCCAAGCACACACTCATACAGGGCAGCCACAGGACTTGGCCTATATATCATACTACTGCAGGATTAACAAGATTTAGCACTTGACTACAAAGCGACATGGCATTTCCAAATCCTGGGATCTATTCAAATGTAGGGCGTGAATGTGTAGGTTTACTGAGCATTGGCTTTCTAATACTGGGTAGTAAATCTTCTTTCTACCTGTCATATGGCATGGCTCCCTTTTAAATAAATACTGCATGTTAATGAGGTTTCATCCACCAACAGGGATTATCGACATGGAAAGCATCCTATACAGTATTTGCAGTGAAACTGACTTCACAATTGCTGAGAGCAGAAGGCAGCGCAGTTTACTATTTAAAAGTGACATAACCTGCTGCAGGAAGTACAAATAAAGAAGAGAGTCGGTCGACCTTTGGAAGCATCAAAACCGCTGCCTCTGGCTGCTTGTGTTGATGCCGTTATCAAATCAAACTGCTCAGTTCTTGTGGAATTTCAGAAGAAGAAAAGGAGAAATCAATACAAGTTTTGATTCTTTTAAGAAAACAATTTTTCTCAGTACATTGCATTCTTTGTTCATCAAAATACTGAGGTCGGACCTCTCATTGCATCATGGTTACACACAGTTTTAGGCAATGTGTCCAGTTTTAGGGCTTTATTGGCTGCAGAGTTCACAGAGACAGATTTACAATCAAGCATAAATTGTAGTGGGGTTGAGAACAATGCTCCTTGACTAACGAAAGTATTATCTCAGAGGCAGCAAAAAAAACCTTCTGACACTAACCTTTATTAAGAGCATGCTCAACAAAGGAAAGCCAGTTCAGCATTTCTTTTCTCTACCAAACCCACCACCATTTTGCTGAGTTCGCCTTTTAAGCAGCAATTTACTTCCTGTCGCATTTACGACTTTTATTCACCATTCAAGGTCTTTTTTTTAATTTTTTTTTTCTAGCAGATCTTTCAGATCAGACCGGAAAAAATCATGCTTTGTGGAAATATGTAAAAGGGACAAAAAGCTTTTTCTGCTACCTTAAGTCATTGTCTGATATTCCAAAAAAAAAAAAAAAAAACAAGGTTACTTATAGAAAAAAAGTAGGACTTACTGTGTTGGCAGTGAACTCCACTGAAGCCTGGAGGGCACTTGCAGACATATCCTATGAAGGTGTCGCCCCTGTAGGTCTCACTGATCTCACATGTTCCTCTGTTGTGGCAAGGGTTTGGATGGCAAGGACCTGCGTGGGAAAAGAAGAATGTGTTTAGGACTCCGTTTGATCCTGTTAAACAGAGTACAGACTGCGAGACACTGATTATTGTGCATCTCTTTTACTTTTTAATTTACTGTGTATACAAGCTCACAGTGCTCGAGGTATCCTGGTGTATCTTGCTGATTTTCAATGTGCGCATTATTAAATTGAATATGACCATGGCAACAGTGACAAACCCATTCTTTCAAAACCTCACCCCAAATCAGATGTGTGTACTGTCTGTGCAGGAACACATTTGTAGTGAAACAAGTTTGAAGAGATTGATTCCATTGAGTTTGACCATGTGAGACATTGAATAAATAAAACAGTTCTACAGGAGGAACTGAGGATGACAGGAGAGCGAGGGAGAGGCGGGTGTGCCAGGCTATGTGGTCTGGAGGGCGGCCCAAGGCACCATCTAAAAATCACTGAATATGTCCCCTCCAGGAAGGTAACATTTCATTCTTGCATTGCAAAGTGGGGAGCAGAGACTGGCTCCAAGGTAGAGCACTATCACCTGTGTGTGCTGAAATGAATTCATGTCATCTCGTGTGCAAACCGTGAGTGCAGAATACTGAGTGGAATGGATCCACAACAAGTCAAATTGCAATGTGAGAGCAGAAAGTCGAGTGCAGAAATCAGTAAGTAATCATAAATAAATATGAAACACGTATAATGTAACATGTATAACTGTAGGGAACTGTATATATATATATAAGTGTGTGTGTGTGTGTGTAATACAAGACTAATGAATATGGTGGAAAATCAGAATATTAATAATATAATAAGTTAAACTCTATTCTGGAGAATAGGTCTTATGCTGATCGAGCTGCCCAGAGAAAACAGCTTTGCCATCACCTTCCTCCACTGAGTCAACAGGTATCTCAGGACGGAGCAAACTCTTTTATCATTCATCGTTTCCTCTGAAGTCATAAATGACCAACTAGCATGCGTTCAAAAACAACTGCAACCTCTCCCCTTCATTTCACCCAACCATTGTCTCTGTACCAAAAATGCTGCAATTAAAAGCTTAATGACTATCGATCCATTGCCCTGACACTGGTTGTTATGAAGTGCTTGGAGAGGCTAGCATTCTCTCAGATTCAGGCCATCACCCCCACTGATCTCGACAACCACCAATTTAAATACTGATGAAAAAGCTCACAACTCATATATTATCATATAATCTGCTCTTTCTTGATTATGGATCTTCTCACAACAGACCACAAAATGTGAGAATGGACCAGGGCACATCCTAAACCTTCAACGTGAACAGAGACACCATTCATTGCAGGACTACGTGCAGCTCTGTCCTGTACCTCGCTTCCCCCATGACTGCACCCTCAGCTGCTGCTTTCCCTCCTGATGACTCCATTATGTCAGGCCTTTTCCAACATTCAGCAGCCTCAACAGAGAAGGTACAGCATCCAGTTGAGTGGTATCTGGACAACAGATGGGCATCAACCTGCCTGGCCAAAGGAAATCCAGGACTATGGTTTGTATATGGTCTGACGTCTTGAAACTGACAGATTTTCTTTTACCTCTATGGCATGATTTTGCTGCTTTCTCTTCTCTTGTGACCTCTTATCGGCCTCCTCTCTCTGCTGATATTCAACAACAGCTGTTTCTGGATCCTCCTTACTGTGTTCCTGTACCCTGACCTGAATGCCTCCCTCTTGTTCAGGAGTGGTCTGATGCCCTTGATAGCCCAGGGCTGGTTGTTGGGCAAGCAGTGGAGAATTTAACAGTATTTAATTGTAAATCCATCTGTGTCCTCACCATTTGGCATGAGAAAACCATCCAAGCGTGTGCACTGAAGGCTGACTTGCAGAGTAGCATAGCTGTCTTCAGAAAAGCAACAATTCAAACGGGGCATTTCAGGTATTTCAGTAGCAGTGTTTTCAGTGACAGAAAAGGACTCCCTTTTCTGCTGACTTGCCTTAATGTGAGTAAAAAGTGACACACTATAGGAAAAAGAAAACCGCCAAACAGCACAACTTGGATACTTAACCACTGGCAAAGAGCCACTCCAGGGTCCTGTCTCCTCCAGTAGTACAGTCCACCGTTAAAGTGAAACATTTGATGTTGTGATTTATTCTTTGACAGTCCGAAACTTTTACACAATATCTGATCTTTTTCTAATCATTCATTTCACCTGCATGCTGAACAAATATAAAATCATCAAAATAAAATAAAGACACAGAATGAATAAACACCAGCCAAATGACATTTGTTATTCGTCTACATGTAAATGTGAGTTCAACATTTTGAGTGAGTTGAACTAGTGTTTATATGTGGTTAGAAATCCAAATTCAGTGCCGCTCTCGTCATGCTACAATCATCTTTTTAAAGATGGCTCTCTTCTAATTCATTACATGTTTCAGTTTAATGAGGTGCTTCATAAAGACATCAAATATACAAAGTCTCAATATTAAGTTTATTTTAGTGACAGAGTTTACCACTTTAAAAAAAAACATGAATATGAATGTGTTAGTTTTGAGTGAAAATCAAAGGGCGTTTATGCCGTTCCTCTGTCCAAGGGTCAGCACAGAAGAGGCCCTTGTGTGCATAAAACTAATTTGCATGGGAATAAATATTCATAGCGTCTAAGTACATGTGTTCCTGCTGTGCATGCAGCTCCACATTCATTGTTACCATTGTTTACTCCTCCATGCTGGCATGTAGTGAACCCTGGTTAATACATTTATATGACTCAGCAGTTACTTCATTGGCAGTGCCCACGACTTAGTGCCACAGCACTGCCATCTACAATCTTCCTTGCACCAGCCTGCACCGTGGGGCTCAATAAATGTCAAGGCTTGCGTCCATGGATATTGGTTTCATAACCAATAGCCATCTCATATTTTAAACATCTCGTTGTCCGACTGCACCGAGGCTTTCCAAACTTTGTGGATGGAGATTGGATGGACAAACTTTTTAAGAACTTGCTGATGCTAAACATGTGTTAAAGTTTATAAGACCAATGTGAAGTCAAGTGTAATGGGTCATCTGACAACTCATGGTCCAGTGTGATGATTGAAGAACCGAAAAAGGTGAAACAATTTGCTCCTAAGAGTGTTTTTAAAGCCCCTGGTCTCTTATTTCAATTTGGATTCTTGCATTTTACTGTCATATTTCATTGTTGACAGGTAAACTATGCTTTGACAGGTCTCTTACTTCATTTTAAGTGATAAGCAACAAGAAGAAGTCTCAAGGGTGAGAGTATCATGCCCTCTTGAGTCTATTTGACAAATGAACAGCCATGAGCACGGAATTTGACAATGTCAAACCGGGCTCGGCCTTGAAATGTATTCCACATCATCTGCTAAGGCATTTAAGATTAGCCCCGGCCCAGAACATGTGCAGGCTAACAATGAACTTGAGGGGGAAATAAATAAATAAACCCCACCAGCAAGCTTATTATTGTTCTCTCATTGGAATTAATAGGCCTGTGGATATGAATTACAAACAAGGTAATCCTATTGAAGTCACACCATTTCAAAGCCTGGACCTGTATCAGTAATAATGAGAGTGGTGGCTAATCAGTTGAACAGAGGAACGTATAATAGCTTTCACAGAGGCCCTGTTCTCTGAGGGACAGGAGGGGGAGGGCGTGACAGGTTTCAGGGCTGTTTTGACGTGACGATCTATAGTCACACCAAAGCGTACTGACAGCCTCCCTAATGGAAAGTGGGGGAAAAAAGGGCGGTGAGGGAAGGAGGCAGAGTCAAAGAGAATGTGTGAGAGAGGTACAAAGAGAGTGAGCTCTGTATGACATCGACTTCAACTGGCATTCTTTTTCTTGGATAATAAAAAAAAGCTTCCTAAAACATAACAAAGCACTACTTGAAGAAAAAAAAAATACAAAAAAACATTGATTTTACTGATATTGATTCAGTGAAACTGATTCATGAGGCTGGATGACGCTCCTGAAACAACCACTTGAAGGTGAAGAAAGCGCTGCATACTTTCCCCATGAGCTGAAAAAAGTAAAAGCAGCCAGCGGTGTTGTGAGTGTTGCTCAGACACCACAGTCACATTAGCATAGACACAAAAGATTTTACATTCACTCAGCATGTTTTATCCAAATCAAAACAACACAGACAGAATGCAAACTAGCTTTGGAAATAGAAAAACCTCTTCTGGGAAAATATACAAAAAAGATATTAAAATGTCATCTTCCCAGGGTTTCTTTAGGTTTCACTAGACTAAAGTTAAGACTTGATGGATGCAATGTAAGACCCAGATGTGAAGGATTATCTAAATTTCAGAATAATTGCAGATATTCTGAAGTAGCCTTGTGTAAAGAATAACCTTCAAACCACAATATCTGGCAAACTAAAGACAGCTGATACCTACTACAACACACAGAGACAAAAATAAAATGTTTTTCTGAATTAACAGGACACTACTAACATAAAGTACAACTGAAGTAAGGTTGTGTGAGTGTTGACAGTTTAGATCTACTCAAATATTGTTTTTAAGACCAATAATTCTGATTACGGAATTTAAGAACATTAAAGACATATTAGGGTTTGTGAAGGCTTTAACAAAATAAATAATGTGTTGCAGGGCCACCTGACCATTTTAGTAGAGCATGTATTCATGAATGGAGGAGCCAAAAAGCTAAGAAAGGGACACAGCTTGTCATCTGAGAAGATCACGTCATCCTGGAAAGTGCGTGATGCGTGTCTGGAGGAAGCATTGGCGGCCTCCCTGTGTGAATGTCAGCTGCTGCTCTGCTGTACGAGCAGACCTGTGATGTGTCCGGCACGAGCGTCTCTCTGGCAGCAAAGAAAGGCCAATCAATCAGACAAAACCTGACCATTGGTTAAACACAGAGAAGGATCCTTTATTTCCTCGTAGTTCAATCTCGCAGAGGCCTGACGTTTTCAGGGTCAAGCCTCCACACACCATGAGCCCTTTCATCTCAGCTGACGGCCGTTACCGACGTTAAATCCATCTAAATGTGCAAGTAATACTTATGCGATCAGTGAGAAGGATAATCTGGTGTTCTGTATGTTCAAACATGGCTGCTTATACATTCTACTATTGACTATTGCTAGTGGAACTGGAAGCTTGAGGTAATAAGACGTACTTGACTTAGTAAGAGGGTTATAATTAAATCCTGTGCCTCTTGTTTTTCTATTACAGAGTTGCAGGGGCAAATGTTTCTGTGAAAGAAATGTGAGTGATGTACAGTATTACAGGTAACATTTAAATGCTGGGAACAACAAGACCTCTCGCTGCCACTTCCCCCAGCGCTCACTTAATCTGAATAGTACCTCATGATTGCGTGGGGTCACGCGGAGGTCGGCAAAGCATTATCGACTGTTCCATGACAAACGTTTCTACTGATACCTCTGGCCAAGTGGGTCATGTTGTTTTCTGGTTGACCATTAACTGCAGAGCAACAGCAGACAGGGCGCCTTTAATCTAGCAGCTGCTCGAACCACAAACACACAGTTTGATTGGTTTCCATCGCACTGAGCAACAATCCCTGTGTTCCAACCATCTTTAGAAAAAAAAAAAAAAAAAAAGCCTTTCACGGATAGAAACTAAGACTGACAATTAGGAGCAGAGCTGCAAATGAAACTCTCAGGACTGAGTTCGCTGAGTTAACAATGACAAGCAGGTGCTTCATCCTCCTTGTTAACGTTCTCTCTAAACATCGTCGGAATCTGTCTGCTCTCATCTGATCTACTTCAAACCCGAGGAAGTGCAGTGTCCAAGGTTTTACGGTTGAGTGACTGTCAAGAAAATTTAACGGAACAATCTCCATTTATTTAAAATTGCACTGGTTGTTTCCATGGTAGCCTTGTTATCGTTTCGATTGAGACATCCTCCCTCTGATTATGTCAAAAGTTTGACAGGCACTTCCCAAGAAAAGACACGTTAGGTTCAGTGATATGAGATTTACATTAAAGCTCTGAACATGCACCCGGCCACATCCCACAGAAAGCATGCATGGCCTAATTGTGTCAAATCTATTTTAACCCAGCCTTCTCCTATGATGGCTTCACTGAATCACTGACTCATGGTCACTGCACCCACCCTGCACCTCGGCTGATGAGAGCTGGCACTCTCGCACCAAAATTACATCAGTGCTCTCAGCGTGAGCCGTGTCCGTTCATGTTTCCCCAGAGTCCTGGGCCTACCGTCCTCCTCTGCCATTCCAAACCCCAGGCATCATTTGACAGAGACAGACAAATGCACTTGGAGCAGAAGGTGGTGTGTAACACGCAGAAACAATATGATTTGGAATATGTCAAATGCATTTCAAAAGGGAGAGGCCCCACTGAAGATCAGCATCATTCCAGAGGAGTATCTTGAGAAAGGCAGAGAGAGAGAGGTGGCCTTGTCAGTAAATGCCATGAGAATGTCAACGAAGTTACTGTGACTCTCAAAGGTCTTATCTAAAAAGAGGATTGTCTTCGTTAAAATAGGGAACAATGCTGAATTATACACAGGCAAGTAGCTGTAATATAATAAGGCTGCAGATAATGATCCAGGCTGTCTCTAGCTGATGTCCGGTGTCCTGCTTGGAAACTTAAAGGGACAGTTTGCCCAAAAATGAAAACTCACTCATTATCTACTCGTCACTATGCCGGTGGAGGGGTGGGTGAAGTGTCCCAGTTACCAATGCAGTTCTTGCGAGAAGAACTGTGAGCATAACATTAACTGTGATAGCTGCAGTTATTGCAGCAGTAACTGGGAGAAGGATAATAGGGGACATTTAGGCTAAAATCCTTGTGCTATTTAGAATCAATTAGAATGCTGAGACCGACGGACAATTTCAAGACAAGACTACAGGAGAAGCATTTGAAGAATCTATCCCCAGTTACTTCAGTTTTAAACGATTTATCTGCAAGGCTGCGACTCGACTTTACCCATCCCTCAGTTAGTATAGCGGTGAGTAGATGAATTGTTAGGAGCTATCTCTTTAAGATTCATTATACACTTTGCCCTCTCAGTGAGATAGGATGCACTGAGCTTTGGCTGGTTAAAATTCATTTCAGAATGTGTTCCCTTTGTTTTTCTCATGCGCAGCCTCTGCAGTAGGGTTGAAAATGTTGTAATTTATGGTGGCTGAATGTTTGTAGATGGCAGAGGGCTCCCATTGAAAGAAGTGAACCCTGCCACCATAAACATATCTGATGTGACAGACTGCTGTTTGGCCAAAAATTTGACAGAACAGTAAGAATCTAGCCAGTGAAAAACAAAACATCTCACACAATAAAGAAAGCCATGATGAAGCAGCACTTATTTTCATGCCACTTCAGGCAGGCAATTGTAAAATTGGGACTTTAATTCACAATTTCAAAGAATAGGTGTACTTGACAGCTGATATATTAAATATTTCAATGAGATAAAACCTTGATTTTCTTCTTTATACATACACATAAATACATATATATATATATATATATATATATATATATACACATATATACATATTGAATATAGACAGATGAATATTGCTGCCAACTGTTTTGCTTGCACAATGAGCTCATCTGCTGGAGCTGAAAGCCCCAGAAGAAAATAAATAAATAAATAAAACAATTTTCTTAATGTAGAAAAGTGAGTAATTTCACACATAATGAAGAGTGGGGCCCATCAAATCAGTTGCACTTATAAGCAACTTTCTCTGTGAATGACAAAACACCTAGTTGCCAATTTAAATGATTTAGGATGTTATATGCAGCATTAAAATGATTCACTTAAACAGGACTTAAAATGATCACTTCTGTAATTGGTATGACTTGGATCATTTGAAACCATCAATCCAAAATATTATTACACTACAACAGACAAGAAAAGGGGAGACCACTTGATTTTTCAGAATAAGAAAATCACCCAGTCTTTCAGGGATATTCTATTTCTCAACTATTTCTAACTATTTCTCACACAAACAACAAATTTAACCTTTTGTAGATAAAATGTCACAGAATTTCTTATTTCAGCAATACACCGTGGCAGCAGACACATATTAATATTCTGCTAAGGTTAGCACACTAGGCATATATTCTCACCAAACTTCAAACTTTCTACTTTCTATTTTAATAGCGACCTCAAAGGCCATGCAGATGGCTGGCAAATGTTCACAGACTGCACTACAATAAATTCAAATTAGCATGGGCATAGACACAGAGATACACACAGGAGCCGAAGAAATACAGGGCAAAGTATACAGTATACCAAAATACCCCCCCCCCCCCCCCCCCCCTATTGTAAAAGCTTAGACAAAGGATGAAAATACAGAGATTAAAGATGACTGTGAAAAAGCAGCTGATATGCTAAACGCTTTAAACCTGTCACGAGTAATTTGGCCCTGCACGTCACCCTGTCCTATTTTCTCTTTAAGTCCAGTTCCGGGTCAGTGGACACAAGTCGCACCTAATTCAGGTCATTTTCAAATCAGATAATCATTTCTTGAGCTGCATTCTCTCTGCTGTCTGAGGTCTGCACTGTACTTAGAAACAGAAGACACTTAACAAGACTCTCCAAAAACCACAAGAATATAAACTTGTATTTCTACCCATGTTTATCACGCTCAAAACAACATGAGGGATGTGCAATGTCCCCTCATATTCATAAAAAAAGAATAGTAAAAAAGCACTGAGCAATATGTCACAGGGAAATCTTTAGTCATTGCAAATGAAAATGTCAACTATGACATGTGTATAGAAAATATTGTAATGTAATGTTTTCAGACAGCACATTGTATCTGATCTTACATAATAATTATTTCAAAATGTCACATATAGATACTTTAAAAAAGTGTACATTTAGTGCAGTAAGTACATGTATTTCCTTGAGAGTGACGAGAGCCTGAGATTATATTATGCTTAGCATTACACCAACAAACTGCTGTGATTTCGGGGGCATTTCATCTTATCTACATAAATCAGTGTTGTTTTAATCCATTTGATCTGAACTGATCCAGCGGAGATTAATATTAACGCACGATGCAAAGACAAAGACAATTAGACGCTGAGGATTCACTAAGAAGTAGGAAGTTTGTATTCTGCTGCGGTGCTCCCCAAAGATGTGAAGTGACATTTTAATTACAGCAGTGATGAAGATAAATCAGGTTATTGTTTACTGGTGTCCTCTGTGGTCTTGCTTTTGTAATAAAACACTTGTTAATTTTTTTTTTTTCTCCAGTAATGGGGAGGAGGACTCCTGGATGTTGAATATCGTTTTTGAACAGTATGATTTTGAAAAGGAGTTTTTGATGATAATTCACAGTTATATGCGTATAAGAGCAGAACAAAACGCGCTGAGTGCACTCTTCAGGGACTGGATTTTAGATGGATATACAGTTTAGTTGATGGCACACTGTGCTCTGGATGAAAGACGGAGACATTCTGGGATTCAGAAATTGCTGTTGATTAATTCTATTCTTATGATGACACATTACAAGTCAGGGTTATTTTCAAAAGCAGCCATAGAAATGATGGTAAATACTAATAATAATAGATATGCAGGAAATGTCATGGCAAAACGTCTGTGGAGATTCTCATTGCATGGCAAAAAGCAATCAAGCAAACGCAGTCATTTCACTGGACTCACTGTGAAGTTCAGAAAACAATCTCAAAAGTGTGTACCAGAGGAAAACGATTATTAAGTATTTCTCTGGAGTCACCATATTAGAGGAGTTTAAAGACAGGCTGCCTTATGAAATGAACTATCAAATGATGTAATCGCAAGTGCTGCTGGCCAGGCACAGAGAGTCAATGCAGAAATTAAGTCTCTCTGAGGTCTGAGTCTGAGGTGATGAAGAAAGGACACGGCTGTCGAACCTGAAAAGAACTTTCTCCCTCTCTCTCACGTACACACACACACAGCAGACATATTGAAATGAAGGGGAATCACGTTACCAAGCATGAAAAATGTCCCACCTGCTGAAGTTGGTTCCTCGCCATCTGCTGCTGTTGGGTGGGAGGAGGAGGAGGAGAGAGAGAGAGAGAGAGAGAAAATATATTAGCTTTATCTCAACAATGGGTCAGTGTATGTTCAGTGCTGCAGCTGCATTATCCACTGCACCATGCACCACCGTGTGTGCACGTTAAGGATGCGAGCGTGCAGCATGTGAAGCCAGACGCACCTGCTACCCGTAGGGTGCAATATCCTGCCGACAGAAACAGGAACACTCCCGCCATAAAAAACGAAACCTGCCACTGTGTGGGAGCCCCTCTCCCACTCACACGCTGCCACTGCGCCACGTCCTGGTCGGTGGCCTCTGACTAATGTATGCTCATCATTTTGAACCGGCCCCTGTGGCATACATGATCTCTCGCATTCTGCATCCTTGGCTTCCAAGCCTCAGTTGAGCTCCGTGACTGAGATTAGGCCTGTCCACCGCCATTACCACAACCCTCGATCTCCATCATCGCATGTGGAATTACTTGAAAAAAAAAAAAAAAGAAAAAAAATTGTGCCCGAAAGCTGGACCCAGTTAGAGCGGCTAAGGCCATTAGAAGCACAGGGCTGGGACGGAATTGGGGCATGAACCAGATCCATTAGAACAGGGAGGTAGGGAGGGAGGGACAGACAGATGACTGGACAGCAATGATGGATGGACAAACATATGGACATATAGACGGATGGATGCACAAACAATGCATGGACATAATGGGACTTGCCGCCTGGTATTTAACATGCATGTCATTTCTCAACAGCCTAATGACGCAGCCTACCACTGAGCAAGCTTGCTTAATTTAAGTATGATTGAATGCAATGTACATGTTTTCATCTATGACACGGAATACTGATTATGTATTAGCATATGGAGAGCGTTAATGATACATAGATCATGAAGCAGACCGGGAGACAGTTATGGATGCCATCATTTCACGCAACGGAATCCATCGCCGAGTCAAGTCTCATTTCTTTACACAGGAAACCTGCACCGTGTAGATTTCTCTCCCCTTCACGACCGAGATGTCAGTCAGTCAATGTTCCCTGTGGTGCTTTAAACGTGAAAATGAAATTGCTCTACAAAGTGGTCTCTGAGGATTAAAATATTTTTTTATTACCGATGTTATTAAGGCAGTATCTTATTCCTACAGGTAGAGCTGAACTATAATCAGTTTATCATATGGCACTCTTGCACTCAAATACCAACATAGCAAGACAAACTTCAGATAAAACTTTAAACTCCGCCTTTCCTCACCTATAGTTATTCTCTCCCACATTTTCACAGCTGCAAACTGAGAGAAAAAAAAAAAAAAAAAAGTTTTACGGACACTTTTGCGATAAACAGACAAAATATTTACTATGCTTTAAATGTGAGAGGAAGCTTTAGGTGAAGTCACAAGGAGCCAAAGCCTTGCACTTCCCCAACCTCTAATCTGTTTGGCAGCAGAGGCTCCGCTTTGTGTTTTCCCATGCACACGGGCCAATGTAATCCCAAAACCAAGCACATTCCACGCTTCACTTAGCTTGGTTTTCTTTCTTTCTGCCACTTTCTATCTTTCTCGCTGCTCTCCAACCATGAGGGGGTCAAGACACACACGGAATCCCACAGACACATGCTGTCTGCAGTGCATACACACAATTACACACCCACAAAAGATAAAACAGGGAATGGGGGAAAAAAAAAATACATGTGCCTCTGAAGGCTGACAACGATTCACACCCACACATAAATACACTGAGAAGGTGGGGGATGAAAGGAAGTTTGTTTTGTTTTAGCTTATTCAAGTGTTGAAGCGGTGAATCATACAAGTGCATGAAATTCTGAGTGTTAGATGCAATATACTAGTCTGCGGAATTCTCCTGAATCTGAACTGCTTCTTGGTGCCTCAAAACCTGCCATCACAGCAGCATGATGTGGTTTCCTTCTCAAGGAAACAAAACTGATTACAACGCAACCAGTCAAAAAGAATGAATATGGTAGACAAAACTGGCTTAAAGCTGAAATCTAGGATTTTCACACATGTGAACATAAGGCCCAGGCTGAGAAATACCGGAATTCACTTCTACTCTGACAATCATGCATTAAGATTTCCTCACAAATGCCCTTCGGCTGCCACGAGCTTGTTTGCTATCAATTTAAAGAAGCAACGTGCGGTTGTGAGAATAAAAGCTGTTGGAGAGAGAGTCAGGATGGATGGTCAGGCTAATGAGGTATGCGACTCGGACATATGAGCGCAGTTCGTGGACCATCTCGTGCTGACAGGCAACAGCGGTTTCTCTAAACCATGACGGCTTTCCCACCAATCCAAATAGACTAAGTTGCCAAACCTCATCCAGAGCTTAACCAAAAAGCAGCCACGCATAGCCATATGGCAAAATACTGAAATGTGACCTTCTTGCCGTTTGATCGAATTTGTCGTTACTCTTCAGACATGATACTTCCTGAGTTTATGAGCATCTCATTTGTAGAAAAGATGCAGGATAATGTTAATTCAGTGGATCAATAGACTGGTTTCGTTCTTATCTGTCACACTTTGCCGTTGGAGTCACTGCTACAACCAGACACGAGAACCAGACACGAGAATGTAAGAGGTAACTATGCTGCGGAGCGAAGAGAAGGAGACAAATTAACAACAGACAGAATAACCCACAGCTACTTAATCTTGGTCACACCAAGATATTTAACTGGTATAAATTACAAAGCCAGATGAAAAGAGACTACTGTACCACTTACATCAGTCAGCAATGAAAGAGAATGGCCACATGATTTACAACATGTGTGGCCTAATTTCTTCCTTTGAGCAGTAAAACGTGCTGTTCATAAAATCCTACAAATCTAACACATCTGAACATTTCTCTCCCCATAAACGTTGTCATCAAAGCTTAACCAGTGTGTTGTCTCCAGCAGTGGGCCTATAAACGGATCTATAATGATTTATTACTCATGTGGCCTTTTTCAGAAAAAAAAAATAATAAAAACAATGACACCAAAAATGACTACAAACTAAAAGCTGTGCATGTTTTCTGGGTTTTATCTGTAAGTGAGACCAGGTGGTGAGTGCGCAGCAGCAATATTTTACAGCTACAGTCCTAATGTTATTAAGATTTAAACATTATGATATATAAATGTTATTTCAACTTCTGTGGACACACAGAAACAAGCATCACATCACATAGTCCTCCAATTTGTACAACAAACACTCCACGAGCTGCTACATCTTCAGACGGCGCTAATAAATGTGTAAAACGTGGAAGGTTTTGTGGAGATGACTTATTCAAATGGCCCCTCCTCCATCAAAGGAGAAGGTCCTCTCTGTTGCATGATAAGCCTCCATCCTGGGACATATTGGTTTAATCTGACCGACAGCCAGGAGACAGTAATAACCATCCGTAATCTAAATGGGAACCAGCCAGCCTGTCCAGCACAGGACTGATATGACCGAAAGGTGTTCGGCAGAGATATAGGAGCCAGTGTGCAGGTAGAACAAGTACACACACACACACAGTACACAGAGTGCACACATGTGAGCACACATGACACAAATGCTCAAACAAGCACGTCTTTCTATAGGTGGTGATAGTCTATGATAAGTTTAATGCAAGAGGAGACTGCCGTGGTCCGAATAATATAAAGCGCTAGTGCCAGTGAATGTCAGTGATGTAGTTTAATAACACTCAGATGCAAAATGTAATTACACTGAGCAACACGATTAACGTAGATTAATGTTTTTAAATATCTTAACATGACACGGTGATTGTAGACAATCCCTGTTTTAATGAATTAATATCTAGTTTGCGTGAGGGTGAGAGACATGAAGGGAACGTTTAAAGACCTGTTGTTTCATAAAATTGAAGAAGATAGCGTCTCACTATCTGCTCTTCTTCCCCAGCGGCTTCCAACAGGGATGAATCAATCACAATGAGCTTCAAATGCTTTGCAACCCACTCCTATGATACAAGAACAAGTTAGGTCAACCAAGTCATCTAGTCATGGAACTTGTCATAGTTGTGCTACATCGCGTTAGTGAAACTGTAAGGTGGCGTGTCAGAGCAGTGCAAGAAAGACTGACTGAATTAATGACAAGGGTCTATGACTTATTCCCTTTCATACAACTGCCTCTTCAGTGCTGTTGTTGCTGAGACACAAGGCGACAAAGGCCTGCGATGGATTTTGCGCGTCCGACAAACACAGTATTCATCAGGTTGCAGTTTATATCATCTGCGACTAGCTCAGCGTGAAGAGCAGGAAGGACACCGAGGCAACAAATCATCAATACCTGAGGTTAGCCTCAAAACCCAGCCACGATATCACGTCCTGCAGAGCTGGACACTGTGGTAGTTATTTTTACCACACGCTCTACTATGAGGGATGGTTTATTCAAGATGCTGCAGCGAGGAGAGCAGGGTTAGCTGGGAAACCTGCCTCAACAGGAACATTTCCACTTAGTTACGGCTGATCAGCAGGCCACGGATCGTAGCTGGTGATCAAGGACTAATTTCCTGAGCCAATCATGTTCAATTTAGTGCAAACTTGAACTGGAATTTCAGTCAAATTAGCAAATTAGAAGACCGGCCTCTGATACAAACCTGACACACACACATACATGTGCCCTCCTAAGGCGTGGCAGTGCATTCTGTTAGCTCATCATCTACGATTTGGAGATTTATGGAGCTGATGTTAGATGTGGTTGATTTGTCTGAAGTGCCGCTGGGAACGGGGGACTCTTGAAGTGGAGCGTTAAACACATTTAGAATAAGTCTGATGAAACATGAGATCACACTTTCACAAACTGACAAACACCTCGAAATGGAATCAGAGAATTTTCATAATCGTGAGAATAGCTCTGACAATAAAAGCTGCTGGTGTGGTTTCGTTCAGTTTATCTTTTTAATGTGGCATTTTTTTTCTTCTCAGCTATCCAATAGGGTTAGATAAGAGCTAAAATAACACTTTATGTGAAGAGCACATATATAGCTTTGAATAAGAAGGGGTTGCATAACATATTCTGAGTTCTTTTCCCGTGTTGATTCCATAGAACTGGCATTATCCATATTCCCCTGTATGACATATGACTGGGTATTAGAAATATGAACGTACCTGTTGATGTATCGTGTCTATTTGGGATCAACAATGATAATAAATGGTCAGTGCTGCTCTGTGTACATACAGGACTGTGTAGTTGTTTCCTCACATTGACAGTAATTCCCCATTGAAACATTCATGTGTAAATAATAGCTGCACTACACTGTAACTCTTAAAGTAAGCTGCAGTGAAATGTGTGGTCTTGATTATGTGTGATGAATTTAATAACAGCTACCATTATAAGCTGAACACAATAACTCCCCTCCTTCTGATTCCATGGCCGTTACCTTCACAGCCAGTCAGCCCCGCGGAAAAATCAAAAACAATCCGGATAATGGATCGTATTCCCATTTAGCATTGTAGTATTAAGACTGACAGTCGGCTGTCACTGCTAATGCTGGCAGCACAGACAGCGCTCGCCGGGGCTGACAAATCCGGTTTACGTCTGTCAAGTGTCTCTTGTTATGAATCTCAAGCAGTGAAACTTTTTTTTTGATGCAGAGAGTTACGAGCCCTTTTTTCTTTTTTTTTCTTTTTTTTTAACCAGGGTAAAGTAGTTTGGAAAATATAAAACTGGAGAAATTATCACCAGAGGTTCAGATTAACACAGGCTCCACTCAATTACTGTCATTCAAGTCACACGCTTAAAATGTTCCATGTGTTTTCAGCCATAAACGAGAGGCATGACCTATCACTGTCGACATGCCAGGCAGCTGCAGAAAGAAAATGATATGAACTGTAACGGAAAAGTCAAATGGTAATTTTAGGTAAGAGTTGTCATTCGTATAAATGGCACAATTCAGGAAACTAATTTTCACTCAAGAACTTGAATGCCATGAATGTGTATTTCATGGCCAGAACATTTCACTGAGGACACACAATGCATGAATATTGTTTGTTTTAAAGGGGACACAATTGCACACAAGTACATTGGACTGGTTTAATGTAAATGTGGATTAAGTGCGTACATGTGTTGCAACAGCACAGCAGATATCACATTTAGTTGTGACCCACACAGCACACACACACACACACACACAGGCTCGCTCACTCTCCGACCTCTAGCAGATGCTCACTACACATCTATCTCCCACATAATCTCACCCTTAAAAGTGCACGCTCCGTCACAGCAGCGCTTATTAACATTCAATCATCTTGCTATGGAGTGGGTGGCTAACTGTGAAATGACTCACAAGCACAATACCAACAATAATTAGGGAGGCATTGTTGATGTTCTTCCAACTAATGACAAGAAAGTGCAGCAGCGCACCACTTTGTATGAAGCGCAGTGGTAAACACTGTCTCTCTGGGAGCACATCAATCCTCATTTTACTTTTTGTCAGCGTAGGAACCGAGGAGGTCGAAGTCCTGGCTGTATAATAAGAAAAAAAAAATCTGCTGGCTACTGCAAACAAGGTTTATATAATTTTACATTATGTCTGTATTTTCTAAAGTTTGACAAGTGAAAACACTGCCAAAACAAGTTCATAAAGGGAATGTGGGAATATATGTGCTGTTCTATGAAACAGTAGAGCATGCTGTGGCTCCAAATCCAGATATCAGTTTATTAAATATTAATAATAGCTGCAGAGTGTAGGGGGCTATGACTAATAATGTGTGTTATAGTGGAAGAAATGTTAAGTAATATCAAATCATTCTGTATTATATTTTCATGTCTTTGGTAAATAAACAAGAGAGGAAAATGTGTTTTTCATTTTCACAAAATGAATTTGCCTATATATATATGGCACTATAAATATGTGGCATTCCCCCTTAAATACACATAAAAAGGGGTATATTCAATATTCAGATATCATAACCTTTGTTATGACCTTTGGGATGTATTGTTCTCTCACACGACACAACTGAATGAGCTGGGCAGAAGCAATCTTCTTCTCTCATGTGAGCCGGATTCAAATGAGGGAAACCATAAAACTGTGTAAAATCCATAACATCACAGACTGTGTGGTTGTTTGTTGGAGGAATGTTCACCAGAGCATCATATTGCTATTCCAAGCATAACATAAGAAAAACCCAATGTCTCAGACCGTCTACACAAAAGTGGTTTTGTAATGTGGTCAATACAGGCTGCAGACATATCCCAGACGAGTGTGTGTGTGTGTGTGTGTGTGTGTGTGTTTTTGAGGAGCAGTCAATATGTTTTTTTAAAGTCTGCTCCTAAGTGTACAAAAACCAAGTGTCAGCAAATAACATATGTTTTCAAGAGTGCTGCGGTCATTATTGATTGCCCATAACCAACAGAAGGTTACCTGAAGAATACAACAAGTGCCATTATATATGTGTGACCTCTGATGCTGGTAAGTGACATCCTGCCCACATTTACTGATTTGTTCAATTCTTCCAGCAATGGGTAGCGAACTGCGACATGTTGCAGTCCATCCAGTGTGATAACAGAACTATTCATTTTCAGAATCATAATTACTGTTACTATTCTTGCAGAAATAATTCCAAACTGAATGACGGTTGTTGCTCTGTTTAATGAGCAGCGACCAGATGCCTTGGCAGTGGGGCTGATTTGCATGGCGGCACCATAGAGGATGCTCTTTTCTAAAGCATTTCTCTGCATCCCAATTTTGCTTCATGTTCTACTAAGCAGAATAATTACACACAGCTGTAGTTTAGACTTAACGTGATATAAATATCTTCGACCTGGCGCTCCAATCGACAGGGTGATCCTCGTGAGTCTGACGGTACAAAGAATGTGCTAGAACTCGCTGAATTGGACAATTTGTTTCATTTGTCTGGACAAAAAAAATAAAGAGAAAACTAAAAAAAAGACAATTAATGCAACAAATATAAAATCTATCCTCCACCAACCAGTAGAGTTAATCTCAAGATATGGTGTTCAGAAGAAGATGGTCAAAGTTACAGACAACCAAAATCTACAACTGGATTGAACTATAATGTATATTTGCATTCAAGAGTGAAGAAGAAGGACAATTAAGAAGATACAGAAGAAGAGAAGGAGGAAATGTCAGACTACAACTGCCCAATCCAAGGACCCCAGAAGGGAGCAATCATCCTTGCAATAGAAGACTTCACAGCAGAAAGAAAATGCTCATCGTTACGTTCGTCCCCATGTTTATAAGTCAAATTCTACCTGACCAGCAAATAAAAGCAAATAAGCTCCTGAGTGCTCCCAGCACACTGACCCCATTATGTAGCACTGGAATGTTAAGGTAATTTTCTGCCTCTTTTGGGTCATAAACCACAGTTTACTTCAATTATCTGAGAGGGAACTCAAAAGGTTAACTCCTACTGTCTCAGAAAACAAGCTGTATAAATGTTCCACTGATATGCTGAGGGTTTCTGTTTTTCACATTCCTGTGTTGAATTAAGGCACTTTAACACATGTAAAAACAAGTGATTAGTGCTGGGCAATACAATTATTTATTAGAATAACTTTTGAAACATTAATACTAACTGTAAAAACAGTGACGATATGGGTCAGATATCTTTTTGGCACTTTACTTCCTGAGTGCACTTAAGATATTTCAGTGGATAGAAAAAGGTTTTTCATAGGCCATGGATTTTGCAGAGGAATGAGACATTTAAAGATCATCGTGGATATTTAATGTGCAGCCCTGCTTTATATTCAACTGAAGGGCCTCTGAAAAACATTGTTTATCCGTCGATAGGGTTCATTAACACGTTCAGTGGAAAGAGATAAAAATGAAGGCGATATAGATTGCTGGCATTATACCCTTCTGAACAGCGGATATGTTATGAAAGAGAACAGCAGAACTGAAAAGAAGGCATTCATCCACTTCAAGCGATAACTTCTTCCATTGTGCATCTTGTTGTTCGCCAAAAGACACAGAAACCAAACTTGAAAGAGTAAACTAGATCTTTGTTTCTTTGCCAAGTGCGCGTATGAAGTGTAATTTGTTGACATCAAAGACGAGAAGTGAAAACCCTGAATCATTCCACTGTATTCCACATTGTTAGAGCAGAAACTGGAGGAGGGGCGGAACTCTCACTCCTCCTAATTGGATGTAATAGCTAGAGGGAATAAGCCTGCTTTTGCCTCTGGGAGGTGAAAGCAAGAAGAGAGAAATGATGTTTAGAGAGGGCTGAAAATGCTAAACATCCATGGAGGAGCAGGGAGACCGTCAGTGGTCCCGCTGAGCCAGACACATACAGAGTGAACTGCTTCATAAAGGTGGGACAGACGGAACAATGAAAATGAGCATAAAGGAATGTGGACTGGAACAGAAGGACACCAGAGAGGGAGAGACAGAATATAGATCTGAAAAGTATGTGAGACAGATGAAGCGGGTCGAGATAGCAGACAACATGATGGCCGCCTAGCCCGAGAAAGATTTGTGCAGGACCTGGACCAGGGAGAAGAGATCAGTGCCATTTAGAGATGAAAGAAACCTCAGGTGCTGCTATGAAGTCAGTCAACTGCTCTAGGCACTGCTTTAAACTCCACCCTCTCAATGAGTTAAATAGTGTCTACAGTGGGTGGAGCTGATGCAGCAATACTAACCACAGAAGAAGAAGCAGTGGAGCTAAGGCAGAATACGCCCAAGCAGTGATTTTCTTATTTCAAACAGTTCTGTGTAGTGTTTAGAAACAGCCATATAATTGCTGTGGAATGTGCAGCCATCCTTCACTTTGCTCATTGCAGATTGATAATTCTTTCCCGGCTTTTGTGGAAAGACACATTTTGGTCAACTTTAACATGCAAATTTGAGCTGAATCTGAATAATTGCAAACCCTTCCCACAGTGCTGATCTTTGAGGGTTCAGTGATGAGAATCTAAAATGAAAGCTGTGATATCAGCTCAGTAAATCCACCAATCTCATCAAACCTGCAGAGGATGTACAGCTCTTAAAGATGCGGGGGTTTTTAGTCAAGCACAACTATTAGTAAGGAGGCAGTAGGCTAAGCGGAAACACTGGTATGTGGAAAATAAAGCTTCTTTTGTCTCATCTCCTTTACTCATGGCCATGAAATATGATGTAAGCTCTGAGCAAGCTTGACCAAAAACCTACAACTGCTGTGGCCCAGAATCGGCGGTTGAGCGTTGGTCACTGTGAGGTTGGAGGCTTCACCCAATGTAATCTTCACCTCAAAGGCAAACACACACACACAGAGTCCTTTTCATGAAAACAACTTCTGTTGCCACAAAAGCCTCCAGACCAGTGCACTCAAAGGAGGGGGATCATTCTTCCCAGCCAGAGGTATTCTACCCTCTTAGGTGTGGGTATCCAGGAAAGGATTTTAATCGTTTAAGCCCACCTCCACCGCTCCTGTGACTACTGCAAGTATAGTACGTTTACTTTTCAGACAGTCTCTGTTGAGATATATTCCCACAGGACTTCTACATTTCAGATAAGACCATTGAGGCTAGAGTGCACAGTGTGGTGAAGACCTAAACTGTACTCAGAAAGCAACAAAAAAAAACGGAGCAGTGGCTAAAAGGAAGGGGTTAAAAAAAAAGGGAAAATGCAGGGCAAACGTATTTCTTTTCTTTATGTGTAAAGGTCTCCATCCTTGTTAGTAACAAGCTGGTCCCCCATTCTGCCCTCTATCGCTCTCATTACTGTGCATCCTGCCTCAGTCGGCTCTAAGCCCTGCAGAGGTGCGCAGAGGGCCTTTGTCTGAGGATAAGATCAATAACGCTCCTCATCTTGGGCCAGGGGCAGCGATAATGCACTCAACCCGGAGCCTGGAGGGTTCACAGGATTTTGCAGGAACCAGGGACAGAGGACTGTGGCTTTTCTGTGGTGAAACTATTAGCCATTTACAGCAAATCGCACAGTCATATGGAATCAAGATGTGGTGTGGTTCTAGAACTATAAAGGCATCTAATGCACATATCACAAAAACGGACTTCGAAGCCTGTTTTAATTCATATTAAAGCCACAGTAAATCAAAAACATGAACAGTTGCAGACGTAACACCAATTATAAACAGCACACGGTCTGTTCTTCACCACCTTGATCATGAGCCTTTTGGTTTTGATCCAACTATATGGATCCAACACACAAATAAAGTACCAGAGTAACTAGCTGTGACACTGCAGGCTCGATAAAATGTACTATCGTCCAGCAACACCAAGCTGAGACACAGAAGTTAGATAACCTTTAATATACTTAGTCTCACATTTTAAAAGCACTAATTGTACGCGACAGCCTCGGCAGGTAACCACTAACCCTGCGGGCAGCATTTCTTTGAGGTTTATGAGCCCTACAGGCCTGCAACAAAACGTCATTAATGCAGATATTATGCCATTTATGTGGCTGCCTATACAGGTGAGGGCAGCTTTTAAACTGTTGCTGGAATAATGACATGACAAATGAATGCACATGCTAGGAGAAATGACAGTGGGAAGGACGAAGATGAAATCCAAATTAAATTAAAAATAAAACAAATATTATTATTAATTTAGTCTGTGAAAAGCCAGAAATAAATGATATGATCAGATGTTCAAGTCCCAATTATAAATAATTGTATAAATTGAAGTAGCAACATAAACAGTGCCTTAAACCCAGCTGTCATAAAGCAGCTTCTCTGCTTTGACACAGACGTACAAGATCAAGGCCAAGGGATGGTGTTAATTAGTTTTATTCATAATCATCAACTATGCAGTAGAGTTCCTTGTATTGTACAGAAAATATTTATTAATATATAAAAATCACACACACACACACACACATATATTTTCAGTCTTTATGTTTTTATGTTACTTTATGTTTTATCCTATTACCCCAAGCTGTTGATTCTTTCACCATCAATTCAAAATTCATGTGAAGCTAGCACCATCTCTAGAATCTCATAATGTGTGGTTGAGTGGGAGATATAACTGACCCTCCGTCCTCCAAACATCGACTGGACAGCGGATGTTACAGCCTGTGGCTCAGTCAATATCACAACAAACCTCCATTCTGTGCCCCCCCGCCCCTCCCGTACACGCACACACACATACACACACATGCTTGTCTGCACGCTCATTACAGATGCCCTACTTTGCTCGGGAGCCAGAAGAGCCTTGCTAGCCTCATTACAAACTTGGGTACCTCCCATCTTTTGTACCTTTTTTTCCCCAGACAAGATCCCCCACATTCATGCCTGTTTCCCTGAAGTCGGATAAAGGAATTCATCAAACATGTATAAAGAAGTGGAGCTCACAGCTCATCTGAATCTTCACTGTAACTGCTGAGGAGCAAGGTGTCTGCGAAGAAAAGTGCCACTGCACATTAATAGGCGAGGAAGAAAAAGGGTGAGAGAAAAATGTATTTTAGTCACAAACTGTGTCAGTAATTTACAGGATTAATGCATATTCAGGAGCATATGAAGAAATCTCAGTGACCCTGTTCGTTAAATGTTTACCTCATTAGCTCTCTTGTTGTCATGATGTTTTTCCATGTGGCATTTTGGATGAAAGGGAAATTATGCCACACAAATGCACTCTGTGACTGAGCGATCCTGATTCAAAATTCACAAAGGATTCACCAGTACAGAAAATTCAAATGTTTAGTCTCCTTTTCCGAGCCTTTGTGAGTGTATGAAAGAGACAGAGAGACAGTGAGGGCTTCAAAGAACCCAACACAAGTATGATGAATCCAGAGAAAAAGCATTGAGAGGAAATTTTCCACGTTTGTATTCCTTGATCATTACATTGAGGGAAACATTTGAGGAAAATATGCCCGTTCAATTTCTTGCTTAGCTATGAAAGATCAGTTAATGCCACTCGCATGTCTGTTTGTTCAAGCTGTAACGTTAGTGGGGCTAGCAGCTAGTTAGCTTAGCACGAGGACTGGTAAAAGGAGGAAATGTGTCAATTATTATTATCTATAAGACTTCATATTAACTAATCCAAAAACAACTTTGTATGGATGTGATCCGGAACATTACTCTTTCATGATGCAATGTTTACAATTTTGGGGAGCTGCTACATCTTGTATCATCACAGCTAAAAGAAAAATGGAGAATCCTGATATAATCACTTCCGTGGAAAACATCAGTTTCTCTCGGACATCTAACTCTTATTATTTTAGGAACCCTGGGGGATGCCTGATCCCTTCTAGAGTTTTTGAGCAAACTTTGCAATTCTCATCACTCAGAATACACGTCAGAGCCAGGAGCTCAAGGCTGTCAAAGTTAGCTCTCGACTCTCATACTACCACTAACATTAAGTACAGAATGTTCATATTGTAGTTTAATCAAAATAAGACTGGTTAAATAACACCGCACCACATCTTGAATCTATAACATTTTGTTTAACGTTTTGTTGTTTTACTTATGGACGTTACACTGAGGATGCATGGGGCATTTCTCTACAGCACTACTGTAAACTCGTGTTAGGAAAACATGTTACAAAACATGTTCTGATCCTTGGTCCACTCTGTGTCTACTGGCTTCACACCCACTGGCTTAAGCACAGCATTGTGTATAGTGAAAAGGGCAAGCCTTGACAAATTGAATTTCTGCATCTTGCTTACCTCTTGGTCAGTGGATTTCTTGTAGCAGCCATTACTTACTGAAATAAACTCGGCGCTGAGCAAGACAAGGCTTAGCGAACAGTAGCTTTATCAGCAATGAGGTACAATCACTGGGGATTACTGAATATCTCCATTATGCATTACTTCTTTTGTGTCAGTTTTTATCAGCACTCAGTAAATTTGCAAGATTGGCCTGGAGAATGGAAGTATTCTATGTGTGACTGGAGAATAAGAACTGAACAACGGAATAAAACAATAACATATCTGATGAATAAAGCACAGCCGTCTAAAACACACAGCAAGGATGCAACCAACAAGTAGATGTTTGACGACATTAAACGCTGCAGCAGTCCTGGTTCGATTTGGTGCAATTAAAACTGTGTGTGTGTGTGTGTGTGTGTGGTAAGGAGTGACACATCCAACCAAGATTCCTCTTCTTGCACTGAAGCCGCTTAAAAATACACTGAATTGCTTCAACTGCTAATTTAAATGGTCACATCCTTCACCGCCCCGACACCAGATGCACAACAAGATTTACGACTGCTGTGTTCTAGATGCACTTTCAATACAACTGTGCCTGCGTATGCAGTGGAGCACACCCACCCACAACAGCTGAGACGGGTTAGAGAGATCACGCTGGTAAATATTTCATACACCTCAAACGGTGGTGAATAATAGAGACACCATATTGTCAAACTACCTGGTTTAAAAGCAACAAAAAAGGGGGAACACAAGACACATTCTACAGGGTCAAAGGTATTAATGGAGCTATTTTTGAAGTAGAGCAAGGAAACAACAAAAAGTGAGGAACATGTCTATAAATACAACTTGGAAAGAAGAGGTCAACAAGGTCCGTACAGCTCAGCGGTTCATGAATTCTCTTCAACTTCATGGAAGATTGGATCCCTGACTTGATGAAATGTTATAATCAATAATAAACTACAGTGAGTACCTCAGTAAAGGCTGATTGCATAAGATAAATTTAATCCGTTGCTCCATGGTGCCAATGCATGATAACGTTAACATCCACACTCACTTCACTGTCCATAGAGAAGATACTGTCAAAGCAAAATATTAGCAGTAATTAATTATTGATGAATCTTAATCAAAACAGATTTGATTTAGTTTTTTTTAATTTTTTTATCAGGATTATGTCTTTTATTTAAAGATCACTTTAATTTTTTTACCTGATACAGACAGTGACATAATCAACTGTCTTCCACAACAATGATCTTGTATTTGTTTAAAGAAAAAAGTAGAATAACACAGAGTTCTGTTCATGTCTATACTATATCACTGTTCAGGATAATTCCATATTCTGTCACTGAGTTAAAAAGACCAGCCGTGGAGCTCCTCTGTCCCCCCTCTTTCAGTGCACACATGTAGGGACATAATAAAGGCTGCTTCGTCACTTGTTGTGGCGCCACAGCCTCAAATTAAAACAGCTCCCACTCTAGCTTGTTGTGGCTTCTGTCGGTCTGTCATTGCCCTTATACCCTTAAAAATAATCAGAATAGAGAGAGAGAGAGAGAGAGAGAGAGAGACAATGTGACTCATCCCTGGAACGTGATCAAACCCAGCATTTCATTTCTGATCAGAGCACAAAGTCGGAACAATGGCAAGTCAGTGGCACAGACACCCAGGGAGCCATGCACGGCGCCAGTGCACAGACCAAGGGAACCATGCACAGCTCCACTATGTTCGCCTACAGTGTTCCTCTGGGTCTGTGTATGGACAGTAAAAATGTTTACTGCTCCTCTCTGTTCTTCAATGATTCTCAAGATACACAATCCTTTTACAGTAAGTAAACGTGATCACTGTGAGTAGTAAGAAAACCCTGATGGGACCAGAACTATAACCCCACTTAGAACTCATGTCCATTGTGTAAGTGACAATGGACCATAATTCCACTACGGAGGTGGTGATCCATTTTAGTTTTCTTTTTTAATGAGCTTTACTTTGAAGAACAGAGGTCAGCGATTGCCTGCTACTGATCTTCATATTAAAGGGATTTTCATTCTCTCTTTCACCACACACCCTGGGGGCAATCTAAAACATCTGGACTCATGACATTCCACTTGTAATAAATTACACTTCAATTCTGAATGGAAAGCACATACTTCATGCCATTACCTCGAATCACCCTCCTGAAAAGTACTTCTCAATTGGATTCAAACTTGAGCCTTTCATTTGAAATTGAGCATGTGCAAATTTGTGATATCTAAAAGCATATGAATATCCTTTTTTTTCACTCCATCATTTAACTGATTTATTCCTTCTTGCACTCAAACAATCACTCACCAAACACCCCCTTGTTGGCATTTAGCACAATTTAACATAGAATGCAGGCTGGGCTGACATGATGGAAAAAAAGGAAGCTGTTTTCAAATTTTTTTGGCAAATGAGTGAAGCATGACTGCACAACCACACTGAGCACAACAGCCAGAATCGCTGCTTCGACTTTGTGTGATGACATTTCTGGGTTACCTCTCCAAGCTTTTAAAACAGAAACCCATACACTTGTGCGTACCTTTCAATCAAAGTAAAGCACACAGCAGAAATGGTATTGACTTAATCAAATACACAGCAAACACTGTAAACTACAGAAGTGATGAGTCTGAGAATGAGATGAAATGCACAAACAAATCCTCCGATGAGGGCCTGTGTCTATTACTGTGTGTCGGGAGAGGAAAATGAACGAGGGAATCAGAGCGACAAATGGGTGGAGACAGCAATGCACTCCACTAAATGACAGGACACTATCGTATGAAGCCAAACGTCTTCTGATCTTGCAATGGCAATCAAGGGCTCGTGAAAACAAATGAAAGGATTCAATCAACAGAAAGGCTGTGATGCTTTTATTTTGAAACAAGGAACAGGAAAGGTTGCAAATACATATTTGCCATGTTCGACAGTTACACTGCACAGGGTTCACAGAAGAACAGACTGTAAAAATCACCACCACAGTTCACTCCAGTGTCTGTTGACTGAATCCATTAATTTGTATCACACTATAGTGCTGTAAATCTGAATGTGAATACAGTGCATTTAATAGATAACGTTGCATAAATCTATTTGTTGGTCTATGTAGCCTTTGACATAAATTGGAAAATTAATGTATAGGCTCCTCTTAACTGTTTTTTGGAAGATATCAGCGTAGATTTGGGAAAAAATAATGCTGATTACCACTTGTGCACAGCATTAACTGAAAAACAAGGCAAGAGAAAAGAAGGGAGCCTGTAAGATGGGGTTCATGATATGAGTATGTTTCCCGAACGGGAAAGAGAAGCCAGCGTCTCCTCCAGGCTTGTTGGAAGTAAGAACTTAAGCCACCTGCATCCATCTGATCTCATATAAGTAGATTTGGCTTATTGAAAATTCAGTTGTGTTCCAGAGCCCAGCGGAGACAGTTTATCAGACCAAAGCAAAGCTCACCGCTTTAACTCCTCAATCTTATTTTGACTAAATCAGCAGCTTCGCTCGGCAGCAGCTGCAGCATCGTCCAAATAAACCCAAGCAGAAATGACACAAGCTTTGGGTTTATTTCAAAAACAAACATACCCACAAAACCTTGACGCAATCCAAACTCATTCTCAAGCTGGGTGGTCTGCACACACCTGACAGTGCTATAAAACTGAAAGCATTACACACACTGTTAGGACAGAGGCTTTGAGGAGTGGAAAAAACAATATAAATCACAGGCACGTACCCAAACAGGCAACAGAGATTTTATATCCTCACAGAGACCAAATGTAACATCGCTAGAAATGTGTCAGGAGCTGGCTTCCTTGTAGAGATAAAGGATTTAAACATCCAAAGGTCTATGATCATTCATCCATCCGTGCTCAGGCTTTTATCTTGTTTTCTTAAAGCTTTGTCGCACAACAAAGTTTAAACAAGCTCAAACTGATCACACGTCTGCTGTGTACTTCATGCAAAATAATTCATCCAGTGTATCGATGTGGTGAGAAAAGGTGGGTCCTATAACTCCCAGCCAAAACTAACTGATAAACGCTGACACGAGTTCTGACAGGCTCAGAACAGAATGGGCGTGTCCAGAGTGTTCAGTAGCCGCTTCCACCGCAATGCAAGAATCTTTGCTTAGCTCTGTAAAATTTCTGCATCAAGATCCACCCTGATTCCTGTTTCCCAACTCACACTGTTTGTTTGTTTGTTTGTTTGCATCATACGACGTGATTAAAAGGGATAGTTCACCCAATCTACTCACCACTCTGCTGATGGGTGGTATTCAGTGGTATTCAATACAATTTGAGAAATGACAACCACTCCTTCATAACCTAAAAATAAGAACTGAACAACCATCAAATGTCTCCATGCTGCTCCTTGCTCCTGAGGTGTTATCAGCTGTCCCTGTGCCCCAACATTTTAAATTAGACTCAGCTTTGAAACCAGGCTTTTAGCTTAAATGTCAACTATTATCCTCCTTCTGGTCGCTGCTGCTGCTGTAACGATCACATGTTCTCATGATACTCATGAATTCTCATGAGAAAAGATCAGAGAGAACCTCCGATAGCTGCAGCGAAGACACTCCCCTCAAGCTGTTCTTAAGATACCACGTACAAGAAAAACAGTCTTTGTGCTGAAGCTGTGACCTTCACTCTTGACCACCAAAGTCAAGTGAGCCAATCCTTGAGTCCAAGAGAATTGTTTGTGCCAAAACTGTGAAATGATTCCTTGACGGCGTTCCAAAGAAAATATGTTCACGAGGCAAAAGCGTTGTGAGGTCATGTGGACTTGATCTGTGACTCATGACCACAGCATTTATTGAAATATTCAGTTAATCCCTCAGTCCATGTGAATATTTGGGTTTGTGACATATCATGTTCCAGGTAATGGGTGGGACGGACAGACAATCCAGTCTCTCAACAGCTTTCTTCCTGCTGCAGATTACTGTGATATACTTTTTTAGCAGGACATTACTTAATCTGATTACCTGCAGCATTTAACATGCAGACGCCACCTCTAACAGATTTACTAGGACCGAAATAACTGCTGGTGCAAGTTTAGGAGCTGAACAGTTGTTCAGTAAAGCTGGATTGAGTTTTATAATGACATGCATCACACTGCAACACATAAAATATAACTTTAAAAGAAAATTGTTCCCCTAAAAAAACTATTTAAGACCAGCTGCAGCCAAAGAAATGATCTTTTGAAGTTTAAGGCAGAAATATATATAAATCAACCTGATACAAGCCAGTAGGAGTGTGTGTTGGTTTTTCTCTTTTGCCACACACGTACTGTGGGCTCCCTCTGTGGGCCCCTAAAAGTTGAGTCATTAATCGTGACCCAGTGGGATTACTTTAAACCAGCATGTGGTCCTGTATTTAAACTACAAATGTGCTGCCTCATGTTGTGCTGCTGAAAAACGTGAAGTACACTCACCATGATCTGACACTACAAACAAAACAGTTTGCAGAAGGCGCTTTCAGCTACTTTCTTTTTCTTCACTGACAATAATGGAATGATAAGCAGATCACTGTGTAAGCAGCCTTCATAACACGCTGCATTTACTAAACCATGGACCTTTTAACAATTTGGTTTTTTTTTAAAGTTTTGTGAATAAAAACATCAGACATTAATTTGAGGATCTGGCACCAACAGCCAGAGCGTTGTGTGAATAGCAGATATTTTTACTGCTGATAAGTCCTTGTATTCTTTGTGATGTGTTCAAACACGGCTCCTTTTCTCAAAGTCGTGTAAAAAATATTGATTTCAATAAGCCTTGAAAATCTAGAACTTGACCCGAAGCACAGCATGTTGCCGACACCAACACCTTGGCAGAGTGACATGCTTTTGACTAGGAAGATACAAACCCATATTTCAACTAGAGTGACACATTTATTTTGTTGTTGTCCGACGGCTTATACTGCGTTTGCTCCGGCTACTTCTTTAACCACCGTGCTGTCTGTCCTCACGTCAGGGCCATATTTAAGTTTGCTGAAAAGCACTCCCTCAGCGTGTGTCCTTGCAACCTGCATAACCGTCCCTCTCGTGCCCTCCCAATAAGTCTGGCATGAAATGTAGGCAGGACAAAAGAGGCCTGACGGAAGCAGAGACAAACAGCACTGTATCCATTAACGTGTCAGCATGGCAGACAAATGAACTCTCCTTCAAGTATTAATGGGATTAAGGAGCATCTGCACTGACAATGAATAGCCCGATCAAGTGGCACAAACGCACACACACACACACAATAAAAAACAAGTTAAAGACTGTAGCTCATGTCACCACAGTAGCAGTAGAGGAATTGAACAGTAAATCCTGCGCTGTGATATCCTGTGTTTAGCATTGACAACGTGTGGGTTGGCGTCCGCTGAGATGCTGTGATTTTACTGGTTATCACGTCTTCTGATCTGACAGGGGTGTGACCTCTCTCCACTGATTGAAGACTGTGCCATTTAAACCCGGAATGAAGGGCACAGTGGAGGTAGGTGGGCTAGCCATTGTTGGTAAAAGTCACCTGTACGTCAACCATAACCTTCTGTGACCGCTGAGCATAATGAGATCAGGGATAGATGGCTATCATCGGGATTCATTTAGGAAGAACATATTCCTTTGATATTTCCAATTATTATCAAACAGACACCGAACTGAAAATAGTTTGTAATTATTTAAATGTAAAATTGTTTCCACGTACCTCTCTCGTGGGTACAGAAAGCGAATTATCACGTATGCAAAGGCCAGAACTACTTTCAATATCCTTTATGTTATTATCCATTATACTATTTTCATCCATAATAAGTCAGTAAATTGTAAAAGGCGCAATAAAATTGGTGCATTCACAAATGATCGAATATAGTAAGGGATTAAGTCCTCTGGTTGAAGCCGCGGGTTCAGTTCCGACTCAGCTAATTGCTTCCTTTCACACTGACCGAAGTCATATCAATAAAATAAGGCAGAAAATAAATGATGTTCCCTTTCAGCTCATTAACCAGTTTGGAGCTTTAGCTAACACTGTGTTACTACAGTCATTTGTTTACAAACCTAAGGCTGTAGTTTGTCTGTGGCGATCAATACTTTCATTACTTTGGACAATTATAGCCTATTGTGCATATAGAGCGGCAAACTGTTGCTCGGGGAAAAGTTTCTGTGAATTGGTCTGCGCTCTATCTTATCTACTCATGCACTATTAAGTTTCATCTGACCAAAATGGTAATGTTTCTCATTTCCATCCAAGGCTATTGTCTACCCAAATGAAGCAGATGTCGTTGCAGCTAGAAGGAAGAAGCTTCAGTCAGTTGATGAGTGAGTCCATCCGAAGCCCGGAATAGTCTCCGAATCAAACTTTCTGCATCTGCTTTGCCTTCGACAAACTTCATCCACTGAGTCAAGCCAGCAGAATCTTAGTGAAATGAGCAGTACCCACAGTATTAAGACAAATTGTGAGCACCAAACAATCATATCCTATCTCCAGATGGCTGTCCATTCGCCACAGAGGCTCTAATTGCACAACCATCAAAATCAAGAGCCACCAAAATTAAGATGCATGAAAATCCATTAAAACTGTCTCTGTGTGCACCGGCACAAAAGACTCCCACATTTCCATAGAGCGGGGGCCCGCGAGTGCAGTCATGTGCTTTGTCCAGGCGGACAGGCTCCGTCCCAAACAATGCGTGAGAGTCAGCACCAGTAACCAAACGGAGGAAGTGATGTATTGCACACTGACGTGGAACAATGCAGCCTGTTTTACCTGGAGGCAAATGTTTCTACCCCATCAATTTGTTTCAGTGGACAGAGGCGGCCGGTGACATCCTCGATAGTGTTTGTCTCGGGACGCCTGCCGCCTTTGAGTAACGACAAAAGCAGAATCCAGCTTTTGTAGAATGAAAAGAGACGTCTGATAATCAAATCACTGTGCATTGTTTCCTTTTGTTTCTTTGCAGGAGGGAGTTTGAATGCTTTGGGGCCATTTGCAGTCTGACTCCGTGATGCTCGCTTGTAGAAATCTTTGGAATAGACCGACTCTGCTGTTCATGCTGCTCAAGTAGCTGCCGGGTTGTCCATTGTGGCTAGAAGCATATGATCACACAGATCAAACACTGTTAACACCCTCCATCTCCTCCTCAAAGGCTCCTCACTGTGGTCCAGGTTACAGCTGGGCTCAGTTTGGAAGCAGATGGACAGAGGTCCCATTGCGATAGCACAAATTTAAAGAGGATATGATTAATTGGGGAGGGGGCCGGTTCCGGGTGTATTTTTAACTCGCTGAGCCATGAAACAAGTGGACCCACTGCACCATGGCTCCCTGCATTTTTTTTTTCCCTGTGTATTCATTATTCCAGCCTACCGGGGAGTATTATGTCTTGCAACGGCTGACTCAGAGTTGACACCGTGAGGCTAAGGGAGCCGTACAAACTCTGCTCAAGGCACACTCCAGCTGTAGAGACTGAGGTCTGTCTGACATGTGTGACTCCTGAGGCGAGAGTGTTGCTAAATGAATAGAGACAGGGAGGATGGCATGACCCACTTCCACGAGGGCGACGCTGCTGTCTTTCCACAAAGCCCACTGGTACAGTTTGGCTCGGCTCCATGGAGGAAAGACATACAGCTGGCAAAACGCTTGAATATCTCCATCAGCAGACAGAAGCTGAGGGCAGAGGAAGGAGTGAGATGGCCTGAATGCTGATTCACTGGGTCAGGTGGAGGCAAAGCGTCCAACAACCCTCCACTGCACAGAAGGCAGCCTGACAGTTTCTGGAAATGACCAGACTCTCAATGCACAATAAACCCTCTTGTTATGTCACCCTAGTCCATAATATCATCACCGGCTGTGAGGCATTTATAACACGTTCTGTCTGAAGCCAATCGTTAGGATGGGAATCACTGGACGCACAGCTGCATCCGCTACCCGTGGAAGCATCCGGGAAAAGACGGAGCAAACAGCCGAGGGTGACCAGCGTGAGGGCGCACGGAACACAGGAGCGGAGCGCGCTTCTGTCTTCGAACGTGCGCTCCGGGCTGATTGCTCTCCAGAAATTACGCACAGGTCAAGCCTGCACTGATGTGTCACACTGACTCAAACAAGTGTCTCATAAACACGCGAATAAACAGACGGACCAACAAGGTGGCGCACGCAGCCCACACCAAGCTTGACCGAGCGCTCACATTCCACATGCGCTCCACAGACGCGCGTTACATTCTGATCAGCGCGGGGCTCAATAGGTTCACTTCCAATATGAGAGGACGCAGCGGTCGCCAGCGATCGGTGCGCGTTAGGAGGCTCCCACGCCGATTGAGACAGTCGTGATAAATCTTTCTTTTCTCACTTTTCTTTGCCTCTCCACTCACCTTCCACACGCTGCGGGACAGCGGCGCTCAGGCACAGGGCGATGGAAAGGAGCAGCGGTCCCATCCTCTCTCTTTCTCTCCCCCTCTCTCTCGATGAACAGGTCTCTGACTTCCAAGGTTAAGGAGTCAAATAAGCCAAAAGTTGTCCCTCCTCGCGTCGCGGCAGGGTCTGGCCCGGGAGCTGTGCGCGTAAAATGCGTGTGTAAATATATACGTCCTCTCAGGTGATCGTCCCCCCCCCCACCCGTGTGAGAGGAAGTCTGCAGAGTAGAGACGCGCACTCGCCACTGTCTCGCAGGAGCAAGTGAACGATGCCTGCCAGGTTCTCCTCTCTCTGTGTAAATATATACGTCCTCTCAGGTGATCGTCCCCCCCCCCACCCGTGTGAGAGGAAGTCTGCAGAGTAGAGACGCGCACTCGCCACTGTCTCGCAGGAGCAAGTGAACGATGCCTGCCAGGTTCTCCTCGCTCTCTCTCTCTCTCTCTCTCTCTCTTTATCCTACCGCAGTGGTGCGATGTGCTGGAGAAGCGACGTGTGCGCTCAGCGCTGCCGGACAACTGCTGTCAACACGCCCGCAGTCAGAGGCGCCATCACTTCCTGCCCAGACTTCCACAATAAAACTCGCTTAAAGTTTCGCTGTGTTAGATTTGGGTGAAAGGGATCTACTGGAAGGGATTAAATATAACGCAACTCTTGTGATGTTTCCACTAAAGCGTTTCATCCAAAAGTACAAATGGTTGGGCTCTTCACTTTCGAATGAGGCCTTCATATCAAATACTATGTGTCCTCAGGTCCTCTCTGTGGAGGCTGCCATGTTTTTACAGTAGCCTAGACTGGACAAACTAAATATTTTTGACTTTTAACACAACTGAAGGGGAAAGTGCAGAGAGGGGTATCCAGCCACAACGTGAAATACCTAATATGTAAATCAAAACACACTGTACTTTTACACACATTTCAATTAAGCTTTGTTGAAGTAGACAGTATGGGGTAACAGCAACAAGAAATTACTTAAATGTGCACCTTAGTGAATTAGAAACTGTACATGGATGTTGGACATCTGTGTCAGTACCTAAGTAGCATACTGCTCACAGCAAGTGGGGCATCATCTTATTGATGGAGAAGGCTCTTCCTCCCTCCTCCTCCTCTCGAAGAGCACATGCAGTTTAAAACGCCTGCTACCCAGCTGGAACTTCAAATTGTGTATAATCAGGCACTTCAGCCTTTCCTTAAACTATTTTTTCCATCTCACCACTGGTTTCCCTGAGAAGCCTAAAGAAGTTGCTCCCTGATGAATTTAGTCATTTCAAGCAGCACAACCTTTTCACTGGAATGCCTGAACCAACATCATCTACATCCTAAAAATAGTATTTAGAAGTTGATGAAATAAGAAACAATATGTTACCTGGCAAATGTCAGTTATATTTTCTGTTGTGATGTTGACTGTGGTTCTTGGTAAAGACAGGGTGAAGAGAGGAGTCACATTATTGTTGGTGAAACCTTTTAGCATGCTTATAATCACACAGTGAACGGCAATAACACCCACATAGACCGTTTCCTGGCCTAAAGACTATGTTATTTGACTCATTCTAGCCCTATCAATTCAGACGTCACTGACGTTGATGAAATGAAACTGGAATGTGAAAGGCAGTAGGTATCTTGGCATTTTCAAATTGGATTATTTCTAAATGATATTATTTTACACTGGTCGTTCATACATGTCTGGTATAGTGGAAAAAAGAACAGGGCAAAGCTCAGACTCTGCTGATGTCATCATCCAACATCCCATAGTTACTTATCAGCCTGACCTTGAGGCATCTCTGAGTTCCTTGTCATGAATCATGCAAGATATCAAGTGTCTTATGGTTTAATGTAGATAGAGACCTATAAGTGCATGCACTTGGCCAAGACTAATAAATCACTGACAGTAGCCACAGTAGAGTCTGCTATCATTTAGTGAGACACTGCCCCACACTATCATCCAGCACCTCTTGATGTTTCAGGCACAAATGTATTATCACTACGGACGATTATTAATAAGAAAAAAAGCCACAGCTGTGAGGTGAAATGTTGTCTAAAACAGCATCGGATTCGTTTCGAGTTGGATTTAACTTTTAATCAGAAAAACCTAATATCTCTTATATTGAGTATCCATTTACAATGATAATACGCCACTAAATCCTCATTAGGCTTCAGTTCCATCCGTGCCAGAGAGAGAGAGACGGATAGAGCTCAAACAACAGAGAGACGATCAGAGGATTGGCCACTGACACTGCGGCTTGCTGGTAAATCTGTGCACTAAACACAGGCCCCTTGACCTCCTCCCAGTTCCACTGCCAGCCTACACAGTGAACACAGCTTCCACAACAGTATTCTCTAAATCCTCCACACTCGTACATCTAAACCTCGGCACAGCCAGGTCTTTCCTTCGAGCTTGACACCCCTCGTCTCTTTTGCCCTTGTCTCTCCCCTGGCTCACAGAGAGGCCGCGCTCAGACCAGCGGATCCTCTTCAACTCACATCCATCCTCATTTAGACCACGGGGACCCATTTAGGATGAGCAACGGTCTGGAAAACACGGTGACCTTCTCATATTTGACTCATTTACTGCTGTTTTTATTTCAGCCACTAAAAGCCAGCGCCATGTTTTTATTATTTGCGAAAGTTGCAGAGTTGGAAAGGAACGGCTGCGCCGTCATTTCTCTTGTAGCCATAATCCTCACCTTCAAGGGCGCAAAGATTTTATCCCTTTATCCAAATGAATGGGCAGGGTAAGGTACCTTTTGGACACAGAAATAAGCTCAAATTGAAACATAATGTGTGAAGAATCTTTGAATTCACACTGAGCATGTACTTCTTGGCAGATGGCTTTATTATCTTTCATGCCCTCAGCATTTTCATAACCACAATTTTAATGAGGTTAACCTCTTTAAAATTGTGGATCAGGGGATACACTTTTTTCTTTCTTGCCCATCCCTGGTTCTATCCTCTTGTTCCTCTCTGTTTCTCACAGGGGGAGAAGAGGGATTTTTTTCATATCCACTCACTCCCCCTCTCTCAACTCCCTCGTCTCCAGGTTCTAGTGCTCTCCTTCCCAATCAGGCTGCCTGAGTTGTGTTCAAGGCCTCCCGCTCTCTGGCTGCTCTCACCACAAAGACAGTCTAACAAAGGCCTTAGGCGGAGAAAGACAACGAGAGGCAGTAAAGGAAAAGAGCTGGCGATGGTGGTTAGAAGGGTTGTGGTGGTGGTGGGGAAGCAGGCACTCAAAGCAGGATGGAAACGAAAAGGAGAAAGGAGATGGAGGAAGAGAGTGGGAGAGGCAGAGCGAGTGACAGAGGGGCAGAGTGAGACGCTAAGGAAAGCAAGCAACACTGAATTAGATGCTCTTGGAGAAGAGACAGTGAATTAATTCCAAAGAGAATATTGCATTGTGTCTTCTTTTCTCTGCCTCTTTCAGCACTGGGACACAGAGCAGAGTTATGTTCCCCCGGCAGCCTTCTCTATTCCTCTCTTCTTTTAGTCCCAGGCTGTTGATACCACTGGCATCAACTTGTGCTTTCCCCCATCTTTGTCATCACTGTAGTTTATAGAGAGTACTGTTCAGTATGGATCTATATTGGGCATTTTGTTATACACAACCATTATGGCATTCCATTTGATTTCTAAATTAGAGAAAAAGACAAGTCCTTCAAATCTGAAGCATTTGCCGTTGTACAAAGTGTGAACAGTGCATTTTTCGAGTCCTCCAAAATGAATGAACTGAGATAAACAGCCTCACAGGAAACACTTTCCACAACTCGCCCCCACTGTGTTTCCACAATAACAATGATCTGCACCCCATCCCATCTGTTTCCACTATGAATATGTTTAAGCAACAACCTGGTGGTTGCCTCAAAACACTGGCTGAAACCTCCACATTTAAAACATTTCTCATTCAAATTACAGTGGAAGATCATAATATTTGACTGGGCATGCTGAGGAGCACAGCTGCCCTCCACGGGCTTCTCACTGTAAATTGCTGAATACACAATAGAGTGACATGTGTATATCAGGTTTAAAAGAATGAATGGCAGGAGCTTTCACGCTATTCTAAACTCTGTCTCATATAGCACATGATGACTGCTTATTTACTGAATAACTGTAATGATGTCCTGACAATGAAGGCACACTCACACATTTGTGTTTTGATTTGAGCAACTGTGCTTCTTCACATGTTGGCTGGCCGGTTAGCTGGTTCAAGCCACTAGCCGCGAAAGGTTTTGCTCCTACTCCACATTTATAAAGCGAGGGGGCTCCACCTCTAATCGATAGGGATGTAAACATGGCACAAACACATTGTAGACATATCCATCACCTGCCTATAGTACTATGTTGGTCCGAGATTCTGGCTGTAGCACGTCGGCTGGTGACAAATCATTTCATATGTATAACCTTTAACTCATTCAGTCACAGTCGGTTTGAAATTAATTCCCCCTCAGCTTGATTAACCAATTATCATCAACTTTAGGATGTAAAACCATGGTTCACACAAACCGTCAATTATTCTTTGTCGGGCTCACCATGGCTCCTCTTAGTTAACTGCGACAGATTTTTCAAATCAAGAGGACTTATCCGGGTCTAACACTCCAACGACTTGGTATTTCTTGGGATTACAGAGAGCATTGTTTATTCCAGATGCAATATTTGGATGATTTGTGTTTACTGGTTTCCCATAAGTGATGCCACAGTTTAGAATTTGTTCATGTTGCACAACTGCTGAGATCAAGGAGAGAAATGCAATGGCTTCAAGTCAAAGACTGACAGTTTCAGCAGATATCTTCTTCACCTGCTGAGGCTCATTTATCGAGATGGCACTCAACACTTTACTGAGAACTTAACTTCAACGCCTGGGTGAGCACACTTCAGTCACGACACAGGAGACTCCGGCAACTGATACTTTAATACAAACATATACATTGCTGATAATGAAATGACAATGCAGGGTTACAGAATGTGGTTATGCGAGCTTGCTGTCCTTGAACTCATTTTCCACACCTCAATCCCACATAAATCAACAATGGAAAAAGGCATGCAGTATATTTAGTGGAATAGTGGAAATATCACTATGCTCGTCAGAAGAACTCAGAAGTCCTGACACTTTCCTCCCACTCTAAAAACCTACCATCCTGCAACACCCATTCCTTCCTCCTGTCATCCATGGTAACTATTAGAACCAAGAAAAGATGCACTCTTCTATCTTAAGAGGATCATTTACTGAAAGAAAGTTTAACCCAGTGTTAACATTAACAGCTGGCCGGTGTTTGCCCCCCACACTAACCTCAGTCTAGACAAACCCTCTTAAAATCCATTCAGCCACAACCAAACATATCTGCTGAAAACTTGAGTCACACGAAAATTGGGCTCAGATTTGGATTTTCCGAATGTAGGAGTCGCTAAAGCTCGGCTGTCGAGCCAGCGACACAGACACAGGCAGACACAGACCCGAGTGACTCAGTCTCTCTGAAAAGTAAGGACATATATTTCTTTTAGACGCGGCAATGGAATCAATCAACAGAATCACTGGTCTGTGCCACAATTGCCTGAGAGTAAATTGTATCAGTGGTAATATGTGAGGGGTAATGGTACAGGGTTTCAGGTAAGGAGACACCATGCTTCAGTGAACTGCTTATAAAACCATTTACTGAGGCTACTTAAGGTCTCTGTTCCAGTGGAGCCATAGAAACTATTTACCGACACCCACAGGGTCTCATATATATTATCAAGGAGCACTCATAAAGGCATGTGGGAATCACAATGAGGAGTACACCTGTGTATTATGTGCTTGTGCTCTTATACGTTCATGTGGTTACACTCCAGGACCAGGTGAAATAAAACCCTAGTTTTCTGTTAACATTAGTAGGATAATGGAGAACGATACAAAGTACAATATTCATTGTTAAACACCTTAGCCGTCAGCTTACTTAGATAATTATGTCCCTTTGCCTCACATACACAGTCGTATTAAGAAAACAATTTAAGATTAAATGAGGGTACTGATGAAGTGACAGATCAGGGCTGTGACAAATTATTCAGCAATAAGTTTGACATTTTGGGAAACTGTTTACTGTCTTTCTGCCTGTTAGATGATGAGATTGATAGTGCTCTCCTTTCTAAACTTAAAGCTGACACCAGCAGCCAGATGATTGGAAGATTAAAGATTGGAATCAGGGTGGGGTGTGTCATGGCTGGGGGGATTGGAATCAGGGTGGGGGGGGGGGGGGGGGGGGGGGGGGGCAATTAAGCTGGCCTGGCCCTCTCCAGGAAATTAGTAGACAACACCAGTTGGCAACACCAAATCCACAGTAAAATGACAAACTGGTGTTTTTACTCTTCAGTGTTTGCACAAATGCAGTGACTGATATATATTTAAATTAGAATTAACAGATCCTCGTTGGTGCTTTTTGGTTCCTATTACCTATAAATATTGAATATTTCTGAATACAAAGTGCTTTCCTAATTAAAATGTGTACAATATTTTACTGGAGTCTCTGATAAGCCAGGTAATGTTTATTAGTGAAGTAATGATGCTTATTTATAGTATTTCAGAGGGTTGAGAAGGGATTCCAAAGGCAACTACACTATAGCTAGAATTAGAATTAGCTGATACGCGCCTCAGTCAAACCTTCCATTCATTCATTGAATAAGTGTCAGAAAAGGGTTTCTGCAGAACATTAGGGTGTCTCAGTTTAGCCGACTTTTACCATTTGGTTCTAAAAGGTAATCACTTCAGCTATACCCATTACTTATGAGCAGAATTAGAGGTCACATTCAACTTGACCTTTGACCATAAGATTTTTAATTGTTAAGTCCAAGTCAATTGTTTCACCCAATTTGAAGAAATGAACCCACAGCATTCTTGAGATGTCTTATTCATAAGTATGTAGCACACAATGCAAACAAAATGCCTTTAGCCATGGCCGTCTGCAGCCTGGAGGCATAAACACATTGCAGTAGGAGGTAATGAGCGAGTTGCCCCGTGGCTCTTTGCTGCTTAGAATGAAGAGGATACCTGGGTCTGGACTGTGTGCAATTTAAGTCATTCATTTCCGATGCTATTTTAAAGTCAATGTACGAGTAAATGCTTTTGTGCCTCAAAGCACACTTGTTTTTCCCCCTCCCAGACCCAGCACAATGATGATGATGATGATGATGACACATCTGAAGCAAAGGCACATGCAGGCTCCCCGTGGGTGAAAAAGTATTGTTCTACTCTGAATTATAGATTCCAAATACTTTCACATATTCCTTACTTGTTCAGGACTTTTGGATTTTTCACTTTAGTATGAAGTGTGAAAAGTTCCTCAGACCATGGTCCAGATCAATGGAGCACAATTTAAACTCAATAAAGGTCAGTCTGGACCAAAACAGGGCATTGGTTCATCTTATTTGTAGTGTGAAAACACTATGTTGGATCATTCAGACTTTTGGACAGATTGCAGGATGTTGAGACAGCATTGAAAAACAGAATAAGTTGAAATGCAGTGGCAAGGGAACACATGATTATGACAATGCAATGTCTTATGATGAGGACATTTGAACTCGTGTAGAGTACTGCACCTAAAGTTGGGGATGTTGGAAGTAATGATGTAATTATTTCACAATGATAACAGTATTGACACACTTGGATTCACTTTATCCATTCAAACAGGAAGTTGTTGCCAAATTGACAACATGCCAACACGCCTGTCTACAAACCAATCAATGTCAAGTATAGGAGGACACAGTCCAAGTATCTGATGACTACAGGACTGAGCTGAACATTTGGCAAATTCTATTAACTATGAATCTTTCAATCAAATTCTATTTTCTCAGCCCATGTATACAAATAACAATTTGTCTCCTGAGCTACACACCCTGCCCTTATCCCTCAGCATGAGTGAGGAAAACTACCAAAATGTACTTTCATATAATAATCTTGGAATACCCAAAAACAGCAGGGTATGTGTGCAGGCATATTGCACCTAAAAAAATGGTTTTAATCATAATCCACAATCGGATGCCACCATGGTCCACCATCCCAATCATGACACACCACCAAGGTCATTATCCACACTGTGAACTTTATCATTAATCCACTATGCAGTATATCTACTGGTCAATACTTTACAAAACAAGCTTCTACGATGTGTGTTGAAAAATGTACCAGGGAGGACATAAAATAAGCAGTGAAAAGTTCAGGTTATATTATCTTGTGCCATGCATGCCAAACTAGGGAGCTCATATATAATAGAAACATGTACCTGGGTATATGTTCGATTTTCCTAACTCACTGACCAGAACCCTAACTCTAGGAGCAATTTTAAACACAGGACAGACCCTAACCCAACCCTGAGAACAACCTTAACTACTATTGACAGGAGCATCTGAAGCAGCATCTTTGAAAGCCTCATTTTCAGCGTATGTAATCAACCAGAACAGGACTGATAGGTTCACATTTAAATTTCAGGTGAAGCCAAAAAACTCAAACACTTTTGGTTGAAACAAATCAATACTACAAAACACCATCCGGAGAGACTCTTGAGGTTTACTCGGAGCGACAGAGGGGGGATAGACGTCACTGTCTTGGTAAAAACTAATAAATCAATCAATACTGGGGCCAAGGTGGCCACTGACACTGCAGCGTTATTGGTCCCTGGGATATAATCAATGTATCAATCGATATATGGACTCTGCTTGTGTTTACTGTCTTCCTTCTAAGAATTGATTTTTTTTTTTTTCCTCTGCATTCACTTTTTAGTTTGAGAGCCAAATGAGTAAAACAGTTTTAGTGGAAACTAATCAATAATAGATGTGCTGACATGATACACTCTGCAGGTTTATTCATAGAGGCAGTGGGCAGGTCTAGACCTGAGCATTATAAGTAAGTAGGTAAAAACTGTTAATAGGTCTATTAAATTAAGAGGAGCTGGTGTGGCCACTGACATGACATTGATTTCTGGCTCATGATCAATATATCGACTCTGCTTGTGTCTCAATTGACCACCCCCCAGCACAAAATGGTCCCAGGCTGAACATTGGAATATGACAGCCATCAGGAAATGTTTGCGTGCATTCTCAAAATTCAACAGAAGTGTTTATACTGCCCCAGCTAAATATGTAAATAATTTAGAGGCTGTGCAAGGGATTGTCTTGGCTGTGTCAGGCAGTGAGGAACTTTCTGCAAGACAAAGGAGGATTCTCAATTTTCTCCCCCCCACCCCCCTTAACTTCCTTCCATAGCAACACACTGTATAATCTTAATTCAAGAGCCATCTCCAAGCATCGCGACTCTTCAGAGATGTATTGATGTGTAATCCACTTTTCCTCATCGATAAGACAAGTTCAGCCTTTCAGAGGGCTGGACGTTATGCCAAGTCACAATACAAGACTTTCTTCTAATTATTTTCTCCGATGAATCTAGATGAAGTTCAGTTAGGCTCAGCCCAGCACAGAAGTATTTTGCAAAATAAATGAAGACAAACATAAAACTGACAGACTAATTGACAGGCTAATATTTGAATACTGTCTCCTCTTATGCACAAATTGCTCAATACATCATATTGACATCCATGATCGTATGTAAAGATCTGTAAATCCATTTGAGAGAACTACAGAACTACAATCACTTAATATACTGCCTTTCAGATTATTTCAAAAAAGTTAGTGAGTTAGTCAAATCAAAGAAACTCAAGGAGATCTGCAGAAAAGGCTGTGCAACAGATCATAAAGCAGATCATATCAACACAGACTTTGAGTTAACACAGCAGCTCTGAATTTGCAAAAGGGCTTTGAATTAAAAATATGTATCCAGGCTCCAAATGCACATTTTGCAAGGCCACACACAATATCTACTGTGAATCAAAGCTGGCCCATCGGTATAAAACAACATGAACGGGTAAAAGGTCTCTCCTGAGGCCCCCCTACCACCGCCCACGCAGGTTTCCATAGTAACTCTGCATCTCAGGGGGCGTGAATGAGATACACAGACAAACAAACACATATCTGGGGTTGTGTTCTGCATCTTTACCACAGTTAATTACACACGTGTGGATTACAGTCCATGCTTGATGCTTACTCGTTTAAAAATTCCATCTGTGAAACTGTCACCAGTTACAAAGGTTTGAGCACAAGTGGAATCAGGGAATCTTCTCAAATGTCAGTTCTGGATGAACAAATGATAAGGTGCTTTAATAAGGTGCTTTGATCTGATTCTGGTATCAATCGTGTGACAAATGAACGGCTTTGAAACCACAGCTCAGATAACAAACTTGATTTTTGTGTATAAATATTCTGATTGGTTCAGATAAAGGACACTGTGCAAAATTAAAAGGGAAGTCAACAAGAAAGTCATAACTTAACTTGAAACAAACAGAGAAGTACCTCCTCTTTTCTTTTTTTTTTTTAAGTATAGATGATAGAAAGATGATGCACGCATGCAAACATAACACACACTGTGTTTTTACCCAGATGAGACAATGCTAACCCTCAATATTGTAATGATCTAACTATAATGTGTCATTTATACCAAATGAGGCTACATGATTGATCTAACTCAGCTTTCAACCATGGGTTGAAAGGTTAGTGACTTACTGCTCTATATTTCCAACATTATAGTCTTGTAATCCTGATCTTGGAACATCTATATGATTATCCTTTTTTTTTTTTTTTTTCTCAGCAACCTTTTCATGACATTACTTACCCTCCATGGTAAAAATGATGTTGTTTATCACTGAGTGAATTGGATTTCAAATTCAACTTACATTTTGTTGAGACTGCAGACTGCATCTCAGGTGTCATTGTCTGAGGGTCCAAGAGCCTCGTTGGCAGCATACAACCTGCATGACCAAGAAATCACAAAATCTAAGTTTATAACAGCAAAAATGCGTACAGTGCTGTCAACTTGACTCATGACTAGGGGAATGAGGGATCACTTTTAAAAACCAAAAGCTTCAGGCCTAATCCAAAAATGAATAATGTCAGATTGATGGTTTCATGTTCTTGGGCTGTGTTCAACCATAATTCTTACAGGAATATTTTAATTAGACTTGCAGATGCTCTTGATATACATGGCAGAGATGGCACTCATCTGTAGGAGATACAATTCTTCACATCTCAAAAACTCTAAACCTCCTCTCCCATGAGGGAGGGAGGACTGGACAATATTCCTGAGTTACCGAAACAACAGATGACGTACACCATAAAAATGTTACAGCAAAATAAAATTCAAAGGGAATGATCCAACTCATTGAATGTGGACTACGTGTTACGGATTTATTCAAGCTGTCAGGAATGGCCAACAAATATGGAACCTCAGCTTGAACTCATGGAAAATGTTTGCCCGATTTACATGTTCAGTTGAACTCGAACAAAAGTCAGTGGACAACAACAGGATGTACACGGCATTGAGATGCACTCATGTATGCAGAGTGACCAGCACAATGAGAAGCAACTGACCTGAGACAGGCCACATTTGCAAGAAAGAAAAACTATGCAGGCCACCACATGGATTTGGATTTTGCTCTTGTTTTTCCTGATGTGCTGGCAGCACTTATGAACACAAGACTTTTGGGATTTTCACTTCCCAAAACGGTAGGCGTGTTTTTGCATCTGAGGAATGGCAGCTGTTTTCCATTCAAGTGTGCGGTTATCTGCCTTTGGGAATTTGCAGGCTTTTTGTTTTTATAGTCAGACAACATTGATGACATGTGAATGTGAGTATGTGTGTGTTGAAATTAATAATTTTACACTTCAAGATAAGTAGAGGAGGAGAAGTCGACTTGGCACATCAACGTACTGTCAGATTCCAAAGGCAGCATCATCTATGTAGGACAGAATGCCATTATAACTGTTGAATACAGTGGCACATTTCCAGATGTATCTCTTATTATTCACCGTTAATTGCTGTTTGTGTTCATCTGTTCAAAGTACATGTGAGCTTTTATATCTGGAACAATAATTTGAAAACTAAATTGTTCATGGGATAAAGGGCAGTTTTGATGAGAAAAATTTGGACTGGCGACTTGCGCAGTCGTCCAAATCCCTGAAAAGGTTTTTGTTTGTTTGTTTGTTTGTTGTTAAAATACATTCTGCACCCATCACATTCTTTTATCTAAAGCCAATCATCATTTTCAGGACTGCACAACAAATGCAGTTGATATCTTCTTATATTCTTCTGTCTGTCAAACTAATCTTGAGGGATACTACAAAACTGCCACAAAAGAACCCAAAATGCTTGAAATACTGTCAAAATGTTAGTATTGGCATGAGCAAAATCCATAATCTATGAAACCACATCTTTAAATTTCACCCTCACAAAACTGTAATATTAGGCTCAGCCAAAAAGAGAATGCAGTTCTCATACTGTATTCAAAGAAGCGAAGGAAACTTTGTGTTGCGTTAGCACCAGTGGTTCTAATGAAAAGTCATGCTTCTGTATCTTATTCATAGTAGAATTAATTAATATACCTATTTTAATTAAAACCCACAATCAGTTGTGGCAGCAATGTCAGTACATTGCTTCAAGAAGGCCTGACAAGGGAATGAAGCAGCACTTGTGACTGAGTGCCACTTCAAAAGCTGGAAACTGGTATTTTCCTGCCCACTTCATCTGTAGTATGGAAGGCTCATTTCCAGGGGGTCTGCATGCATAATACCACATCACCGCTGAGCAGGTTTCCAATATCCAGACCCCATTCTCTGTCTCTAACACAGACTGATAAGTTATTTGTGTCTGTGCCTTGTGGCTTGGTTGTTTTTCCACTGAGGAACAAGGACTAGGGATCCTCACCTCGCCACACAGAAATTGAAAAGTGGCCTGGTGATTCAGGGACTAGACCTAGACTAGTTTAAGGCCATTTATGCTCATCAATATTTAGTTCTGTAAAATTATTTCACTCTGCAAAAAGTTTTTAAATTGCATTTCCTTTCTCTTGCCAGGCACCAGTCATGTTCTTTCCTGAGAGGAAGTGCTGCCTCAGAGGCTAAACTCAGGGCACCAAATGTGCTTTGACAGGACACGGCACCTTACTTAAAATATTTTCTATGAACCCAGTCCGAACATGGGATGAAATAAAAATGAATAAAAATGAATAAAAATGAAATGATCATTTTAACAATCACATACAAATGGTTTATAGAAGAGAATCATGATATGACTTGTCCATTACTCACTCATCAACTCTCATGTTAAAACAGGTTATTTGAGACATTGGTATTTTCATCAGAGGTTGTTTCTGTTAATTAGCAGTACTGTATACATACTCACCCAAAAACTTGTAAAAAGTAAAGGAGGCAGAACATAAGCTCTATCAGGCTTTTTTTTTTATTTACCTGCAGTTTGTTTGTTTGAGTTAAAAACACTGTGCTTTGTTCAGGACATCGACCCAGAATTTGGACTGCTAATAGTTTACTGCGAACGGCAGAGCGATACTTGACCCAGATACTTGATGGCACTACAAAGTATTGTTTGCCCCTGAGGGCCAACAAGCTTCAAGATGACAACAGAAAAAACTTAAGGATGGATTACCACAAACACAAAGGGATAGATAAAGGCATATTTGGGCAACTGACTTCAATGAGTGTTTACTATTAGATGCAGCTTGATTGAAATTAAGGGGATGGTAGGGCCTTGGCAGATGTATGCACTTCAATGAGTGCTATTCCACTTATATGTGGGTGTAGCATCAGGTTATTCTTGTTTGGTTGAGTGTGTGTGTGTGTGTGTGTGTATATATATATATATATATATATATATCTTTGTGTCTTATGTCAAAACAACACAGTGTCAATTCAAATGTGAAAGATCATCTCATGGTTACACCTACACCAACATTTATAGCGAAAGAACATAAACACATAAAGACAGAGGAAGCACCTAGCTGGTAGAATTTGAAGCATTTATACAAAGCAACAGTGATGTTCCTGGTTTATACTCACAATCATCTAGGATGAGCCACAGTATGTTCAGAGTTCAGAAATACTTAATTTGTACACGTGTTACAATTCCGTATGGAAGCAAAGGTATTCCATAGTCAGGAACACATGATAACTACATATGGTTTTGCGCTCCAGGGAGATGTATAGGCTGCAGCAGAGGGGCTTTGCAATTAACAATAGGAAGAAAGTCACACCATTTAAAAATGCTGCCTTGGCTGTTGAAGATGATAGAATGAATGGCCTTTTAAAGTATCAGATTGCAGGTGCAGACTTGAATCTTTATTGACATTCCTATAGAACAGATTTAAAGGAAGTCTGGGTTGTTTGGGTGTTTGAGTTGGAAGTTAGGTTTATATTCCACCACTCTCACTGACTCTGGGGAACTTATGAAGCTGTCACCTGCCGCTTAGAGTCTTAACTTAGCACCACATGGAACCATCTGCCTATTCAAAATCATCAAACCAGCATCTCGACAGAAAGGAAAGTCATCAGGAATATAAATGTTGGTTCAGCTCCATAACTCACATTCGATCATTTTTAACACTTATGCCAAAAATTAATTACTGTTGGTGGTCAGTAGTCCCGCAAACATTTTAACTATGTCACTGAAGATGCTAAACACTGAGAAGAGGTCAGCTTCTGCCTCTGGTTACTACAGAATGTAGGTGAAGAATAACCTTCAAACAGCATAGAGCCAAAGGCTAGGAATTAATGTCGCACATTGTACATAATGTAATTAAAGTGGTATAAAACCTGCTTTGAACATTCAAGACAAAAAACATGCATTGACAGATCCATGGCACTTTGTTGTATTTGAATAAAAAGCCACTGTTGTCTTTTCATGTTTTGGACCTTGAAGCCACAAATATGATGTTGTTAATGGACACCTCTTCACTGTGAGGCACATTTCTCTCATCTCTCAAGACTGTGCTTTGTTTCTGTTGCCTTATCCCCCACTCACAGCCTCACACTCCAGGGACTTATACGACAAGCTGGTGGCATTGGGTTGGGTGTTGTTGCTTCTAATGTGTCTCCCCCTGTGTGTGTGTGTGTGTGTGTGCCATTTTGTGTGTTACATCAATTAGAGCGACTCGAAGCATGTGTTTGTGTGTCACCGTGCTGGTTCTTCTGTCAATTAATGACAATGAGAGTATACAGTTACACATGCAACGTCACAAGAAGCTTTTTGTTTTTCAGCGCAGGTATTTGTCTTGTACAAGCTCTCGAGTTAACCATGAAATTCTTTATATCCTTCACTCCTTTTTGATATATATATATAAAATGATGTTTTGTGATTTTTGTTTTCAACCACACTTTATCACATTTACTGTTAGGTACATTTCATCAGAGGAAGCTGAGCCTCAAGGTGGAAGCTGAACCCTTTTAAACCACTCAGGTCTGCGGAGTAATGCATTTCCTCCGCAGCAGATTTAGTGTGGCGATGCTCTTTAAGAGCCTTGCGAACTCACCACCATGAACCTTAGGACCTTTAGAAGGATGGATCTTTACAGCGAGTGGCCCCTGCTGCTGGGTATTTTATCACCGTCAGTTTAATGTTTCCATCGAGACTGGCCTATGCAAGTATTTTAGCTCATAACCTCTACCGCACCTATTGTAAGCCACTGCAACTCTTTTTCTCTTCTTCAAATAAACAGCACAGAGCTGCAGGCTTGGCCGTAGTCTACACGGTTACTCTTCTACCACATACACACACGTGTTCTGTGTCTTTTCAGTGCTGATGATATCGATGGCCGTACCATACATTTAACGCAACATTACCGCTTGCAAAAAAATATCACTGTCCCTCAAAAACATAAGTACACTGTATAATCCAGCATGTCAGGCAATGCAAAACTGCTGAGTCCAGGAAACCTGCATTCTGCATCCCACTGCCTTTTCTGCTTACTCCCACACTTTCATCCACACGCAGTATTTACCCAAGACATGGGCCCAGAGCACAGAGCCAAGACGATGCTGGCCTCTGACTTGTGATTTCACCGTTTCCTGTTGGATCTGAGTTTGATTAATATCGCTCGCCCATTGAAAAACCTATTCGTAAAGTTGTCTTTGATGATAAATGAGAGCTGTGTAAACAGGAGACGTGGGATATGTAAATGACTTTGTCTTTGGTGTGCTGCCTGGTCCCTAGTCAGATATCACATGGGAGGATTCTCCATCTCTTGGATATAGAAGAGAGGGAGCATGATATGAAAGGGCTTCTTGGGGATTTGTGCTCATGCAAGCATGTTACAATGGGAATTAGCCCTCCAACTGACGCAGGCAGTGGTTTTATCAAAGAACACTGTAAAATGAACCCAACATGAGAAGAGACTGAATCATTGATAGATTGTTATAGATTTAGAGCAGCAACTTATTTAATTTGTGTAGAAGGACAGACACGTGGGTCCGTGTGTGACTTCGGCATCAAGGCAGATTGGGTGGTTGTTGATGCAGAGCTGAAAGAATGATGGTCAAAAGCAAATTTAGGATTCCATCAGACTGATAACATCGGCTGCCTGGAGATATCAAAGGCAGAGCGGCTGCCAGAGGTGATCAAAATAACATATCGCCATGAAATAAATATCTTTAAGACTTGTTGAGACCGTAATGAAGGAAGTTTGAGACCTGAGTTCACTCTAACATGAAGGGAGTCATAGAATTATTTACATATCAAGATGAAGTGAAGAAGCAGAGTGGACCCTCTGCACGACGTTATCTCGCAGAGAGAGATCTTCCCTTACTACAAGCCAAGTGTGGAGAGATAAATTCTGATGTTTGAAGTGTATTATCCCATGTTGCTGTGATTGATGTTTATCACGTTCTGATATTTGTTATCGGTGATAAAGAAGAACAACACACAGACACATTACTGCAAACGGTTCTATTAACAAAAAAAGTTCTTTTAAAATGTGATGAAAATAAAGTTAACAATATTTAGTGTGAATTAAAAGTATCTAGGACCTAGTAAATAACATTTTAAAGCATTAAAATGCTGAGACTCTTTGAGGACTTTTTTTTTTTTTTACACTGGATATGTATTTTAGATTCAATGAGGATTTTAGATGTAGTACATGTACACTGCTGTGAAATGTATTGTATTGCAAAACAAACAGCACTATTAAGATGTGTCCTTGAGGCCTGATGTGCATCAGAGCTTGTATATTGGAAATATAACACAAATCCAATGTTGGCGGTAAACAGATTGAGATCACATTAGAAGCTCTTTAAAAGGAGCCGCTCAGCTCAATTGCTTTTAATGTCCACCTTCCCCGTTGTGTGGGTGCTCATCTGTTTTATTAAATTTGGCTGATCGGACCTGAAGTGAGACAATAGCGCAGTGTTCAGAGCCTCAAACATGACTCATGGGGGCCGGCGTCCATCCACTGTCACACAGCTCCCTCCCCACTGAGATGGTTTACAGTCACCACAGGAGCGGTGGGAAAAGATATGGGCCTATCGATATCTTAACAGGGAGATTTACAGGAATTCACAAACCCCCGCATCCCGGGCAAATTCTTCAGGATATGAGGGCACATTTATCTGTGGGCAGGGTTGAAAACGAGTCAAGACTTTGATTAACTGTGAAATGGCCATTCAGAAAATGTTGTCTCATGCTTTATTTACATTCAAACCAGAACAGAGTGAGACTGAGGATTCACACTACACTTAACATGGGAGAAGCAACACTGGCCAAAAGATGTGACAGATATAAATATGAAGGAGAGAATGAATGGGGCTCTTAAATTCAGACCAAGAACCATTTTAATGGTTCAGAGCTCTAAGCAGTTGTTTAAAGCCCTGCCGTAATTTGGCTCCTACAGTAGCCGAGTTCGTTTGGCTGATTTGGAGCAGGCTCTCTATCTTCTATCTGGCAGATGAACAGTCACTTGTTTCCAGGGAGCCATCTTGCCAAATGCCCTTTATTTATTTCTCAGTGTGAGATCCGTGGAATAGTCAGATGACTCCTGACAAACATAAACCAGGAAACCTTAATGAAACCTCCCCTTGCCTTCTCTGATGAAGTGAGACGCTTTCTACCCCCTCTCTTTTTATTCCAGATCCGAACAGATTTATCATGATCATTTCAGATTGGTCACTTCCTGGCTGGCAACAGTAAATCAAGCTTGACTTAATCTATGAGACATAAAGAGGGAAAATGAACCATTATAGAGACAGACTGCAGAAACAGCAACTTGTCAATGGTGAGTGGTTGTTAGCTATTTAAGATTGATTCATTTTCTTCCACTGGCTCCACACGATAAATGCATTTTTGCTTTGAAAATCTCAGGGCACAAGAGGACATCTGTCAGTCAGCGAGAAAAACGGAGAACCAAACGGACTGCTCACCCACTGGGAAGGACACACACACACACACACACACCCCACAGATTCAAAACCCAGAGATTCAAATGTCCCTGGCTGCATGATATCCCATGCTAAATATAGAATAGGCTACAGTATAGCAGGAGCATTTTTTTCTAATTTATACTGGATCAAGGTCTTTATGCCTTTAACCAGACATAACAGAGGACTCCATTATCTTCTCTGACCCACATTACTGAGAGAATTTCAGTGAATGTGTTCAACACTACTGGTGTAGTGTTTATGCCAAGGATTCTGGAATAAAGAAGTGGATAAGTGTTTGTAGCTTTGGGAGAATGCTTATGTTCGAACAACACAAACTTCTCTGTGCAGTCGACACTGCACAAATTTATCTCGTGATTTATGGCGTTTTGTTCGTTAACTTCATTCTGCACGACTGACTGACTAACTGGACTTCAGACACTACAAGATCTGTCACCGGGCGAAATCCCTGACCGTTTCATGTCTGGTCGCCACAAAGTTTTCTACCAACAAAGCAGTAAGACATTCTCGATATTTAGCAAGAAATCTCGTCAGAGTCTCTCAAATCACATCTTCACACGCTGTAATTGCCTGATTGCGCCGATCTGAGGCCTTTGTTTTGGCAAATCCCAAAATCTGCCAGTGATTAGAAAATCACACTAAAGTTTTATGGTGAATCATGAGGGAAGGAGAAAAACACGGTTCAACCCTCAAATGCTTGATATAGGGTAGTAGTTGTAGTAGTGGTAGGAGTAATCAAATAAATTGTGTACAGGGTGTACTATAGTTAATATTAGTCATAGTGTGATGACTCATTTGCATGATAGTGTAATAATGACATTTATGTTAGTATGCTAATAATAATAATAATAATAATAATAAATAAAACAATATTAAAACAAATAACTTTGAAAATAGTTATAATAGTTAATTGTATTAAAATGGAGTAACAACTGCAGGTAGCGATTCAAACAGGTACAATATCACCAGGTTCCACACATGCAGATAATCTTCCTGACAAACTGAGTTTTGCTTTGGAGTCGCACAGCTCTCCGGTGCAGATTTGTGCTGCTGCGTCTGTGGCCCAACGCTCTGCCATCTGTGAGTCTTGAAAGTGTTCTGTGCACAAAACTTTCGAGAGGAGACGGAGTCACCAATGGTTTGGTGGTGAGCCAGGGGACAGGGGCACTGGCAGAGTAGTAGCCAAACACTAGACGATTCAATGGCGATTGGCTCAAGCAGCAACACTGCGAGGAAAACCTCTTATCATGTCTGAGCAGATTTCCAATACTTCAGCAGCTAATACTGCATTAGTGTGCCAGGCCAACATTTCATTGTTTTGCCAGTGTGAATTACATTATATTACAGAGAATAAATTCAAAACAATCAGCTGCAGTTCCTCAGCCCGACTGACTCGGTAAATCATGTGATACACTGTTGCTCCCACACTGATCATAAAACTGAATAAAAGTGCCTGTTTAATATCTCCTGGAAAACCTGGCATAAACATAGCCTGTAAGTATTTATCCTAATGTTGAATAAGCACTGAATCACAATGAATGAGCTCTTAAAATCGAATGTACATTCATTTGCATGTTGACAAAACAAATTGAGCTTGTTTTATTTTTATGATACAGCCTATTTGCAACTCACAAAATGTATTTCACACACAAAAAAAAATACTTTAACCCCACCAAGGAGGTTATGTTTTCACACATGCCTGTTGAATTCTTTGAGTTTTCACAGGATTAAAACTAAACTACTGGACAGATTGTGATTTTGGTGTAGATGCCGACTGATGGGTGAGTCCTGGTTTAATATATACTTCAAATTTTATAACAAATGATTAAGGTTAACAGACCACTTACCCTTCTCCTTTATTTTATGAAGTAAACCACTGTGCAGGATGTTTGGCTTTGACATTCTTGTTTTGTTTTGTCCTTATCATTTGTTTGCTGCTTTGTTTTTTTTTTTTTTTTTTTGTAAGCAGCATCTCACAACAGCAACAGAATAGATAACCACTAAACTTGGTTGAAGTCTGCGGGTCAGGAAATATAGATTCAAGAGATATTTCATGATGTGTATGACAACACAAGAAACATTTCTGGGCCGCTGCACCAGTAACCAGTAACTGATGAGGACTTACTCTGACAGCAGATCAAAGTGATGCAACAGTGGGATCTTTAAGTTTTATGAACATCTCTCACTGCTGATGTTTACAATGCATTCTATACATTACATTCCCCAACACCCACACAGGAGATGAACGCCTCAGAGTATCACGCCAGACAAAGTCATTTTAAAAACATGGCTGATAAAATTTGAATTAATTAAATTTAGCACTTTTACGACCTCATGGAGAATTTGCAGGGAAGTTAAGAGTTTGTAATAAAAGTCAATGACTCAATAACAGCAAGTAGATTGACTGTGTAGGACTCGGAGCGCCACAGGTCACTATAGCTCAGAGCCTTGTTTTCTACAACTATAAAAAACTACTGTTGCTTCTTTGGAAGCTTCTCTGTAAATATTATTACATGACAGGAATGTGTTCCTGTTTATTTCTATCCAAACACTGTAACTAAGAACGAGCTTAGCTGTAGGTATATAGGCAGAAATTCACTATAAAATGTTCATGTATGTTCTATTCTGTTTTATATGCAGTGTTATTCATCTTGTGTGAACAAGCTCATTCGTTGTGCAGAGAATTTCATAGAATATCACTTGTTCAGACGAGGAGCAAGGTACATTATCACACAGCACTTTACACAGCAGGGTCAAGCCCTTACAATATTACAGAGAAAACAGTTGCCACAGGGAGCAAGCACTTGAAGACAGTGGAGACCATGAGCTGAGTGACCTCACAGGGGCTGTTGTTTTCAGTGTAATTGATGTCCAGCAAGTTCAGGCCTGATGTGTTGTCTTCCCTTGTATGATCCCCATGCTATTGTATAATTATATTGTCTGTATGTGCACTGATACAAATTACATGGTCGTAAAGTACCTTAATAAGAGCTTTGTGGTCAAATCAGTGCCTCTGCTGCCACTAACCGTGCTGATAAATGGGCTAAATCACCAGAATGGCCGCATGAAACTGCTTCTTTCACTCCTTTAACTTCCCTTCAATCCTCCCCGGGGAAGGTGCACCTCACAGTGTGAAACTCCTCTGTAGTGTTAGGATGCACCTTGAAATATAAAAAAGTGATGCTTTTCAAGCAGGGATATCTTTAAAAAGTATACCTTTTAACTCAAGATTTGAAGGATCAAAGGCAATCAATACAGATTTTGTTTTTAGCTAAAGATCTAATTAATCAACTTTAAAGGTAAAATATTTTCTCTTCCCTATCTTTGCAAATGGGATTCAACTGTGCCATTACCTTTAATGGCAGCATCATAAACCAAACAGGCAATCATCATAAATGTGACACATTCTGTGAGCGCCCTGACATTCCATCGGCACCTGGGCCTGCTTATTGCAAAAACACCTGAAACGCTTTGAAAATGGAAATTGAATTTACTCCCCTGGAGATTTTTTGATGAAAGGATCTTAGCTGGAAATCAAAGTTCTTATCGAAAACATGGTGTGGCTGGCAGCTGCTACTGAAGCTAGATTTGGGATGACCTCATAGATTCCCACGGCTCAACACTTGGCGGAGAATAAGAGATGATGATAGATGAGCAGATGGGCATGGCGCAGAGCACTGCAGTGGCCCAGAGTTAATATCGAGGGTGGGGGACCAAAAGTCATGAGCAACAGGGAACTGGACTTTTTTTTTTTTTCCAGCAGGACCAAAGAGAAACATAAAAGTAACAACACTCAGAAGCGTTGACATTAAAGAGGAATGCAGAGGAAATGTGATGAGTGAAATGTGTGTTAATATATAATAAAAATAATTAAATTCCTACACATGTGCTCCAGATGTCTTAAAGAAACCCTGTGGCCTAAAGCAGCTTAAATAGCAAGTTTTTACTCCTTGGCCCTTGTGCTAAAATAAATGTAAAAAAAGTATTAGACTAACAGTTACTCAACACAACTAATTTAAAAAAAATAATAATAATGCATGCTACTTTTTGAGCCAAAAAAACTTATTCAAAGGTGCAAATAGGACAGAAATTTCAAGAAAATTGTAACCATGAAAAAATACAATGTTGCTCTTTCACAGTTTCCTTCACTGGGAGAAACATCTGTTCTAACATTTAAAAAAAAGAAAGAAAAATAGAAAATCAGACAGAGTACATTTAAATTGTAGATTGATTTTCTGAGTGAGAACTCACAAAATTGGAAATTCAGCACATTTTTGATTCCATTAATCAGGAAGTGAGGGTGTTCTGGCAACGCTGTGCAAGATGCATCAAAGGCGGGTGTATTGACACTGCTGTCAAAAAAGAAATCCATAGCATAATTTTCTGTGTAATATGCTCTGAGCCCATCTATTTCTTCAAGGGCGAAACAAAAGGTAGCAACACACAAACGGACGGCGCGCGGTGGTCTTGGCACTTCATCATCCCTAATGTCTATTTTCTTCTGCAGAAACGCCCAGAGTCCTCCTGACGTTATTTCTGCTTGTTGATGAGATTCTGTAACATCTCTGTCGTGCTTTTCAAATCAACGGGTGAAAAGGAACACTGTCATCCGAGAAAACACAATTCCCATGCAGACAGAAATCCATCACGGCGTGGAAGCGTTGCATCCTATTAGAGTTCAGAACTACCAGAGGCTTTTGGTTTGGGGGGGCACTTCCCTTTTGTGTGCTTTTGTTCTGAAGGTAATTAAATAGGGACTGATTTTCACAAGGAAAGAAACAACAACAACAACTCAACTAGATATAACCACAGTTACATAGTCCTCACGCATACGTGTGGGCCTCAGAAATCCTGCCCATTGACTTGGTGAAATCGTGTGGCGCTGAACTGCACTGCGGCACTGTTGTTCAGCTTTTCAGACGGCAGCTCAGGCAGCAGGCAAACTGAACGTGTTTCATCAAATAGTCAAGCTCAGGCTCGTTAGCGCAGAAACACAGGTCCTGTCTGACATTAAAGATGGGAGTGAGCCTGGAGGAATAATGCAGCTGGTGAACCGGGTCTGTGTTTTTTGTGTGGCATTGACAGTGCTGAGCACCAAGCACCGTCAAATGTCTGTGCTAATGACACCTGTTCTAAAGTTGAATCACGGAAAACAGATACAAATAAATATAAAATATTATAATTCAAAATATAAGGTAAAACAACATCAATTTAACCTCATGGAAAAGTTTGTGATATTCTTAAAGGAAATGAAAGCAACACATACACACCTATTATTTTTTAGTATTTTTTCCCACAAAACAGATTTCTGTTTTTATTCAGTGGTCTCACACACACACACACTCAGGGATGAGGGCCAAATGAAATACATGGCCCTAGACTTTTTCCATAAACAGCATTATGTTGTCCTTGAGAAGAGGCATTTTTCTATTGAAAGCATACACTTTATATGTAAATACCAGAAGTGATGATTATATTATTCTAATCAAATATCCCTTTAATATTCTATAAACTGTGGGTGGAAGGCAGAAAACAAACCGTGGCTGGAGCACTCAGCCCGCTGTGACTGCTAACTGCAGCTTTTGTTTGTTGCAGCCATTTTTTTGATGTGAATGTATTTTTCCGGCTCCTGATAAGTGACTGTTACATTCCTAAATTAGCATGTTTATTGCTTGCTGTTGCCCTGCCACGCCTGTTTGCATATCAAGCTCTTAGTCCACATGTCCCACGTCTGTACGGTTTGAAGTTCGGCAGGATTGTGAGGCGCACGTTAAGTGGAACTATCCCCGCTCTCAGGGCGACGATTGTTCCGCTGAAACGCTGAGTGTCTTCGCATACACTGCATGTGCTCGCTTGGCCTCATTACAACATTTTAACACCTTCAGAAAAGGAGTGTCAAAAAATTGGGTTTGAGTTCAAATGAAAAGAACCTCCGAACATATTAACGTTATTTAACTAGTGGACAACTCTCTGTCTTCTCAGGTGATCCAAATATACCACACATTCATTAACTGAAAAATAAACATTCAGCCACACTTTTGATCCACAGTGCTCCGCTATGTTCCCAGGTTTGCCTACAGGCACCACATGGGTGTTTTTCCCTAAAACAGCTACCTGCCTGCAACAAATGTAGATGAATCAAGAAAAAAAAACAGAGGGAGCGACCAGAGAAAACTGCGAGGCTAAAAATCAAAACAATAAGCTGAACGATATTAAAATGCACCTCAGAGTGTGAAAATGTTCCCGTGGAATGATATACCCACGATAGCACAGCTGCTCAGTGTTTGTAGAGCAAATACTTTCATCTTTGACGTTAGATTTTGCTCCAAGCAGCCTCAAACTTGAGGTGCACTTCAGGGTATGATCAGTGTTTTTTTTTTTATTTATTACTTATGCAGGGGCTTTCATTAGTCTCGGATTCATAAGCACAATTGGAGCCGTCAGCCCAAAAACTTCACTTTGTACCTAAATATTATTCTAAGCAGGTACTATTACAACGAACATCAATGTCGTGAGGTACCGCTACGATTGTTGGGTAGCTTGAAAATCTAAAAGTCTATCTGTAAATCTGTAAAAATGTGATTTACATTTTTAACCAACTGTTTTAACAAACAGGTAAACACTGAGAAGGGGCGGTTTTATTCCTTCTTTTGCTTTCATAAATAAAGAGCTTTGTAATCTCACTTCAGACCTTTTCGACCACACTGAGGCCAGATGCTGACCTGTGCTGACCTGTGTTTTACCTCAGGTCATCAAAGTCCCTGTTGTTCGTGTTCTGTGCTCTGCTGCGCGAGTGTTCGAATATGAGACAGAGGGGGGAGTTAAAGATGTTGCCAGGTCCCTCAGGTATAAGAAATTAGGTCACGTAATACATAGAGATGAGAGATTTCTGTGTACAATATACTGTAGTAATTTATGCAGGTTTCAGGGTATCTCTCCCTGCAGACTTGGGTGTTCTATCTAAAGATCTTTCTTCCTTTTCTTTTCTATCTCCTCATGCTTAAAAACGAATTAGTCTGCCGGTTTATTTTTGGCACAACTACGACACAGTTAATTAGAAAAGAGGAACAATGCTTTCTCATAATGACAGTATGAAGCAAGGATTTTGAGGTCAAAGTTCTTGGGACCAAGCCCTGCACCACATTTCAAACTGTTGCATCAAATGACACTCTAAGCGTTTTCAAATATGATAAATGGGAAAAAAATGGATCAGGACATATTCAGATGGGCAATCAACAGGAGGAAGACAAACACAAAACTGCCCAGGTTAACAAAATAAAAGATAAAAATCCACAAAAACATAGGATCATTTAGAGAGAATGTGTTGTGTAAATTGCGAAGCTGAAATGGAAAGTTAAGGGTTAACAGCACGATGACACCAGTATCAGCCACATTGCTCACTGTGAACTTCCCTGCTGCACTCTTACTTGGGTTCATTTGATTTGTGCACATTTTACTCAGGGAAAGACTTTTGAGTTCTCAAATACGACCTCCTCAGAATATTTCAGTCGATGTCTGCTGGAAGCGGCTGAACGGTCTCAGGTGGCCCAATGGGAACCATGGTCAGTAGCTGTTTCTAATGATGTTGGCTCTGTCCGGCTGACTAATGGCAGCTTAGTGTTTGGAAAATTGCCATCATGATTTGGGAGGAAAACTTAATTAAATGCAACAAACACAACCCCTAGTTATCCATAATAACCGCAGAACAGAAAGGAAATCAAACCACAACCAGCACATAAAGGGTCACATAGCTGCAAATACAGTAACATCAATAAAATATGATTTCAGTTATCTAACGCAGCCATGTGTAATGACTCCCTCTGCCTCCACCGAGATGTTTACATAACTAAAACAAAGCTCTTGCTAAATGAGCAAACTGAGTTCAGAGAAATATTCTGTGTCACACAGAGACAACCTAACATGACCTGAAACAACTTTCAGATAAAAGAAAACATTTTTTTCTGTAGTTATCCCTGTCTTCACAGAGCAGCATACAAATGTGTGCATGGCAAATTAAATGATAGCATCCTGCGGGCTTGCAAAGAGGAAATGACAGACTTTCCATTTCTCTGTGGGCTGTTTTAGTACATAGCAAAGTAAATAAATCAATGAATAAATAATATTCAATTTCCAGTGTACAAGCCACTTATTGATTAAAATGGGTTTGACCTCCACATGAATGAGAAGAATGATATAATGGGGAGGGTGTGGGGTATTTACCCTTAAAGGCTAAACAACATATTTGTATTTATTTATTTTTATTTATTCACCTCAATTTAATGAAAATCTCCAGCTTTCTTTTTCCACAAATAGATGTTGGAGAACCGGTTTTGGAGAGGTGATGACAGAAAGGAAACCCCAAATTGGTGCACCCTGGTCCCCAGTCCCTAGTTCATCGCAGGGCTGACACAGAGGCTGACAACAATTCACGCCTACAGGCAATTTAGACGATGATGAACCTGACCCGTCTTTGGACTGGGGGAGGAAACCAGAGTACCCGGGAGGAAAGCCATGCAGGTATGGGGAGAACCTGCAAACTCCACACAGAAAGGCCCTGCTGGCTCTGCCGAGGATTCAAACACCTTCTAATGAGGCAGCAGCGCTAACCACTGCATCACCATGCTGCCCCAAAATAACAAATGAACATTAAAATGAACAGTTTATAGTCTATGGTCTTTGGTCCACACTTCAGAAAATATGTATCCAAACATGCATGGCAAAGGTTATGAGGCCATGTCAGGCTTTTCCCTGCCACTATCACACGAACTATCCTGGTGCAAGACTTGAGCTTGATGAATTTAAACTATGCAGATGTCTCTACTCTCTACTGGTGAGGGAAGATATTACATTGGTTCTGAATATATTTGGAATTAAAGGTTTAAGAAATGGAGGTTCGAATTACTCATTGCCACCGGGACACTGAGCCGCTGCAGACGTCCAGCTGAACGCTGTTATGCTGTCAGACGGCTGTGAGAGGATGAGGAAACTGCAGTTCAAATGCCCCCGCTATCACTTTCAGGCTTGTTATTCCCTGGTTGTTTTTGTAAAGCACACAGTGTGATCATTCCCAATAATCTCAGAACACAGCGCTCCATCAGTGAGAAAATGTGTTTTCTTCTTCTCGCCAGAAGCCACCACAGAGCGTAAGCTGTTCCAAAGAGCCAGAAAAAAACCTTGAGCCACAGCAACAGTCAACCACATTAGACAAGCAAAGCCGTCCTGTCTGCGCTGTCTGGGTAACTCTGAACATGGCAAGCAAAGCCAAATGGTCAAGAGGTAGATAAACAAGCACCAAATACATTAGCATATTAGCAGCTGCAAAGTTGTTTTGTTGACCCTGTTCCTAAACTGTTTTCTGTCTACTCCTCCAGCTGACACAAAGCAGCATAAGCATTTATTTAAGCTCTGTTAAGCTCTGTTTCTCCACATTTGTTAGCTGTAAATAGTCCAGCTAGTCCCTCAGTTTGACACTTTGCAGTTTAGGTGAAATAAAGTGTGTTTGATGCAGCAGGTAATGAAGTTGATGAAGGAGGGTTAGGGTTATAAACAGTAAAGTATGAGGATGACAACAAAACAATAGGCTGAGAGATGATAAAACTCTCCGTCGAGTGAGAACCACAGACTGTAGCTGATAGTTCTTTGGAGGTCTGTAACTGCGAGCTACACTGCTTACATTGCGTAAGTAACCATTAAATCAATATAGCTTTTCAAATTCAAACTACAGAGATCGACAAACTACGCAATGAAAGCTATTCAGCCATTCCCTGAGAAATGTCACAGTAATTATTTCACCAAGTATTGTCACAATGTACAGAACTGATAGCTGAAGCTACAGACATTCTCTCTCAACAATCAAGAGTTTAATGTGGCCTGTTTATGTCACCTGACTGGACAAACACAGCAACTCCACAGCAGAAGGTTGCTGTCTTTATTTCTAATGGCGAGCCTCTCAGAGTAACCAAGGCATACAGAGTAACCTCATTAGAAAGCTAAAGCCCAGCCTCCCTGTCTGCAATGTCTGGGACACTCTGAAAATGGAAAGCAAAGTCAAACGGTCAAGTTGTCAGACAGAAGCAATTTCATGTTTCATAATGGATTTTCTAATTTTTTTTTTTTTTTTTTTTTTTTCCCCCCTTTGCTGGCTCGCTATCACAAAACAAAGGGCTGCCATTTGATGCTATTGTTCCATGTCTCCTTTGTTCAAAGCAACTTTGTACGCCAACACTGTCAGGAGGGGGCTAACCCACAATGACAGCTACACCGGCTCATAATTCACATCAGAGCACTACAGTGATGAATGCCCTCTACCACTGAGTGAACCCCGACGCAGATCCCCTCAGTGGTTCTCAGCAGCGGGGCTGTGCACAAGGACACAGAGCAGTGACCCAGTGGGAAAACGTAGCCGGCCAGAGGGGCAGTTCAGGGACATGTCCCTCCTGACACAAAAACTGTCCATTAAAGCCCAAGTTAAATGGTGTTTAGTGCATTCTGAAGCAAGACGGTAACTGTTCACTGAATTATTGGATCACTGTAGCGAGAAAGAAAAATAACATAATGATTTTTGAGATAATTTTGAACAGCGGCATGAGTCAGTATGAGTCCGTCCTTCTGCCCTCCCCTCTCTGCTGCTGATGCTTTTTGCTACTGGGTGGGTAAGGGTTAGGGTCATTCTGTTTTCACTTCAGCTTCTCCGTAACAACTTGTTTTTAGTTTAACCAGCAAAGAACATCTTTATCTATATTTGGAGTAGAACATTTTTTTCCAGCAAATTTGTTGAGCTCGTTGTTTGAGAAAGCACTCTGTTGGGCTTTTACTTTTTAGTGTGCTGCAGTAATCATGGTTGTTGTCAAGTTATCTCTGTTTCCCCTGGGTGACTGGTAGCCTCGTCTCTGTGTGCCTGCAGCATGCACTGCCGTAGAGTGCTTTGTATCACAATATGGTCAATTATACTCAAACGGAGACCTGGAGTCCTCTCTCTCACACCTACCTCAATTACAGGCCTTTTTATCTCCTGCACATGAGATCAGGTAGATCAACAACACGGTCACTGTGTGAAAAACACAGGAGCTGGACACCAGTGGTCGTCTATTTGACTCTCTCTCCGTGCAGTGCTTGAAATGTGCTGGTTTTGATCACATTGACCACATATTCCCAGCACCACTAATTCATCGATAGAATACAAACCCCATGTAGCTGAAAGAACAGAGAAGGGGCAGAAGAAAGACTGCATCAACATATTGCTGAGTGCGCTAAAAGGAATCCCATCAACTGTGAAGCTGTCTGGAGTGGCTTATACACACACACAGATATATGCACCGCTCATTAAGGTATTAAGCTATTGTTCTTTCTCGCTCAACCTACTGTGGCCATATTTACACCCAACAGTTACGTAAGGCGACATATACCAGAGATATTTCCATCACCAACACAATCACCGTCAAATAAAGCGAAAGAGAAAATCTGGTAATCTTCTGTGGAGTGTTTTCATGTAAACCCCAAAAATGAAGTTGACCAGTCCATTCGCAGGTAGATTTCTTTTCAGGAACTCAAAATATAATCAAGCATGTAAATACTGAAGATATTTAGTTTTCTGCAGGAAGTATTTTCCTGTAGTCCTCTCTCTCTTCTGGATAAATGTGTCCTAATCTCTTTTTTGGTTCAAATTTGTAACGGCAGTTATACTGAGGAGCGCCTCCTCCGTTCTCTCACACACACACTCTCTCTCTATCTCTGGGGTGTGCAAAGAGACTTAGATGTGGTGACAGGAAATGATTTGTCAGTTTCAGCTGTACAAATGCAAAAGCAGCTAAAAGAAGCTTAGGCACATTTGCGGTGGGAGAGAATGTCTGTGATCTCAGCGGTGTCCAACACTGTTTGTTTTCTGCTTAAAAAAAAAAAAAAACTTAAAAATATAAACGTGGCCATTAAGTGTCTGTCATGGAATTGTTCCTCTGCTTATGGCAGACAAGGTGAGATTAGTGCATGTAATACATCAAGGCATGATGTGAGGTATGAGGGGCACACCCAGCACAGCAGCGACTATTAAACATGGACACATAAATCCAGCTGCAGATTGTTTGATGGAACTATTAGTTTTGGAGAGGTGTTTTGCATTATCAGTTCTGGTGGAGCCCACACCCACAGCACTATGACTCACTGTCTGTTCCTTGTGCACACACACACACACACACACACACACCCTTTTGGAGCGCTAACTTACTGTGGATGTGCTTATGACCACACCATTACTCAATCTCCTCAGGCAAAACATGTGTTCCAGGCCACCCAGCCCCGACATTACTCATGATCTTTCAAGACTGCAAAAAGAAGGAAAAAAAAAAACACAAAAAACACAAAAAAAAACATCCACAAGTGGATGACTTACTTCTGAAGCTTCGTTCTGTGTGATGAATTGTTTTATTCATGCACTTTTGCATTAGCAGTACACTGCATCTGAAAGGATGCCTGTGTTATGTTTTCTATGTTGTTTTTTTTTTTCAAATAATATGATTTGATGGTCTAACGGGAACCTTAAAAGAATGACCATTTAATGACATCCGTGGTGACACTTTTAAAACAAACCCCTTGACATTGGAATAATACAAGACCTTGTGGAGTAAGAGCACTGAGTGTGGGATCTGTTGGGAAGGAGGGAAGGATCTCTTCCCTGTTAATGCATCATTGGTAGAATTCCTAGAGGTCTCATGGACTCATCAATCTTCCCAGTTCTGGAGATGGATGGCCACTGGGGCTCTGAAAGTTAAACTGTAGTGCTCTGGGATTTGTCGTGCGTTAGGAAATGTGATTTTAACCAATTCTTCCGGGAAAAGGCCCAGTGCTCATAATTCTTGCTTCGTCCCCAGTGCATAACAAGATAACAAATGCTCTGCAAGTGCAAGGAAACAAGAGACAGACGAAGGTCTCTGAGAATATATGGAACGTGTCCAAAAAAAATCAGATTTTTCTATGGGCATATGGGAGTTGTGTTCATCGTTGTGTTATCTGTGCTCACTCTGAAACTGTTTGTATTGGAGGTGAATGATCCTTTTTAATCATAAAAACTTAATTAAGTCCTCAAAAAGTGTAATTTGCAAACGGCTCTCAGTGCAATTAAAAGTGTGAGGTTTGCCGTTGTGTCAGAAGTCTGCCCCAACTCGCTCCATCTGAACCAAACCTCATTACAGAACTGCAGCAATTGTTGGAGGGGGGGAAAAAAGAAAAGTTTTGGTTTGTTTGGATTCACTATGAACTGAACTAAAATGATGAACACAGCCATAAACACACCCACACAACTGTGACTGTTTGAGTAGATTTACCCTTTTTTGCTTGTTCCCCATACAATCCCTGGTTGAATATTTCACTGTCTGTACTCATCATTAGTCAGCATTAGTTTTCAATATAATATAAAGTGGAGAAATGTTATTTTGATGCTTACACAACTTGCCCATGAGTATTGTTCAGTGATATTTTAATGACTATATTCCATCATGCTGTGGCAAGTTCAAGAGATCTCCTGGATATCAGACACTTTCTCCACACTTTGATGTTACAGGGCGGATTTACAAGTGACATTACACCGAAGTAATTGCGCCACTAATTTGCTTCAGACTACTTCTTCAGTCAAGTTTATGAAGTCGCACTGCACTTTCAAAGCAGCGATATGATCTCATTCAATTTATGCATGAAACTTTTGCATGCTAACGCTGGATCAATTGTACTGCATGTCACAGCCTCTACAAGATAGCTTGAATGTCCTTCAAAGAAAGACAAATGAACAGGTCTAATGAGACCAAATGCTTGTCACTGAGAGATAAGAAATGGATGAAGAAAGCACATCCTTATTTAACATTCACACGGTGGTGTTTAATGACACCTGGAAGCGGCTCGATACATCTGCGGGTCTTTTGCGGTTGGCCACTGAGCAGCTCTGCTTCAGAAGCTGGAGGTTACGTGCGCTGCTCAAAGGCAGCTCTGGGGTAGCTGCTGAGCCATGGGAGAGCATGACTTATTCACTTGCTGAGATCAAAGTTCCCAAACTGAACAAGGATTAAAAACACACGGCCATCGAGTTACAAGAATCGTTCAGTCAAATATACAGACTTTTTCTTTTTGACAAAATATCCAGCAGCCAAGTCCTCAAGGGTTGTTCTAATGAATGCCATTTCTATATAATCACATTTAGTAACTAGAGCAGCACTCTGCAAAGTGCATACCTCCACCAAGGCCAAACAATGCTTAATATGACTGATGTTTTTAGTGGAACATAATTTTTGTATAAAATGATGAAGAAGCCCTTGAAATCTAACAATGTTAAGGAATGTACGGTCCCCAGAATCCCTCCACTTCAGTATATGTCCTCCATTACAGGCTTGGTCAAAACTGGCACTTATATCTGCGTCTCTGGACACCTGGCTCACATCAGCCCTCCGCACCATCCACACTAACTCATTTGTTAACAATCTCAATCTATTCTGGCAGAGCAGAGTCATTTAGAGGCGGTGGCACCCATCCAAGCTGGTTATAAACTTCAAAACCTCTCCCAGCGAAAGACATAGTTTTCTCTCACCAACCCTGGTACATTTTCTCTATTACTGATCCAAATGTGGTGCTGTGACAAAGACACGTCCCAGCTTGGGATCAATAAAGTACGTCCATCCATCCACTTTGTCTTCCATCAGAAACAGACTGGAGTAAATTCTTGTTATTTTATATGTTTACATTTCTACACATATTAACACCATGGGGGAGGAATAAAAACGTTCTATTCTACAACGCACTGTAAACTTCCTCAAACTAAAGTTTTTCATTTCGTCTGTCAACTTTAAAGCGTCATTATCCTGTGTTGTTGTTTTAGTTTTTTTTTTTTTTTTTCCCTCAATTCATTGCACTGTATATTTGTTCTGTCTGTGTTTTGTTGACTGAGTTTTTGATTGTTCTCAGGTCTCTCCTGGAAAAGAGATCTTAATCTTAATGAGAATGCTAAATTAAATAAAGATTGGGCTAAAATCGTTTCAGGATTTTGTGTATAATCCTGCTGACAAACAATCAATCTGACATAACCTCCTTGTAACTCTGCAGTATTTGCAAAGGTATAATTTCACAAAGTGTTGGTCTCTCTAATAGAACAAGACATACTCAATCTTGCATATATTGTTTTTTATATATAGACCTTCACTGTTTAACTCAACAATGCCACACATCGTAACCTGAACATTTATTTCAGGAATCGTGCGTTATTTTTGCATAGATCGGATGCTGGATGATTTTAGTTATTTGCATGACTAAATACCATGAACAGCATGACTGTTGAATCAGTGCGTTCACCCCGCAGTTGTATTTAATCTGAGCTATTACAGTTCTATACAACTGCCGGCATTTAAAAAGTTTCCAGCTGAGGTTCAATCACTGGAAAGAAAAAGTCCATAAGAAGCTTATTCTGCCACACACCCCACAAACTCTTCTATGCAGCCACCCTTTCACCCTTTTCCATTACCGGCAGATAGTGAATGATCACTTCAAAAAATAGAGAGGAAAATGAAATTCCTATTAGCTCTAATTACTTTTCCCATTTATCCTTTGGAATGACATGAAGATTAATGAAGCTCTCCACTATTTTAAGCAAGTGTATTCAAATGACTGATTTCACTCCCCTTTTATCATTGCATCAATCTTAACATATGACACATGAGAATGCTGCACTTTTCTCATTATCATTATTATTATTATTGTTATTCTTTTAATTCAAGAACCTCCTTAGTATTCTTTACCATGATTTTCATTAGTGGCATCCACAGGGAAGTGGCTTGTACTGAAATGGCAGGTAAATTGTTGGTATTGGGCACAATCCAAAGGTCTATTCCAAAATTCAAATTAGCATAATAGCTTTGGCCCCTAGTCTTGTGATGAGAAGTATATTGAAACTGCCTTGTGGGTTTTCCATGCGCGTGCCATGGAGGGCAAACAACAACAGCCAGCAAGCCACTACTAATTTTTTTAAAAAATCCATAGCACCAAACAATCAAGGTTTGGTGGCTGTAAAAATTTAAATATATCCATTATACATAAAGTATACTGATAAAATCCCTGTTTACATTGTGAACAATAACTTCAGGTGGTGGAGTACTGAGCTAAACAAACAGGTAGCAAAAGCGTCAGAGAAAGCCCTATAAAACTTCTTCCAGTTAATCTTCCTCCGCCTGCTTCTGTGTCACTCTTCCCTGCCCCTCCCTTTCATGTGCTCCTCTCCATCCATGCCTTCTGGATGGGAACATCCACAAAGAGGCCAATCTTTGTGTTGTGTGCGGTAATGGAGCGGAGTTGAGTGGAGCGGAGATGGCGGGGGAAAAGTGCCAACTGCGCCCTCCTACGCCATAATATTGTCATGTTAGATTACCCATCAGGCTGTTGGCACTGCCCTGCATCTCCTTGAACCCCAAACCCTGCTGAAGAGCAGCCAACTGCTAATGGTGTTTTTCTACTGAGAGCTGTTGGCTGCACACAGTGCAGTGTGATATCATATTCACTCCCGCCTATTAAAGCTCTTAATTCTGAAGTATGTTTGCCAGTGTGCCGCCGCCGCGCTGCTATATGATCTGTGCAGCATGACGCCATGTTCACTGAGACATCAGCCCTAATTCTAAACAGTGTTTAAAGCCCCGATATGGGTAAATGTGAAAACTGTAGGAGCAGCCACTTTATTACAGTCCTGGAGCAGCTCTGCTGGCTCTGTGCCTTGCTCAAGAACACCTAACACAGATATGAGTAACCTTTACAAAATACAGACCCTATCATCCTTCAGAGCTGGGATACACATTCACACTGGCATGGCTACTACTTGGCAGACAGAAGGACTGTGTTACACCACTAAGATAACTCTACTTGAGCACTTTGGCAAGAATGTGAAAATGGGTCCAGTTGCACAAAGTTCAATATTACACATCAGTGGTCAGTCCCTCCAGGGTGTTGAGATACTGGGATTGCAGAATCGAATGCCTCCGATTCTCATCAATTTTGTGCAACCTTGCATTTTTATCCTATTACCACAGATTTTCTGCAAGCGTTCGATGTAAAGGTCACGACTTATAGCCCCACTGTCCTGAGAAGAATCATGGTCTTGTGTTTATGCACCGGAACATACGCTCGGACTTGTGTTAGCAGTAACAGTGGTTAACCCTATACAGCATCATATAGGGCGACACCTTGCATGCGGCCTGCATCTGTTCAACAGCAAGGAGCAATTATGTTCAATGTGTGAACACAAGACACACTGGATCTGAGCTTTGTGTGAGCAGCGGTCCATCTGTAGATAAACTGTACTTTACACTGTGCTGGTGCAATGAAAACACAGACATGTTATTCTCCCTTCCCAGCAGCAGATCACATCAGAGACACAATATCCATGAGGGACAGACAGATTCCCCATGCAGTGATGTACTTGTGGCTGTCCACTACAAGATCAATAGAGAATACCATATATTGATTTAAGAAAAAAAATACAGTTTAAAATGGTTAAAATCTTGTGTAATTGCTGCAGAGCTGTGTCCTGTTCCTGCCAGTATTTTTAAGGTCCCTGGAAATTGAAAAACTTGCATTGGAACAACTCAATGAAACAGTATGATTCAATATTAAAGCCAGCATGATCAGCTACCGCCAAAAAATAGAACCTAATTCTGCGGGGAACACTGGATGGATTTCAACAAAGCCCATTTAGGACAGATGATAGGGTTTAATGTAATCTGCACATAATGCGTTTTACTCGTGTCTTTGTTTTCTGCATAATGCACTACAATCACAATTCCGTTGGCCTACAGAATATTATTGTTGTAAAATGTGTAATTGCCGGTGTGACCTGATAGCAGAGAGGAATCATCCCAATGGACGGGACGGTTTGCATCATGTGCTCCCCCAGAAATGAAAAAAAAAAAAAAAAGTCATCAATAGAAAAAAAACAAAAAACAAAGTACTAGCTTTAGCATATTAAATGTATGCCGCTATAAATAAACAGAGAAATATATTACTACATTTGCTCTCGTATTATACTACAATGTATGTATCATTACTGCACCTTTTTGTAATAAGGACCTCTGGGATGTCTTCAGCCAACTATTCCATTTTGTGGAGAAACAATCAAGCTCTAAATCCACATTCAGACAGATGTGCTGAATGTGGCCTGATTAAACCGTATAAATTAATTTCATCAGAGATTTATTCGGAGGAGATAATTAACTGTGGCAGATCTTTGATTCACTCTCAAGGCTGTCGGACAAAGGCTCGTTCCCCTCACTGGTTGATATTCCTTCAGTGAAGTCCAGCCCACTGTGAAAGTGACAGTGTTATTGTTTTATTTCCCCCTCCCCACTCCATATGTCCAATTTCCGCCTTCTAACCTTTTTTTTTTTTTTTTTTTTTTTTCCACTCCATATGTCCAATTTCCGCCTTCTAACCTTTTTTTTTTTTTTTTTTTTTTTTATTTCCTGAAGAGAGCAGCTGACAGCGCTGTAATTGGTAAGGCAATGAAAAATAAAGAATGTATCAACGCAGTGGATTTGTGGACATGGTTTCAATCACTTTATGTGACTCAAATATCCATTTCTCAGATGATGAACTAATAGGTTTGATTAATGAAAATCATTGAGCAGGGTGATGGGGGGGGGGGTCACACTGCAGGAGCACGCGTCCGCATCGTGACACTCCAGTTATTTATATTATTCACAGACAGGAAGTCATCAGGTGTTATCTTGAAGCTGTGACTGACAAATAAAATGTGTTTGAATTCATGACTTCTTTTTATTTGAAAGGCTGATTTTTTTTTTTCTTGAAAAGAGAGCGATGCAAAGAAAAAACATGAAATTTAATAAAGTGGTCAATTGGAATGTATTTGCTGTATCCTACAAATTCTTAACATAATCAGCTGTACATGCTCATATTTCATTTTTCTTAACATGTACTGTTAAATGTGTCTCTTAAGACCGTTTGCCATTGAAATACTGAATATTACTCAAACTATTCAGTATTACATGTCAGTGCCATTACCTCCACCATTACCTTGCATGAATCAAAGTGGAGTTATTACCCTGCTGAACTCAGTGTTTGTTTTCCTCAGAGGCGATAACATGCATAACAGAGTGACACTTAATCACTGACCGTTTATGAAACCATATGTGACAAATAAACAATGCAAGAAAGTCAATGATGCTCAAGTTGATTCTGACCTTATTTTTACTCCATTAAAAGTGCGAGCCATTTATCAATTCCAAATTATGCTATTACCACAAAAACAGATCTCGGAAATGTCACCGCTGCATCTATTCATTTCTCAGGTGTGCAGTGATTCATATTCCATTAAACAAATACGTAAAGGGTGTCTATTCCTCTTGAAATAAATTATCCTGACCTTCATGAAATTAGATTTTAAATGCAAATCACTTTAGCAGTGGAGGGGGAAACTTTATCAATATCTTAGACATGAATACCAATGATAAATGTGTCTGTGCCTTGAATCAATAAGAGTCTGACAATACCCTGCATACAGGCTAAACCCACACCTATTTCTGTACCACTGTAATGTACAGTCAAAGTTTGAAAACCCTCAGTGGGATGGCAAAGTAAGGGATTTGTTGGGAATAAATACATAAGGAGGAAAAAATAAATGTAAGCTTCCACAAACTCCAATTACAGATTTATTGAACACTTCACTCCACACTCATCAGTGCCAAAGACTAAATCACTTAATCCTCAGTCAACGTGAAGGCAATTCACATTGAGGACTATATGAAATCTGCGCCTCTTCTTCAGCCTGGTCACACACTATCATCGAGCTTCCTGCAGAAGCACAGAACCATCACTGCTCGTAGTCGATTTCTTCAAATCTACCAACAAAAACTGTTGCATCTTATCACAAACAGAGATAACGGCCGGAGAAGATTGGCTGGCCAACAGCACTGTGGGCCACAAAGGGACCATCTGAATCTGCGAGAACCCCTGCTGGGTAATCATTCCCCATGAATACATGAATGAATATCTCTCTCCCTCTCTCTCTCTCCCTCTCCCTCTCTCTGACACACACACAGACACCATCTTCTGAGAGAGATTGCATCAGAAGTCCACTGGTCTGAAAGACGAGTGAGAATGAGAGGGAGAGAGCATCTATCACTCAAGACAAGACAACTGCTGAGCACCCGATCTCAAAGCAATAAAAAACAGAGCAGCTGCTTGACCAAATCATTTAGACACAGAGGCGCAGTGGACAGAAGGACGACTTAGATGTTCTGCTCTTTGCCAGCGAACACAGAATCATCCCTGCTGACAGTTGTTTTTGTTATGGACTTGTCAAGGTGGATATAAACCTCTGCAACTTAAGAGTCTTACTCCACTGGGCTTCTGGTGTGCTGACAGATAAATGATATAGTTCCAGTGATGTGCTTATAATGGCAACGTCTCAGTTAATGCGGCGCTCTGGTAATTCAGCTTCTGTTCCATCTCTGCTCGCCTTAAACTTGTAATGGAAAAAGTTTTCATGCTGTTGACAAGCACTGACCCAGACGTGTGTGTAGTAGTTACACACCTGCATGCGCACACACGCGCACACATACACACACTGCAGGAGCTTGAAATTTGCTTCCAATACCTTTGCTCTTTCTTAAAACAACCAGAAGAAAAGACCGTCTTAAATCAAGAGGATTTTATACGCCCAGAGATTAGGTTGTCAGGGAGCTCATTTTTCGAAGGGCAATACATACAAATCATTTACCCTCATTTATTTCAGTGAGGCCACTGTGTTGGCACTGCAGCGGTTGCCAATGCAAATGGGTTGGGCAAAAAAAGGAAAAAAGAAGCAGCAGCACTAGAAGAAATGTTGAACCTGCAGGCTCATATTTCTTCTCTCGCATTGAAACATCACCCCGGATACTGTGTTTTCCTTGGAGCAGCATTCAAAGCATGTAGACAGTAGGTATCAGACCATCCTCCAGTGCTGAGTTATGTGTTGTTATATAACCACATAACCCTGATAAGGGCTCATCCACATTCAGATCCTCCTCCTGTATAAAAGCTTATTCTGTAATGTTTGATTGACTACCGCAGTTCCCGTTCCACATTCCAGCTCGTTCTCATAGATCCAATGTAATCATGCTCTGAGCAGATCAAACTCTAAACCCAACCGCTGGGCATCAGCAGCCGGGTTTCAATCCAACTCAGTCCTGTTATCGTCCTCTATTTTCCTCTACTCTGGCAGTGCGTATTAACCGTGATTTAATCGGGTCAACGTTTACTGATTATGATTATGATTTTTTTTTATTTATCATGGATTATTTCAACATGCAGTCACAAACTGTTTTTCAGCCTGAATATATTTTAAGAGATGTTTTATAGTTAATCAGCTTTACTTCTCTCTTGATGGTGAATCCAATGTCTCACACTGTCTGCTCGGGCTGAGCAGTGTCACAAAGCAGAATTGCCTTCAGCCAATTACACTGCTCCCTCCAATGAACAGGGTGGATGATGACAACCTGCAATTATCATTATTTTTTGTGAGGAGATTAATCCTTTCTGCACCAATGTGTCTGATCAAGATGGAACCTGTCTCCGCTGACAAGTCAGTGGGTGGGAGAAAGTCCCTCTACCCCCACTACAAACTCATTCAAGACTATGACATTTAATTAGTACTGTGCGAGCGGGAGATGAGCGTGCCTGTGATAGAAGTGGAAAACCAGCCCATTGAGGGAGCGACTCAGTTCTGAGAGCACAAATGCAGACCCTGGAGCATGGGCCTGTGAACTGAAGTAACATCACCATCGCCGTCAAGTCATTTTTGGGGAAAATTAGCATTATTTTTTGCCCAAGTTATTTCCTCATGAATATTTGGTTCAGTTTTTGTGTTTTTTAAAAAACCTGAAAAAATGACCAAGGCCGTTGATATGGGTTTGCAGTCAGATATTTAAAATACACCTTTTCTGACAATAATTGAGAATTTCCTTTTGAAGGACCAGCTGAGTCAAAATATTTCATCGGTTAATTATTTTTTACACTATTCACTTTGCCTTCACCTTCGATTCTGTTTTTTTGTTTAATTATTCATGATGGTGCATTATTTATCATACGCCTGTTTATGCATGACTTGTTGCCTTGGGGGGGTGTTGTTTTGTTTTTCTTTCCTTTGGTGAATGTTTGAGACGCACTTCAGTTCAGAGGCTTCGGCTTTAAAATGCTCGCTGCAGTCGCTCCAAGTTTGGAGTCTGTCCCTCTTAGCCAGAGGAGGAAGGATCAGGCTTCTGAAAAGTCTCACCCCACCCACTCTGCTACAAATAATAAGAAACCAAGAATAGAAAAATATACAGTGGGTTATTTAGTTCCATATTTAAATATTCACATTAACTCATCTCACTGAAAACAAGAATTTATTGTGAATATTTGTTTAACTTGAATCAGGAGACAGCACTTCAGATCATTAAATTTAGATTTTCTCCTTGTTTACGGCTCGTTCAGCACAACATGAGCTGTGACACCAATTTTGGTTCCAACACAAAATGTTTTTGAACAAATGCATTTTAATTTCAATCTGAAAGACTGAACCTAATGGAATCATTATTACTCAGCTAAATCAACTGTGAAAGGATGAGCTAAACCCGCTCCTGGAAAATCAGATATTGATCTGACGGCACCAGACTCCTCTGACCTTTGACCTTGAAAGCTGCAGGTGAGGATGGTACTGCTGCAGGAGCTATAATCTAACCAACATTAGAAAACGCAGGTCTGTCAACAGACAAAATGCAAAATGAGTTTGAGCAGCAGGGAGTTGCTTTTAGCTTTGAACGCTAGCGCTGAGGGTCAATGTTGTTATGTTGCAGTACATTAGACTGCTCATCACTGCTGGAAGCAGTCAAAGTCATTTGGCCTGCGTTGAGATTGCTGAGTGTAATAGAGGAGCATGAAGCTGGGTTTATTTACCACTCTGTTTTTACTGGAATGATTTGAGTGCGTCGAATGAAAAATGAAAAATGGTTTATCTAAATCAATGTTACACATGAGGAACACATAATTGAAATGTTTCCTTAAGCTACCATTAAAGCTAAAGCTGAGCATGTGCTGTGTATTTTACCAGCACATTGAAGTGCCTCACTCAAGCTAGAAGACAATCCACTGATAACAATAACAACAATGATCCTTCTCATGTTATACCATCAATTCTGAGATGAATTATGAGCTGAGTCTCACAAGAGAGTCCGAGAGACAGAGGCAGCGTTTCTATGATTGATGGGATGTGGAGTGCTCTGTCAGTCAGTGGCTGCATTGTTGTTTTAATCAAACATTAAAAGAATGCAAAATCAAAACATCATTCATATCTTTGCATTCTGTCACGTCCCGCCAAACTAAATATTGGGATTCTGTCAACAATTCATTTGTATTGTCCACTATTAAAGCTGAGCATCATCCATCTATTCCTTTACTACACAATGGCCGTGCACTGCGGCTCACTGGAGTACAGGCTACCGTTTGTTTATCATCAACATGCACAGACAGCAACTACTAAAAAAATAAATAAAAAAAGAGCCCTGATATGGACTTGTCAAATTCATTTTGAATTACTGAACTAAAGGTTTGAAATATTTATGAGCTTTACTTTCAGCTGCAGTGTAATTACTTCTGCCACGAAGGTGTTGGTCTGTTTAGTTTGTTTTTTGTATTTGTCAGCAGAATAACACACAAGCTATAGAACAAATACAGACCAAACTTTGCAGGTGAATGGAGTAAGGTTCAGGCAAGGAATTATTTACTTATTCATTTCAGTTTTTTGCTTTGCATTGTGGTAGCTTCTCTTTCAGCCTGAAACATCTGGTTGCTCATGTGTCTTTAAGCTTACCTCATAGTAAACGTATGTAGAGACCTTAATAACAACCTAGAGTAAGAGACAAACATCATCTCAAAGTCCTGTGACCGTGCACCTTAAGTACCATTTTAAAGAATACACACATTTTGAACAAGTTAAGGATAAGAGGATAAATGATGATAAACAATATTTTATGATTATAACGATGTCACAGCCTCTATCTGTCCTTCTATCTTCCTTATGCTCCTATACTCCTATACTGTCCCTCCTATACCGACGTCGGAGGGACAGACAGATGGACACATGCTGCCTCTGGCCAGACCTGTGTGTGGAGGCTCAAGAAGTACTAGGAACAGGCTGGTTTACTACACAGGACTTAACGTGTCAGGCCTGTTGAATAGTAAATTGTTTAATGGCTCATTTTGATTACTGTGATTACTGTGACTTGATTACTTGTTACAGTAGAAACACAATCGGCCCTTAACGCCTCACGTCCCAGCAAACGCTGTTTAAACTCTGATTCCGGCATTATTCTGAATTTGTGGCTGCATGACAATTCAAATAACTGTATTTCCGAGGTGGATTATTTTATTGAGACAGATTAATCCATTAATCATTTTTTCAATGTACTCTAGAGAACTGATTTTTTTCTTTTTTTTTTCAAAAAGTGCCAAAACAACCAATGTGGAGGGAAACTGTCAGGAAAGAATCCATCATGGACACAGTGAGTGTAGGGGAAGTATTCATCCCTCTTCACTCGTGTTTGTAAAAGTGCCATGCCAGGGCTGTAGCTACGCCCGTGATCGATCTGCTCAGTGCTGCCAGGCCACAGTGCAGCTGGCAGCTCTGGGGCGTCAGTCATTGCTCAAGTCTCAGCTCAGGGTCCCTCGCTCCGCTGGCAGCCCTGCCCTCTGTCCGACAATGTGAGATTGCGGCATTTGAAATATTAAGCAGGAGCGGGGGGAAAAGAGCAGAGTCAGGCTTCCACCTTTGCACATGTCAAACACACTGAATGTTATGGGCCTGTGCAATATATGTGACATCCGCTGCGATGAGTGGAGAGCCCACCCTGAGGCTCTCGGTACCACAGGGAATAACATGTGACTTGTGACTGTTCATTGACACAACTGAGAAGAAATACAAATACATGGAGTTAGTATCTGTAAATATAAACATCTTACAATAATGACTAATACTAGTAGGAAGTCATATTTTCAAGATATCGCTGCAGTGACTTTCAATTCTTTAAATACTGACCTAGTATGACTGAAACCTTTCAAGGTTAAATGGATTGGACATGACATTTTAGTATATTCTAATATATGTGGATATCTACGCGAGGACGACACGAGGGAGGACAGCTCGTCACAGCAAAACAACGTCACGCTACCTTTACCGATGAGGTCAACAGGCCACGCTAAAGGTCAAGCTGACAGTAAGTGCCCTCTGCTGGATTACAATGCTGCAACTACTTTGGACCATCACGTGTGTTGGCAGAACGTTTATTTTAATTCTAACAGGTCGTTACTATTCTGATATAAACTGTCAGATGAATGTACACATTTCAAATATAAGGAGGCCGCCCTATCATCATTCTAGACAGTGCTGTTAATGAGGTACCATTAGTCTAAACCAAGACTTTATTCTTTGTTTTCGACTTAGTAAAACCATCAGATTGTACACAAGTGTGTGTGTGTGTGTGTGTGTGTGTGTGCGTGTGTGTGTGTGTTTACAATGTGTGTGCGGGCAAAACCCGACAGATCTATCCAGTGAGAGCCCTGAGCTATACGATGTTTTTTCTAACCACACTCGCAGCTGCAGAATAATTGTAACGCCCTGGAATCTAATCTACTGATAAGGCAAAGCACATAATCCATAAAGGAGCTCACAGGCCAGTAGTTCTGTTTACTCTTCAGGGACCAGCCTTCGGCGAATGACACCTTTTTTTCCACTTGCTTTTAAACGTATGGAGTACATGTACTGTATATCTATAGCATACAAGGAGATATTCACTGTGTGTATATATACATGAGTCCCTTTAACAGCGGCTTTCAAGACGTCATTTAAATGTACACATATCATTACACCTACAGCTCTGCCAATTGGTTCTACATAGGGGTGTGTGTGTCTTTCTATTCACAGTCAGTGTCAGAACTTACTGGTTTTCTCAACAAGCACAGACATACTGTGGAAAAATGAAGGGACACAAAGGGAAATATTTATCGTGGTGTAGTTGCGCGGTGGTTGGAGAAGCACAAAGCTGAGTTACAGAAACACCTCAGGGGACATACAGCAACTCAGCAACGGCTTGTTGTTCTGTTCTAAACAGACAAAGGAGAGGTGTCTGCAGCACAGTCTGACTCACTTAAGGTCGGAATGATCAAACTTGTGAATTCAATAGACCTTTAAATGGCAACTGAAAGACACATATTGACATTATTCTCCAACACAACCTTTGCAGGTTGAATCATCTTGCATATACTTGTAACATTCTCAGCAGGGTTGTTAAATAAAGCCGCTTCTATCTTAGCTGAGAATCCTACGATCTCATGTCAACTTACTTTTTACTGCTAAAGCAAGCCAAAATACACAAAGAATGCAAATATTCTACATTCTGAGAGGCGCGGATTATAGATATTTGTAAATGGAGGCTGACCTGAATCAATTGGATTAGAGTTGTGGGTCAAAACCTGGAAACAGTTGGTGATAGGAAATCTTGAAACGGTGATACATTGTCTCTCTGTCTTTATATGGAACAGTGGTAACACAGTTCAAGACAGAATTTGACACTTCCACGAGATCTGTCTGCACAGACAGGCACCTGCTGGTGTTTGAAGGGTCATGGGGGAATCTCGAGACAAGAGTAAAACGGCACAGGTGTAGGGTGACACAGACACTAGATCTGCACCTGTGAGTACAAGAAATGCTACAGAAAATTACACTCTCCCTGCTCTCTGAAACGCTAATTAAGGATTAATCATCCATGCATTAATGTCAGGCAGGATATTTACACATTCTGAGACCCTATGACTTCGAAGGTTACTCATTCTGCTTCACGCAGACTGAAATAATACCAGTGAAGTGAACAAAAGAGGAGGTACAGCAGAAAAATAAAAAGTGGATCTCAACTTTGGGACAGCCCAGGGTGGATGAGTGTGCTACCTAACATGCTGATAAATATCAACAAAATCATCAAATATCAGATTTCAGTTTATATAATTGTGGAATCTTGATCTTGAGCAAAGACATGTAGAAGTGTCATGCAACTGTTTTGCCATATGTGGTGACAAATAAGACTTCCATAGATGGAAATATCCTGATAACAAGACAGAGCCTCATAATGGGTACAGGTACCTCCTCACAGTTCCACGTCTAATCATAAGGAACTAACTTTAGCCCTGGAAAGCAGCACTCCATGCACAGTGGGGGGAACTCAGAGCAGAGGAAGATGACTCAAGTCATTAATGTGGGATGTAAATATAGGAAACAAGTAGCAAATCAAGAACCACGTCTCCAAAAACCTTCCAATAGGTGTGATTGAAAAGCAAATCAATACAACATGCACAGTGAAAATAAAATCTGACATGAACCTCTCATTGTCCTCAGCTGGTTCTGAGGATAGGGACTTTGAAAGGTTTCCTGAACATGTGAGCTTTTGTTACATGAACGCACCCTGCTGATCTCGGTCAGCAGGAGCCACACCCACATACTGTGTGAACGCAGCATTGCAGCTCTGACCTGGTTCAACAGCACATGGCAACACGTGGATTTACTGGAGGATCAGTGTGCCGCTACAAAACTGCAGCAAATAAATTAAAGCTCTTGCAGGTTATGATGTGGGGGCATGACAAATTGTCCCCAGGTCACCCCCGGAGAGGGGGTGGGAAACAGGAGAATCCGCGGCCTGCTTGCAGGATTGACAGAAAGATGTTTCCATTTTTGGCCCTCCTTTGTCTTGCTGTTTGCGTGTTTGACTACAATTTCCAGGTGCTGTTGCGACTCCCAACAGATTCTTCTCAGGGAAACGAGGCAGAGCAAATGATTCTTTAAGGGTCGCCGTTTGGATAATTTGCCAGGAGGATAATTGGAGCTTAATGGTAATTTTACTGCCAAACACCTTAAGATTCTTATCCTATTATGTAAAGAATTTTTGCTATTAAGGTATTTTAGATAAATCCCAATCAGATTTATGAATGTGAAAGAATCTGTCATGTGACACAAAACACAAAAAAGGACAACACTAATGGATTGTAAACCCAAATGATGTTGCTGCTCTTACGTCTGCTTGTAATTTTTCTGACCTTTCAAAAAATGAACTTGGCAAATGAATAATTCAATCTTAAGTGTGGGCTGTCACTTACTCTTTAGAACACTGGGAGGAGAGAACTCAGACCTTCAGGTTGTATGCCGCAAAACAATTTGGTCTTTCTGCAAGACAATTCAGAAACACAAGAAAAGAAAAATCACAACTGCCATTTTAGAGATACTGTGTACTCTGTGTGAGGTCCTTTGTGACTTGTGTAATAAAAGCGTGTACAAATAAAACATAAACTCGGGGTCAAAAAGGATGTGAATCAGTCATCTAGGTGGAAGCCTAGAGAAGCAGAAGTTCTCTATGACACCAAGGTGACAGGCAAATAAGACAAAACAAGTTATTACATTTATACAATTCTTAATAAAAAAATTAAAAAAAAACATTAACAGCAACTGTTTCCTGATTGCAACTCCTGTATCTCCTGGACTTGACCCGTTTTATCCTGAAAGCATTTATCAAGCTGTCCTCGAAAGAATATATATTTATCAAACATCATCCGTCATCTGCCGGCAGTACCTGCCGTGGATTTACCACTACGCTGTTGTTGGTTTTAGCTGAGACACTGCAGATCCCCAAAATTCCTGTCAGTCAACCAGCTCAAGCTTGGATAACGCCTCAGCCCCCTCCCCCACCTGGCTTGAAAAGAGTCCACCATGCTCCAGGGACCCCTGTGAGCTGGAGTTACATAGAACCAGCAGGGAAGATTTCTCTCCTAGCACCATCCACCTTCAATAAACCTCGCTGCTGGAGCTCCCATGAAAGGCAGGTTAAATAAATGCAACCTGAACTGACTGGAAACTCCACTCAAATCTGCATGTGTGTGTGTGTTCTGCTGTGTTTTTATACAACTCAGTCTCTCCATGGCTCAATGAAATGCTGAAGTCACGGTTTAATAGACAATAGAATTTGACAACAAAGGAAGTGAAGGTTTTTTTTAATGACAAACGATTGTTGTGTAAACTGGTCAAGGCATCTATTTAATGTTTATTTGTGGGTGGGGGGGCAAAGGTGTGAATGGATATTAACTGAAAATCCAAGCAACCATCTGAATAATACAGTGTAATCGGGGCTGTTAGCAATCTCTCAGTTCCTTTGGTGGGAGATACTTTTTTACTTTCTTTTAGAGTGTTCACTGAAGGTGATAGAGAAGAGGTACCAAATAAAAAATTCTAACAGCCTTTTCATTCATAAAATGACAGTATGATTAACCCCCCCCCCCCTCGTGTTTCTTGAATAGAAAATTGGCATCGACGGCAGTGAGGCTGATCTCACTGTGAGCAGAGGCTTAATCCCTGATAAGATCTTAATGACATTTTACTGCAGAGATACTTTCTCTCCAGTGACCTCCACTATTCACAAGTGCTAATCATACGACTAATGATCTTTGTTCAACAGAAACAACAACAGCCCTCTGCTTTAGTTGTTTCAGACAAACAAACAAAAAACATGTGCATAATGATAAAATCCTGCATGTTCTTCCTGGGGTACTGCGTGATGATGAATTTCATCCGACAGTAAATTACAGCTGCCATTTTAACGGCCACAGACGACCTATTGCCCATGCTGACATCCAGCATCCAGCACCAAGTGTTGGTCTTCCAGTGGAGCACATTGGCTGCGCGTACACCCTTGAACGGATGGTGTGCCACGCGGGACAAATTCACTTCTCCTTTCAGCAAAGCTTAAAACTGCATTTATATATTAATTGGTTAATTTATTTGCTTCTGAAGAAGCACTCAAATCATCCATGTATTTTTCCCTGTGAATCCTCTTCCCTGGAGAGAGAAAAACACTGATGCAATCAGAAGGTAATACATCGGCTAATTTTTCATTCAGAGACCAGATTTTTGAAAATAAATAAGTCATGTACTTCAGACTGCTGTATTAATAATCTAATCTCTCTTTGAAGGGTTGTTTTTATTTCTACCTTCTCACACAATAGTCCAAGGAATACAGCAAAGTTTTACATAATAAGACCTAAATAATGCAATTAAAAATCTCCATAAACCATTTGCATGTTTTAACTGCATAAATTACCATCACCTGCTATTGGGGCAGCGAGAGTCGATGCAGTGGATGCCATTTCATGCTGCAATCACACTTTTGATTTTCAGAAACTAATTTGGCTTGATTGGTGTCGCATTTTCTGAGCAGTGAGAGGGGGAGAGGCTGAGGGAAGGTGATGGAGCTGATCCCTGGGGTCTGTGAAGTGGGAGACTGATTGGTCTCTGAAATCCCAGGGAGGTGTGTGAGCAAATTGAAACGCTCCCTGCTCTTTTTTTTTTTTTTTTCTTTTAGAAACCAAGTGGTGGTTTTTGTATTATTCCTATGACACAGTGCAACAATACTCCTAATTTACATAATATACAACAAAGAGAAAGTGCTTCACATTTAAAAACCACCATGTATACTTTCATAATAGTCTCCAAAAAGGAAAAAGGAAATATTCAAATTATTTTCATTGAATATTCTCCACTCCTTTTGTATTTTCCTCTGTGTGTCAAAATAATGATGAATTATCTGTGCACTGCTTGCCTTTAGCAGCTACAGCAACTCAGCTATCTTATCTCTCCGTGGACTATTTGAAATGTGTAGGTTACGTAGGCAGCCCTTTTTTTTTCTTGTCGAGAATGAGCCACTGTGATCTTAGTTTCACCTCTATGCTTAGTGCAGAAGAAAAGAAATAGATTAGAAATGCAGTCTCCTTGCAATGTGGATGATGTCATACTGCAAGCACAGATTTGCTGCTTCTGATGCGGCTCCCTGCTCCCAAACTTTTGAAAGTCACACAAACATTTATTTTACAGACTTTGAGTTTTCTGTTGCCCTGGGGGCCCCAGGTTTTCTTTGAACACAGCTTTGTTTTGTGGTGAGAGCAGGGTCCAATGCAAGCTGAATGCATTTAGGTGGAGTTTGCAACAATAAACTGATCCTCTATTCCTGGGAAATAAGAAACAAAGGTTAGGGTTGAAAATGAGCTTCAAGCTATACCAAAGGCAACTAGCCTAAACCAAAGGTTTCAGTTAAAATTATTGCTCCCAGTACACCAAGTCATAATCCACCAATTACCTCCCTAAAACTCCCTTCATAAACATATTTAGCCCTTCATTGCTCTTATGAGTAAAAAGTCTTCATCTGTTTCTTGCTCTGCTTTCTGCCTAATTTAGCTTAGCTTAGCTAGCCCTCCTCAGTGTGAAGGAACCAAGCTGAACCAAGAAACTGGATTGTTAGAGTGCCAAGGCAGACATTCCGAAAACATTTCAAGGCAGAGTTTACTGTCCTTGCTTTTGATAAATCCAATACATGGGGGAAACTATACAAAGGTGCAGCTGCCCTGGCGGACGAAAATCCCCAGAATAAAATGTTGTACAATTCTTTTGCCATGGTTCCGCTGTTGGAAATGAAGAAGTCAACAGTTCTTGGATATGTTGCCGATAAATTTGAGCTGATAGCAACACCTTAAAAGGTTCAGTGGAACAACCTTCCTGACCTCATTAATCTGGACTTTATGGTAACACGTCATTCCTTTAGAGCTTTACTGCCAACAGAGTTCAAAGTTGTTGACTTTATGTGTCCGTCACATTAGGTGAATGTGAGTTCTTTTAGGCTAAAGAACTCCCCTGTCCTCCTTTGCAGACTCCCCTGCATTGACCTTCCTCTTGGCATTATGGGCAAGATGCTGCTGGAGCTCAAATCAAACCCATTCTGAGTGGACTATTCCAGCACCCCCTTGAGGTGGAGCCTTTTAGAGAATTAATTAATTCGCTCGCAGATCCTCCACACAGCGCACTCTGAATAGTTCGAGTTAAAAGTCAAGTTCTATTAAAACTATGGATGTCACAGTGCTGGAAACTCAGGGGTTGGTGCAAATGCCACTGGGATTTCTAAATTCCTCAAAGTCAAATTTAATACCAAAACACACAAAGTTACTCTGTCTTTGTTGTTTGCTCACTGGCTTCTGCATTTGACATCTTGAATAAAAGGGTTTGTTCGATTTGGTACCTGGCTATCATTTCTCATGGCATTGCTAGTTAAAACTCATGCAAGTCCTTCAGTCAAAGGGAACTTTAAAGCAGGGTTCATTTAAAACCCCTTATTCAGCATTCGCTGCGAGGATAGGCTTGAGGTAGCTTCGAAGGAAAGAGCCAAATGAAGAAATGAACACTATCAAACAAGGAGGCAGCAAGATCACAATCAAAAGCAATTCTGTCACTGTCACCGGGTGATTTATGACAGAATTAACGAGGCGGGAACAAGGGACAAAGGGCAGAGAGAGAAGGATGTTGTCTTTGAGTGAGACAAAGCAAAACAGAAAGGGTGGCTTGCACAGACCAAGAGCGAGAAACGTCTGCACTTTGCCATAGAACATGTGATTTAATACTTGTGATTCTGCAGCGATGAGAGAATCCACAACTGCTTCACCTGCTTTCATTTAGTCATGTCATACTAATCTCATTCCCCACTGTCTCAGAACGGCCCAGGGACATTTCAACTTTCTTTAATATGACAGATGTCCAATAATTTTGCATTTAATCTCTGGCCTGCGGGCGCAAAGTATGTGAGGCAGCAAATTGATGCCACTGTAGTCAGTGAAATGGTGGATTGCAGCTGATTCTGAAATTGGATAGTTACTCATCCAAATTCACTGCGCTCATTAGAATGTCAGAACAGAGTTGGGCTTGGCTCCATTTTTCCTTTTCAAGTCGTGCCTTTAGTCGACGAATAAGACTCAGGGAACCCTGTGCCCAGAACAAGGACATTTGACAGGAGAAGAAATGTTGTTAATTAAAAAGGCTGAGTGTCGCAACGGTAGCTTTATCTGCAAGATATGGCCCTCGGTTGTTTTGATTAGACTTTAATTTTACTTTTTGCTATTTATTAAGTTAGGAAAAGAAAGAGATCCGGTGCTGATAGAAAAGATGACTGAGAGAATCAGAAATACTGCAACACCCCGACTCTCTTGTTCAATAATAAATCACATTTACTCTCAGCTTCTTTTCCCTCAGCTGTAAATGAGTATTCTCACTGGATCTGCCATACAGGAGTGAAATTATAATCGCATTGCTTCAATTAAAGCCATGTGCTGTGAGAACCACCCTTTCAACCCTATCTCCTCGTTCTGGTACATTCTGCACCTGAAGGCTCACGGTAATGGCTTGTATTGTACCTTTCTAAATGGCTTGTGATGTGAAACGTTGAACAAAAGGGTTAACCTCATTATACAGTTACATTCATCCTCTGACTTTCAAGTGTTTTGACCGTCTGTTTGACAAGTGAGCCTGATATTGTAATCGAGAAAGAAAAAAACTGTGAGACAGAGTCTCAGGAACAGAATAAAGAACAGGAAGAGACATTTATATGATAGTAGCACCGTTCTTTTAGGGATTCATAATTACATGATGTTTTTGTTTTGTTCTGTTTTTTTTTAAATCCACCAAGGAGGCTGTTAACTGTTGTTTTTGCTAGTTGGTGATTCTACACACAAACTATTGGATGGATTATAATGGAAATTGGAAAAAATCATGAGGAAGGATTCTCTTCTTTATCAATGAAACACCATGTTTCTTAAAACTAATTCATAGATCGTAAAAAACAGGCATCTTTAGGGAACTGCAACTTAGTGAAATAAAAATAGTACTTATTTTTCTAAATACCCACAATGAGAAACAACTTTGGAGAAATTCTAAGTAATGATTTGATTAATTAAGTGGCCTCCTTTTCTGTTTTTAGGGATGTTATTTCTTTCTTATTATTTTAATAATTCAACCAAATTTAAATAAGCCCATGTTTTAACCATCTTTTGCGGTAAAGCTTTATTTTATCTTCTTTTTGCTCTTTTTTATTTTCTTCCCATTTGAACTTTGTGGGGAGCTCTCGTCCTCACCTCAAAATGCTGGACAGCACCAATCACTGGCTAATTCTTGAATCGCCTTTTATATTTACTATCGTCATCCTGTGCAATATATGACAACGCTACCAGACACCCTGCTGTTAAAGTGCTGCAGTACAAACGGAACACAGTAAGCAGTAGCCCAAGACCAAGACATGATTTATTGGATACAAGTAGAATGCACTGTAAACCAGGGCAGAGGGAACTTTTAAATGGATTCTCTGTGCAAGACAAACAACTGGGAGTGTTTCTGTTCATCTTATTGAGTGAAATCGGGACCTCTGGCACCCACCACGTGAGCTGTCAGAACTTTAACAAGCTTAGTGCTTTACAAGGCCTTACTTTGATCGTCTATTTTCATTTGCTACATTTTCAGACCGTTTTCTGAGGCAATAAAATAACTAATATCCTATTGTCAGATTTATTCTGCCCCGTCCTTGGCAACCTGACCACATAAAGCCTGTGTCAATCTCTGTGTGCCACTACAGACGGAGCAACAGCAGTCGGCAAAAAGCAGCATCAGCACAGCCGAGAAAAATCAATAACACTTTATCTGTGGTAGATGTGAAATATGAGATTAATGAAAAATGTCCCATTTCTGAGAAGGTTACATTTTCCTCTAAAGTGTATTTGACCAATGACCGATTGCATTGCTATTTATTTCAATTTGGTCGAGCGAACAAAAACAACAGGAGGTGCGGCTCAGTTGAAGCTGGAGGAGTACGATGCTTCTTCTTTTAGGTTTCGGTGAATCTGTTATAGGAACATGAACAGATGCTGACAAATGCCTCCAGAGCTCAGAATTTCATTCAGGGAACTTCCTGAAGCTGTTTTAGCTTCCGCAAAGGCTGCTAAACTCCTCAGCTCACTCAGTCACTCAGAGAAATAAACACAATACACACAACTCTCACTACAAGACTTTTCATCACTTATCTGCAGGGCAACAACAAGTTTAACAGTGGGGAAGAAAATAAAAAAATAATGACTTTCTGTTAGAAAAGCAAGGATTTCTAAAACTAAAATGTGCTGTAACTGCACAGGGCGATGATTGAGTCATATGGTCCATAGTCGATGTTACGGGGAGAAAAGTCAATTAATTAGTGTTCTGCAGATCGTTTCAACAAGCATCACGATGTTAAGTGAAATATGCAAACTTTACTCCCAGTAGCAAGTTCTGAACCTCAGGATGACACCCTTATGTCTGATCTGTTGAAGACAAGGGGAGAATCCACAATATGACTGCAGCACATAAGACCAATGTGAAAACATTTAGGATGTAGTGTCACTGTCGTGGACCTGTTCTAAACAACCCAGTCATCGACTTGAGTTTTGTTTCATCGCTTTGCCTCTCTCTCTCTCTCTCTCTCTCTCTCTCTCTCTCTCTCTCCCTTTTACTCACGTGTTTGATTTTTCTGTGTCTGCCATCACGATGGAACCACTATGTGCGGCTGAAACACTCATTAGGACAACATGTTAACCAACTGTCCTCTCAAAGCCACTTCCCAGTTACTGCACTGCACTGATTAAATCCTGATTTTATAATCGCCAAGTCGTCTGACAAAATTTCCCCACACGCGACTTTGATCGAGCAGCTGTGCTGAGATTTTGGCTTCAATTCTATCCCAAACGACGCCTCAGAGAGAACAGTGGAAGCTTTGTCACGTCTGTGTCAGCTGCCACACTGCCAGATGACTGACACACACAGGGAGGTCTGTACGGCTGCAGAGCGAAAGCCCAACCTCGTTCTTGCGAGGTCGTTCTGGAAACACTCGTTTACTCTTTTCTCTCGGTCCTTGTTTGAAAAAAATCAATCAGTCGCTTTGATGATTCTAAGAACTCGGTACATTTAGCAACAAAAAGCTTAGGCGGCTGCAAGCACTACCCAGATCACGTGTTGGAGAACAATTGAAAATATTCAACTCCACCACTAAGGCTATTTTTTAATCAGGATGTGTGAGCTGTTAGTTGGCTGCACGACATGAATCTACTGATAGAAAACTGTGAAGTTTGGCAGAATGGGGGATGGGTCCCATTACCAATCCATCACCAATCCACCCAGGGTTCTTTTTCTCGCTTCCTTTAAGTATCTCAGATTTTCTCATGAGGATGAAATGATTATTCTGGGGGAAGAAATGTTGGAGGACTGAAATCTATGAGTGTGCACAGTTTGGTGCTGCTTGATTGAATTTAAGAAGACTGTGGTGGAAAAGTGCACCCAATTGAGCATCGCTCTAGTTTGAAGAGAGCAGCAGCCAAAGGGAAACTCCTCACCACACAGTCACGCAGCATTTGGCTGACCAATGATGTGGCTTTATCACAGGCTCGACTATCACACACACAGACAGTTGTTTGTAGGTCTGGTCCCAGTATCACACGAGGAGCCTGGTACCTCCTCGGCTGCTGCTTCAGAGTGCTTTCTGTTCCGCATCCTACACCGACCAGGCTCGATGAAACCAAAACCTGCGCTACATAGAGCTGTGTGATGTGGGCAACATTAGACAAACGTCCAGCTGTTTTGTTATGCAACAGATTCCAGCAGAAAATGATTAATCAAACATGGAACACTTGCTGTGTGTGTTGGTGACTTTCAGTCTGGCCAACAAAGCTTGTTTCTTTTTCAAAGCATTGACAAGTAAACACGACGCTGGTGCCACCGACAAGAGCTGGCAGTATGAGAATGTATGCTGGTTTCCAGCCAGCAAACCCTTATCACAGATAAATGGAAACGATTAAAACTCTTGTGTTTTAGTTAAATACAGGAAGCCAGTGTGAGCAGGATTGGAAAGTTGAAAGCCCAAACTTTGCTCGTCATCCGGTTAAAGCTGTCCATACTGTGCCACCTTCAGTGTCTCATGCATTTCATTACTGGACACCAGCTGGCAGCTCACTGCTCAAGGTCTGCGGCGTTTTGCTGCTGCAGCTTCAGTGCACTATTCATCCGCTGTTATTTGAATGCACTCAGTCCCCTTCTTCCACTCCTCAAACCACACTCCCACCATTGAAACACTATTGATTTCGACCATGTTTTCTGGGGGGGGTTCTCTGCTTCTTCCAGCTCCCTGTTCAGTGATTTTACATATTGAATATTTGACAAAGAGTAACCATACCAGGAGTACATTTCTTCATTCAATGTATAAACATGGATCAATGCCATTAAAACAGCTTAAAATTTCTGGCTGATCAGGAAACGTTTGTACAGATGGTTTGAATCCACCTACTGAGCTAAATGAAGAACAACGCAAAGAGAAACCGGGTTGTGGAAGTGAAACCCTCATGCTGTAATGCATGCACTGAATATACAAGGAAATCAGGGGTTAGTCATTATCATCCTCCATCTGTGGCTCCATGTGTCATTAGTGTAACAGGCAGAATCACAGACGCTGCGACAGTCGGCTCCTGGGTGTCATGGTCTTACTCGTTTCTATACTCTCATTGTTGGTAAGGAGCAGTAAGAGCTGATTACTACAGTAAGTGCAATTAGCCAGTATCAAATGTATTTATTTATTTGGTACTTTTTGTACTTAAAAGCAATGCAGTGTGCCTCACAGAAGCTAAAAACAACAGATACAAGAAAAGAAATCACAAGAAAAAAAAGTAACCAAAAGTAAAGTATATAAGTTGCTCTCAAGATCTCATATTTACAGGCGTCTTGCACACTGTATATTCAGCTATCCTTATGGGCAATGCAAGGTGATAATGTAAACTGTTTAATATATTCTTATTTTTATTCACAAGTCCAGTCCATTAAAGTCCCAACAGGCTCTGCTGTCGCTTACTATAGATGTGGAATGGGTGCGGTGAAATTGTGCTGATTGACAGTATAATCAGACGGCTTTGAAAACCCCCTCATAAAGAGCAACTGTACAGAAGCCCGATGGTATAATCACTCACTTACTGCCACGTTCAGATTCATTCAGATACTCTGTTTTTTTCTCTCTTTTTTTTTTTTTAAGTTTTCTGGTTTTCTGGGAGCAGAAAAAAATAATAATAATTATAAAGGTTCTGCTTCATTCACAAAGCGAGAGATTGCTTAACAAAACTAAACTGCCGAAGGGGAGCTCCAGAGAAAAACTGCCAGGCCCATTCTAATTGTTATTGTGCTTTTTTTCTTTTCAAAAAGGTCTAATGGGGAAACTTTTGACTCTTTTTGTGTAAGACAACCTGTTTAAGATACTGGCACTTTTTACGAGCACATTAGGGGAGTAATGGAGTAATTGGTCCGTTAAAGTAGCCCCTGGGTGAGCAAGGGTAACACTAAATTGCAGCGGGGCTCAGAAAACGTACACTTTGTGGCTGAGGCCACTCTGCTGAATTGTACATGATTGCCTTATTGAGTTATGTGTTTGTGTGCATGTGCATTATCTACTATTGTGTGTTAATTTTATTTATCTTGGTGTTATGTCCTCTGACGTCTGGGACATGGTTTGATAGGATTGTGTGAACCGTCCCTGCCCACCACAGAGAGCATATTAACGAGTGTGATGCGCAGTTTATGGATGATGGATGATGGTCTCATGGCTCTCAGGAGTTTAATAATCTTTATGTTCAGGGTTGGAGCATATAAATAAATAAAGGCCTCTCATTGCCATTATAAGACTCTGGTGCAGCGCATCAACAGAATGAAAAGAAAACATGTCTTATCTTAAAACAAATGGAGGCTGTCTTTGTTCAGGATAAAACTAAATACATCTTTATCTATTACAACACAGTGACTATAAAGAATGAAGTGCAGTGTTATCAGTTGTCTGGAGCTTTAATATTGCTGAGCTGAGAACTTGTGTTACAGTAAAGCTCTGTTTCTTCTGATTAGACCAGTTGAAATATTAAAAAAAAATGTTACAACTGTCACAGATGATCAGATAAAAACAATAACCAAGGTCTGACAAAAGCCAAATGTCACAAATTATCATGCCAGAGAGCTGTGTGAGGGGAATAGAAGCTTGTACAGTAAGCGGTCTACGGGGGGCTAGGAGCAGGATTATCATGACAAACAAGTACCAATAAGACAAACCAAAGCCCAACTATGTTGACAACAACAGCGCTCAGGTTGGTTGTAGTCTGAAGAGAAGCTTCAACAATGGACCTGTCGATATCGAGGAAATAATTTATCCTCTTATGTTGCCCTTGAGCTGCTTTCAGACATGCACTGGACCCTGCAGACCCTCTGTATTTTCTCTGGAGGCTGACGAGAAACAGCAAATGTCCAAGAGGCTACACAGTTTAAAGGGACTTTCTCTGCCTGGCCTGAAGCCCTTTGAAATTCAGGAGAATTCAATACCTGAAAACACAGTCGGAGCACTCCCCACTGGAGAAGCTCCTGCTGTGTTGTACGTGTGGGAAAGAAAACTTTAAGTAAACTCCAGCTTTTATAATATCTACAAGTTCACTGTGAGAAGCAATCTGTGCTCTTTATATAAAAATATACCTCTGACGGTTATATAATCATAGTGTTTGCCTCCCTGCCAGACAGACTGGGATGAGACAAACAGCACCACCTCTTGAGACACACTGCAGAGCTACAGTTGGAGCGAATGACACTTTACACACGATGACCGGAATGAGCCATCTAAATATCCGGAGGTTGGGGGGGGGTGGCTCATCTCTGGTGCCAATTGAGGATCAAGTAGGTCACACAACATGAAGGTATGAGATAAATGTAAATTGGACTTGCTCAGTGAACTGGGACTGCTTCTAGAATTGTATGTAAATGACCTGGCATCGTCAGTTCGTGCACGGTACCTACAGGGGAAAGAGATTACCCCCAACGTACCGAGTATGAGGAATTCTGCCATCTTGGTTCGAAAAGATCAGAGGATGCTTTTCTCCAATTGAAAATGTGAAGCATGATCAAGCATGGTAAACAGCATCTGTGACCTTTTATCTGTTTTTTTTAAGTTGTATACAACATGACTCATTTAACTTAATGAGCTCATGCTATTTCTCCAGTGAGCGTCAAAGAAACCTAATGACTCTCACAACACTGAGTACTCAGCAAAGCCTAACTACACCGAAAAACGGGATTCATTTGATGGCGTTAAATATATCCTACAAGGCACATTTGTTTTGGTACATTTGAGGCCTTCTGTGTACCTACTTCAGCTTCTTCACCGACTAACTGACTAACTAACTTATCAAAGACAAGGGTTTATCCTGTTTGTTGGGTTAAATTAATAATCTGCAATCATCTCTACTTCCCTCTTCATCCCCCCCCCTTCCTGTTGCAAATGAAAAAACCTGAAGGCCAAAGCAAATTTAACTTGTGTTAAACATTCTATTGCTGGGAGTTGGCTGTGTAAATAATGGATATTTGCAGAAGCAGCAAAACTTGTGTTTACGAGAGCAATTATCAGCTGAGAACCTCTGTGCGTCCCTGGAGCATGAAACACTTTTTAGAAAAAAAGTTTTTTAAAAAGGGAGGGGAGGAAATGCAAAGGCACGAGCTGGAAACACAACAACTTCTCACTGCTTAGAAATCACTGCAATCGAAAGGAGTGCAGAACACATTTTGTGGATTTGGTTTGTTTAATTTAAAGTTTCTGCGTAAAAGTGCGACCACGGAGGTTGTTTTTTTTTTTTTTTTTTTAATTTATCGGCTCATTAGACCTTGGGGCCTGGGCCTGGGATCCTCTGATTTTACTTTTTCCTGCAGCCTGTCTGGACAATTTGCAGCTGTTTAGAATTCTGTCACTGACACAAAGTTTGGTAACCCCTGAGCATAAGTTTCTGAGTACCTTCAATCTTAAAGAGTTTTCATGCGACAGAATAAGTGAAGACCGCGGCGAAGGTGTGTGCAGAGCCTTTGACAAACACTTTGTATTAATGTTGAGTTTCTCAAGCTAAAGGGCAGACAGATAAGCAGACAGACAGAAATATGAATCTGATAACAATTAAAAAAAAAAAAATCCATGGACACAGTCGCTGTGAAAAGCTGATTCATGCCTCTGGTTCTCTGAGCCACACACACTGACAGTAACTTTTTTTAAGTAACCAGTGCAGTTAGACATACTTTGTCTTTGTGTTAAACTGCACTGTGATGACATGGCAAAAGCAAATATGACACATTAGGATACAACCTATAGAACGTGTGGACAGGATTGATTTCTTTGAGCTTCATCCGTCAATACGGCAGCAGCTGCACATATCCATTAACCTCATGAGCATCACAGAATACAGACACTGAACAACATTCAGCCATGACCACTTATGACACAGTACTGTGCGTTTGCAACCTGATAGGCAGGGACACAAGATATATATATATATATGTTTACCATCCGGTGGGCAGCACTGGCTGATTAGATGGCGGCACATTGTGTGTGTCCCGTACACTGCCGTCAGTGGCAGGCAATAACAGAGATTGATCGCAGAGTTAGGACAGCCATTTGGGGCCTTGATCTACAGCATCGGGTCCCAGGGGATGAAGCCATCCCAGCTAGACTCAGCTGCCCAGGGCCGCTGGTCACAGTAATCGAGAGGAGATGTATTTATAAAGTGCGCTGCTCAGCAGCCCCGCTCATTCCAGTAAATCTGACGGGGAACTGAGAGGGACGATGTCACAACCCAAGGACGTTACAAGGAGCTAACCCCGTCTGTGCCAGCTGCAGGTAATTGGGGTGTCAGAGTGTCCCAGAATGCATTTCCCACCATCAAGCCAATCGGCTATTAGTTACAGCAGCACCTTCCGGTAGTGAGGATGAGACAGTGGGAGAACAGATCACCATAATTCAGATAGCACACAGCATCAGGAACACACAATTAGGATCGACTCCAAATAACAGTAATGTCATTACAAATGCTTCTGTTCCTCATGCACAATGTTTGCATTTCACCCCAGCTGACCGGTTTGTCCCTTTTACATTCTTAGCTTGTTGCTTGTATAAACAGCATCACAAGCCTCTCATGGGATCATCGATTGGAGCTTATGACAAAATCTTTATGAAATAAATTGAGTAGAGAATACATTAGGGGAGACCAAGGGGAAAAGAAATGAAATGACCAGGCCTAGAAGGAGAGACAGAAAACCCTTTGGCTACAGACACTGTAGTGGTTGCATTAGTGTGTATACCCCTGGTGAAAACCCATCGACTGCAGCAACATCAATGCAGTGCCACATTTAACAATATGCCTGAATAATAACACACACACACACACACACACACACACTTCCTAGTTAATATGCACAGATATGGCTGAGCATTGATTCCGAATTGTGGACTCGTTCCATGAAATTAAGGAGCGAGATAAAACAGAATCTGCCATAATTTTTCAAAAGACGCTCTAATGAAGTGACGCGGTGCGAGTGCCCAAGTAAATCCACTGGGAAGCTCTAATGTGTTGTAGATGTTACACAGATGTCCTTTCAATTAACTAATTAGAAGGAACGGAGAGGAATAATAATGTATGCCTGTATGTGCTTAAATCATCCATGTCTCTTCATCCCCGGCCCAAATGCACGGCTGCCACTTTTAACTTGCACGGCAGACAGAGATCAAACAGATCCTGGTGCGTAAACGAGGACAAGGATCCACTGTGTAGATTTGAGAGGGGAAGTTGACTGCATTGGTACTGTACGCTGTGAAGGCTGAGCTCCCTCCCCACCACAGCAGCGTATGGGGATGGCATTTCAAATAGCTGCTTTTTCCTCCTCAGGGAATGGACCAGTTAAAAGTCAAAGTATTTCGCAACAATTCCCCTTTTCATCCCCTCATTGGCTGACACGTCGCAGTGCTGTTCCGATTTCATTTCAGGGATCAGTTTTGAGCAAAACCGCTTGAAAAAAACATTAAAAATTTAAGAGGACGTGATTTACAGTAGAGAAACAAAATGTATATTAAAGGAAGCACGGCCTGGGTATAAAGCTGTTAATTTCACAGGAAAAGAAAAGAGCAGCAGAATAATAGGCCACAGAAGCCCAAATCAAAAATAAATAATAGAAAGGACACTAAACAACGAAAAGGACAAAGAATATAACAGCTGCAAAATACAAGCTATTGTGACCTTGACAACATTACTGAGGCCCAGAGTGAGGTCTGGCATTTCACTGTATGTGCAACCATAAATGATGTCCCCCTTTCCCTCGTTCTGAAACTGTTAAAGTAACCTGCAGTAATTGAGCCGGGACAAGTGAAGGGCGGCTGAACCCTGAAGCTGCTCCATAGCTGCCGCATTCAAAGCTCTGTAACGCTCTGACCCAGGACGGGACAATCACCTGTTGTCGTCGACGTCTTGGACAAAATCTTTGTCACGACAGACATCGTGACTCTGATGAGTCCCAGCTGCCACCACTCCAGAGCCCTGGTTAGCTGCTCATTAAAAGTTATTAATATTGAATGCGTGAATTATATATATATATATATATATATATATATACGTCACAATGAATCTGACAGTGCACTCCCTTGGTCCCTTATCAATACACACGCTTAGTTTGAAGCTTGGTGAAATGAAAGGTTCTCTCACATACATTTGGAATAGACATATGACAGGATGGAATCGGCCTTTAAACCAATGGAAATTCCATAACTGTTGCACCGAATTCTCTGTATTTAATCCTCAGCGATATGATATAAATATACAGAGCAGATGCTGCCTCACAACTAGCACATGACGGATTTAACAGCTTGTGTCTAGCGAAAAGTCAGAATTAGAACAAACCGATGACTCACGGACAAGTCAATCAATGCTGACAGACGTATTCGGGTTTGCAAAGAAAAGGAGACTGATTAAGTGCCAGATGTTCATCAGGTTGTAACAAGGCCTCAGTTCTGTTCACATGTGAAGTGGCTATGCAATTGTTCCTCTGCATCCTCAGCAAGCAGAACTAGGACTATGAAAGACACTTTAAATCACTCTCTGACTGGAAAACTGAAATGAGCCACTGAATTACCTCATCAGCTGACAGCTTCATCCAGCCAGGATGCCTTTTGTTCCCGAATTCAGAAGCCTTTGTATTCCCCGTGGGAGCCCTATTACAAAACACTTGAGTTGGACCACGCAAGCAACTCCCCACCAGAGGAACGCAGCTAAATGCCCATGGCTGTTGATAAGAGCCCAGCAGAAATCACAGGCAATTCAAAGTTGTATCCCCGTGCTGCTAACAAAGCACATTTCACTTAACTGCTGGCACAGTTCAACTCAATCATAGCCGCCAGATCCATGAGGTCAGAAGGTTTTTCATTAGTAAAACATTGCAGGCTTTTGCACTTTGTTTAGAAGACGGTCACAAGATTTAGCTTTGCATTCACAGTTTAGCAGGAACGATTTAATGAAGGATAAGACACTGACCTGAGTGTTTATTTTAAGGCTGAAGCACTCCAACATCCTCTAATGGGATCCGAGTTCAGCCAAGTGGCCTTTTGTGCTGCAGAGTCGATGCCCTGTCCATCTGCTTCCGACCGGTGCATCGTTACATCACTTTAATATGGAAACATACAATGCAACCAGGGCATCTATAGAGAGCAGTAATGCTAAATATAAACAGATGCTGCTGTAAAAACCACATCATCCAAAATGGCTGCTTGTACTGTGTGGTAGTTTCATTATTACATTGATAGAGCACGCATGGGTTTATATGAATCACAAGAAAAAAAAAACATGTTACACAATGCTGTTTGCCTTCACAGGGGTGCCCACAGGGGTTCAGAGATATGTTTATGGGGTGGCTAGAATGTAGCATGGTTCTGATTTAACCTCAGAGACACATGTGCAATACTGTATTAAAAATATGAAAAAGAACCTGTGCAGGCTTCAGTTATAGTCATAAAAACTAAAAGGTGTTTAGTATTTCCAGTCTGGACTGACGTAAAAAACAAATCAGCCTCCAGAGAAAGGACCCCCTGGATGTAAATATAAAGTATTCAAGTATAAAGGGCCTTTTTCTGGGGTAAAGCAAACTACGTTTTAAGAGAAAAAGAACTGTGAGAAAATCGAGAGGCATATGCTACGTTATGGAGGCTTTCTGTAACTTTTAGCATTAGTATGTAGAAAGGCTTTCTGGGAATAATGTCATGTGTGGTTTTCTTTCAAGCTCACAGAGCAGCAGACTCCCAACCTTCCTTCCAGTTCTCCCTCAGATCATTAAAGTCTCTCGTGGTCATGCGCACAGGGGTTTATGATTCACTGGGCTCCCGTGATCTCTGCATGCTTCCTCAGAGAGCAACAGAGAGGTCTCATCATCAGACAGTGTTGTGCTGTTCTCTGCTGATTGTAACTATACACTGGAATACAGCATTAGATCGTCTGTGTGTGGAAAATGACACGTTCTCTTCGGCGTGGTAATAAACCATCAGTTCATGTCAGGACAGAGCTGAGAGACAGTGATCTTTGATAGTAACCAACGCCTTTAGCAGCATGCTCCAGATAATGAATTCAACTCTAAGTTGCAGTATAAGAGTGCCAGAACACACACACAGAGCTGTCAGTTGGTCCCCTGGTTAATGTATGAAAACAGATCAAGATTGATTGACAGCTGATGTCACTTAGTCATAGAGCTGTCAGTCAACATTATGCTTTGTTAGAATGCAGGTCACACGAACATCAGCAATAATAGGAAAACATGAGTTATTGGAGGGATAACTCACACTTTCTGTTTAATATTTATTGCACACAGTTTGTAGGGCTGTCAAAGCTGCAGGTAGCGCTACAGCAAGGTTGTATGGTTTGAAACGACACCCAATACTGTCACTAGTTCTACTGAAGAAACTACACATCTCACATATACAAGTACCATTGTTCTGTAGAGCACAAACTCAATAACGACCCGCGGCAAAAACCAGAGCTCAAAACAAGAACAAGAAGTAGATTTAACAAGAAAGTTTCACAAAGACATTTCAGATCCCGACTGTTACAAACCACTCTGCAGCCGTTGAACAGGCACATCACAGGAGTGCGTGTCGTTTGCTTTTTCTTTCCGTATGGTACTGGTAACGTTACCCGTCTGTCGCACATTATACATACAGCAGAGGATAAAAATATACTTGCATGGAAGGAGTGCAGTGTTATTTAGAGCAAATTGAGAGGAAATGGAGCTGAAACAGTGCTATCAAGATGTCTGCCACCCACCTGTAAAAGCTTTCATCTCCCAAAACCCTCAGCGAGAACCCAAGCACAACCTATTGAGTACTGAAAATAATATCTGGCACTAGTTCACCATTAAGACCCTGTGAAATGGAGCCAGAAAGAGGGTCTTTGTGAAATAACGTGTGGCCCTGATGGGAGACAAGAGCACTGAGTCCTTTAGCTTTGAATGTTTGATACTAAGGGGAACTTTACAGGACTTGTGGTCCTAGCCATTACATGAACTATAATTTAAAACCATGACAATCTGAATCTTTAACTGCTTGGCAACAGCTCCCTCCTGGTGTGTCCTTTCAGAAATGGCCAAGCCATATGTGAGTGCCCTACCGTTGGATAGCACGTAGGTGCAGTTTCTCCCTCCCTCTCTTCATACAATGGGCAGACGCAGGAAGAAGTTTGTTGCTGTGTCACAGAGTAAAAGGCTGATTCCTTTGCATTAATATGAGTGTGTTTCCTTTCTTCCAGTGCCATTCCTCTGTGAGGATCAAAGAGAGGAGCCAAGTGTCCTGCATCATTTGCATTTATATAGCACACATCCATAGATCCTGCTCTGAGGGCCCTGTGAGGTGTTTAGAATGTGATGTATGGTGGTGGTGGGGGGGTTGGTGAGTGCCGACTGAATACATTATGTGTCCCTGCATGCTCCGCTGTGTGTTAAATTAAGGAATGACAAAGTCCCAGACGACACAGTGAGTTACATAAAGAACGTGGCGTCACGTACGGCAGCGGTGGATCTAACACCTGAAGCGTCACCTTCCCAGGACGGGAAGTGAATTACGCCAAGCTCGCAGGTTACCGACTGAACATCAGTTACACCCACCTCCATCCAAAAAGATGATGCGTCTGTGCGGTTAGCTTAGGCAGCCGAGTGGTAAAAATGTGTCACTTGCCCTTGAAGTGCAATCTAAGTGCATTTGGACCTCACTGGCACTTCCATAAACCGTGACGTACCATAAATGTCTGTAACGAATACGCTGGGATGAGACCACTGTTGCTTTAAAAAGGAAGGTCAGAGGATATTTGAAGGCAGAAAAAGAAGCCAAAGCATGCAAGTGTACTTTTTTTGGACAATGTTGTACAATGGGATACTTCTTCAAAGAGACATGTACTTTTTTTGAGTTATGCCTTTTCTTCAATGTTTCTGTTTACTGTGTGTATGTCAAAGGTCAAAGTTTAGCAGCAGTACCTCTGTGATGTCGAAATGTGACTGCATCATGACAGAGGCTGCGGTGGACAGAGACAGTGTGAGGTGGTTGATGTGCTTTCGGAACGAAGATTAAAACCTTTGCAAGTAATAGCCCACATTAGAATAATTTACCTGAATATAAACATAATACGTCTCTTTTTTGATCAGGATTTTAGACATTAGATATTTCCGCAGTGTGCTTGAGTGTGAGAGAAAAGGCTTACGGCACGTACGACTTTCCAATACATTTTGCAATGTGCCGTCACATTTACAGACGAAGATCCAGTTCTGACAGTTCTTCCAAAACACTGGCTCACTTCTTTTAAACAACTCCTCTCATTCACTGTGACGTCTGATGTTGTCTCACAGGGAAACTCTCAAACGGACAAGCAAGGGAATGAAAGGCGTAAGTAAATAAATAAATAAATAAATAAGCACTAAAATCCACCTCTGCAGCTTTCCAGAAGCTGTCAAGTATCAGCTTGTCCAGAAGACAAATTCAGCAGCGCGTCATGGGGGCTAAAGTGAAACTGTGATGCGGAGCATTACACCTCCGTCCTTAAGGGTCCGTCTCTGTGTCAGAGATGAATGAGAGGAAAACAAGTGTTATACTGGTCTGCAGGTGCTCCACTGAGGAATTTGTTTCTTAACCAAGGCTGAGACTCCTTTAAACGTTTCAAACCCACGCAGCTCCTCGACACCCTGTCCCTAAACTGCTGGCACTCTTGAACTCTGTGCTCTTTTCTGTTCGACTAAGCAAGTTTACAAACTAATGTTCAGTGGTGAGAACACCCGCATTTTTGATAATAACAAATATGCCTAACAAGCATAAACCAACAGTACAAGAATCAGACTTGTGCCTTTTTAAGTTTGCCCTTGATAATGTGGTAAATATATATTTGTTTTTTGTCATTTCAAATCCTTTTTTTATACATCTAAATGGATGAGTACAGGTACAGAAACTGGCTACGCAGCATTTTGAATCCGTCGAAGCAACAGTCCCACTTAGCAATTTAAATGGGATCAGAGGAGCTTAGAAGGGGCAGTTTTCCAAAACACTTTGTGCCATGGAACTGATAACACCTCTCTCTGCGGTGCAGTTTGCTCAGATACACCATCGCAAAAGCATAGGTGTAGGAAAAGAAAAAAAGAAGAAAAGAAAATAAGCAAAACCTATAACTACTGTAATTATCTAGATACCTGAAATGAATGCAACTGATGTTTAAATCTCATAAACAGCAGCCGCTGATTGACCGTTTGATGATAAAATTGAACTGAAACTGGCCATGCCTCGGACAGAAAAGGAAAATGTGTTGGCAGTGATAAATTCACCGGCTTTTCAAAGTCAGTGCAAGAATTCTTCTTTTTTTTTTTTTTTTTTCATTTTTCAAACGTACACTAGAGGCCGCAGCACATTTTAAAATCGTCCTACTTTCGCCACGTTATAAACAGTCCAACACGTCCTGATGTGCTTTTGCTTGATACGCCATTTGTGCTTTCATCCATGTTTGTATATTTGAGACAGTTGTCATTGATTTATGAATTACTCATGTTTAGTGTCCGCGCACGTATTTCTGTGTTATTAAATATCATCTGAATGCTTTTAATCATTAATGTGCCAGGAACTGTAGGTAATGATTAGCATGCAAGGCTAAATCCGGCACATTAACATGTTGGACCTAAGCGTGCATGGTAGTAAATGTGCTTTGTCCCGTTTCAATAAATAATTACAAGCCAAACTAGTTGGTCTATGAAATATTTGAGTCCGTGAATTCCAGCAATGTTATAAACATTCTGACTATTCAATCAGATACTGAATTTTAAAACAGTGTTCAATACCTCATATCAATTCTCTCTCTCTCTCTCTGAAAGTAGGGTTCAGTGGGAGGATGAGGGGCTCAGATTTTTTGTTGAACTACTGAACAAGAGACTTTTGTTTTGCTATATGCTTGTGAAATTTAAGTATGTCGGCGGATGGCTGATAACCATCAGGGATTGCTCTTTAATTGCCTCATTAGGTGTTCTGCACTGTGTTGCGTTTCGATCACTTCACATTCACCATCTCTGTGTTTTCTCCTTTCTGACTAAAAAATAAATCACTCTCCCCAGAAGCTTTGTTCTTACGTGAGCAACTCTAACAAACACGAATGCTCCAAAATGTAGAAACAGTGATTAATATTTTACTTTCCTCCCTTGAATGTGTTGTATCATTATTTCTTTTTATGTCTTGGTTGTTGGTTCATACGTCAATCAATCAGTCCTTTTCCTGAGGTGTGCTGAATAATGAATAAAGAATATAAGGAAGTGGATGACAGAAAACAGAAAATGTATTTGATATGATCGGAGGCGGTGCTGCAGCCCACGGTTGATCAGCCAAACTGTGCAAAAATGTTTCTTACAGGAAGCATGTCGGTGCAGGTGTTAAAGCTCCCACAATTAGACCGAGACATGAAGAATGTCTCCATGTTACACTGCAGTCATCCATATTAAGGAAGGATTATCTGCATGGGTGTGCAAGAAGACTAGCATTTCCTCATGGCCTTGTGCACTGCCACTGTGCCACAAATAATAAATTTGAAATTTTTACATTTCTGAATTTATGTTGTGAGAAAGAACATAATAGATGTAATTTGTGGTCATGTCTGAATCCGTGCAGCGGCTCAGTAGAAAGCTTAACAGGCAGCTGAGGCACAATAGCAAATGTCTGGTTTGTCTTTCTCTGCCTCCTCAACCCTTTATCACTCGCCTTAAAAAAAAAAAAAAAAAACTTTCCCTCAACACCAGAACCGCTTTAGAAAAAGATTGATTACACCCAAAGCTCGTTCGCCCAGCTCCTCTCTAACCCTCAAACTAAGCCGCTGATGGTTTCCTCTTGTAGACAGTGTGACACATGGCTTAATGTCTCTCTCTTCTCCTCCCAAATTAAGTCCTTAAACCTGCCTCCAACAGCAGACCAGCCTCTTGCCATGATCCATTTGACTCCTTTACTTAAGGAACTTGACCTCACCCTAATCGACTCGAGGAAAAACTATTTCTCTTCTTTATCCATAACCTTCAAACGGATGTTCTCTTCCTCAGCTGAAACATGTCGTGCACAGCCTGTCTTTACCTGCCAACCACTGGCAGAGAGAATCTGTATTCCCTCCTTCTCTCTTCTTCCTTTGTTGTTTAATGGCGACCGGCACTGGATGCAATCTTGCATCGGAGCCGCTCTCTGCTATTCATCTTTTTTTGCTGGTAGCAATGAATGGAGGGGGTCAATGGTGAAGGGAAGGAGAAATAGGAGAAAAGGAAGAAGGTGAGAGGTAGACACCACATAATAGCATGTAGCAGCGGATATGAGATTGTTTTGTTTCGCAGCAGACCCGTCTGTGCCTGCTTCTCCTCTCACTGAACTGGTCAATAATGAAATACGGTTATTGTGAATTCAGACTTTTGTCATTTGAACAAACCATTTCTCAGCATGTCTTAAAACCAGGGGCTCTATTGACTCCTGTTCCATTTATCTGAGACTGAATACGTTCACTAATGTGCTACTGCCATTAATAAATTAGTTTTATTTTTCATTCTTTCCTATGTTCCACATGTTGCTACGCAGACAACACTGAACCCACTTTTTATTTCCCATCAGGGATTCATCCGTCGTCATGTTTGATTTTCTAAGACGGGGAGGAAAACAATTACATCCTACTAAACTGATGAGTCAAACACATCCAGTAGTACTGCTTAATTATTGATGCAGGAATACACAGTACGGAAAGTGATTATTGCAATTTTCGAAGAATGCAATATTTAACACTGAGCAGTTTAGTAATACTGATGTCACTGTTTTGAAATGAACTGAGATGTTTCTATTTGTTTGAGACTGTCATCATTCAAGACAAAAAAACTTCTCCACAAACTTTAGTTACTGAGAAAATTTAACGTCCAAAATGACTTGTTACATCATCTCAAAATCACTTTTGTTTTTATATTTTAAAGCCATTTCACCAGGGGCTTCTTTTACTCGTCTTTAGCAAAAGAGACACATACGCGGTAAACCGAGGTTGAACTCCCATTCGTGGGAATAACAACCACAGGCAGCACTGTTGTTAAACTGTCAAACAAGCTGATTTGCCATCAGCTTGATCTCAGACAAACTAGCAAATGTTTTATTCTGTCCCTGATAATAAAAGGCGGTTTTCTTATATAATTGACGGGCTTCACAGAGAACCGTCAAAGAGCCTGCTGAGGTCAGACTGTTCTGCTGGGAAGACGGTGACCATCAGGAGTAACAGCACTGAGTCCAACTGAAAATCTCATTGCTGCTAATTGCAGCTGGGCGATTATCCAAAGTCCATTCAAGGTGTGTGCCAAACTTGCCTTTGCTGGAGCACGAGCAGTGAGAATATTTCCTGATATCTGAAGCACGCCACCGATTTTGAATAGACCTTCTGACGAAGTTTCACTAGCGTACGAACACAGATTCAGAAGCACTGCTGCCTCCCACTGTGGATCTATCGCTCTATAGGGAACTTTCCAAAGTGTTTATACTGTCTACTCTTAATATCACCTTGCCATCATATCTCCTCTCCTGACTCTCAATTGTGCACAAATAAATTCCCTTTTATCGAGCTGTTTTTCTCTTACATTATCATTCCCTTGCCTCTACCTGAGATAAATCTGCTTTATCTCTTTGCAAATATGCAACTCTCTATTCAGCATATTTTTTTTTCCAACTGGGCACTATTTTTTCTGATTCTTATCTTCATCCTCGTCTCTGCTAAGATGAAGACCCAGTATCCCCTTGGATCTTATTAAAGAGTCAGCTGAATCCAACCCGTGCACAGTGGCGCCGACCTTTGTGTGTCGGTTGTTTGCCAGCAGTTTAAGTGATCAGGAAAAAGCGTCCTCTTCTTCTCCTTCACTGACACAAGGTGAGGTAAGTTTATATTTGAAAAGTTATACAGATTTGCATATTAAATCATCTTTTATCCTTTCAATGTTTTCTCGCCCTTTGTCAAAATGTGATACGGTACTTATCAGCAGACATGCAGAAGTGTTATGAATGCAACTGTCAGTGTGGAAGAGGGCCTGTGATTAGGAGATGACAAGCCAGTAGTATTTGAAAGTCAAACAGAGTACAATCAATTAGAGTCAGGCAGCTGAAATAACATCAGTGAATGGTGCAGAGCAGATGACCTTTTGCGTGTCATAACAACAACTTAAAGCTCTTTCTTTCAGTTTAAATGAGGCTGAATGTCAGACAGACCTTCGGGATTAAACCACCACACTCACTATAGGGTACTGTACCCTTCAGAGCAAGATTAAAAATTAAACTTTGTGAGAATAAGTTGGTGCCTTTACAACATCTGATCAGAGCAACAGAGAATGAGTCCTACTATGATTTCTCCTCAAAAAGAATATCCTGCATTGATCAAGGCTGGAGAAAAACACATTTCACATCCTCCAACAGATCAGATCTGTGAATCCCTTACGTCATCCACATTTTTTCTGTACAGCCAGAGGTAATTCCCTTTGCTCTCAGCTGATATCGCTGCTGAAAAGGTAGAAGTAGCCAATTCTCTGAACAACAGACACAGCTAAGCTCCACCGGCTCAGGTCACTACTCCCTCTGAGGTCAGCTCTCTCCCTGAGGGAAGTCATTCTACATTCTGTGGGCCGGGGACAGGTGTAACAGGCTCTCGTCAGTTTGAATTAAAGGTAGTTTTTTGATGCTTGGCATAATCACATCATCTTTTATCCCATCTGCCTTCTGCCAAGATGATATCAGGGTGAGAGACGATCAGAGAAAGAGCAAATCAAGATCAACGCTACGGACATAAAGACAACTGGTACTTCAACCTGAATTGTGACAGTGTGATTAGGGCAACGATTATTTCATATAAAGTTCATTATTGTAATTTTTTATTTATTTTTTTGCTCCAGAGTGAAAGTTGTAGTTTTAAACTACTTCTTTATATGCAGACAATCACACACTTGATAAACAAGAACATTTTACGAATCAGAGTTGGATCTATTATAAGAACTTTAACAATACATATTTTGACTTTTGATGTGTTGGAAATAATACGAATATATTTGCAATAATTGATATGGTTAAGGGCAGACGATGCCTAATCTATCTAAGCCTATCTACGTGAGATGTACGTGAAGCCGTTCAGTGATTTTGAAAAGTCATCCTAGTTTGCAGACAAATTGGAAAAGGGAATTAATTTAATTGTTTTGATTTAATAATGGTAATCAGGCATTGGCAGTTATGCTTGCAGCTAAAGGCAGATGGTGGAGGGACCGCAGTGGACACTCTACCGGGCCAGTAAAAAAAAAAGAACCATTGTTGAAGAAGGAGAAAAGTGTGGGGGAAGAGAGAGTAATATAGAAGTTAACTACTCCAATGCTGAACACCGTTGGTGAACGAAAAAAAAAGAAAAGTGCTGTAAAGCAGTATAGGAGTTACATCTGATCCTTCCAGCAGAAAGAGTCAGAGCTGTTCTACCTGTCCTGTCCCTAACAAGAGGAAGTGCTTTCAGAGATGGATTTCAATGAATGGTTGAAGTCAGATGAGCAACATTAAGAGTTAAGGGCAGCGTATTTAAAAAAAATTATGAATTATCCACTCAGAATATATAAAATAATCCAGAATAAACACGCTCTCTTCACTTCATTACTTAATAAACACATTAGAAAATGACAGGCCAATGATAAGCGCTTAATAATCACTTCCACTGGAAAAATGAATGTTGTTAAATATGAGCGCGACCCAGGGATTATTTATAATGCTGTCATTTCTTCATAAGCCCTGTGGGGAAAAGAAGCAGCTGAGCAAACATGTCAACTGATTCCTTTTAAATGAAAACACTCCAAGCTAAACCGTGTTGCTTTACACCTTTCAGTGATGTTTCAAGCCTCTATCCCTCAATGCTGATTCGGTAAATTTGCAGTGATTTGCGTAATTAAAGAAAATGTGATAATGTCCCGCCTCTTCCCCGGTTTGTTTTGCATAATACAGATTCCTGTTGATTAATTGCCTTTTTGCTTCAGATTAAAAGGCTGAGCTGTGCGGGGCGGCTTAGGTGCGCGAGGCACACCAGCAGATAATGGTGTTTAATTGAATGATAGTCGACCAAAGAGGCAGCAAAGTGATGGATAAGAAACTCAAATGGCATTTGAAATGAGGCATAGATGTGTCTGGTTTATTTATTTACCTCTCTGCCCAGACTGGCCCTGTTATGAATGACAGCGTGCTCACTCGGGGGGAAGGATATTCACGCATTGGCAGGTACGGTGGGGAGAGAGTGAGCAAACAGCAATCTGGAGAGAGCGTGAGATAGAAAGAGGGAATGAATAATTGATGCTACAAACATCTCTAAAAGAGTAATCAAAATTCAGGATATTGTATAGAATACAGAGCCCCCAGCTCTACAGGTGAAAACAACATTTCAGCCATGATAATGTGAATTTTGATTAATCTTTCAATATGGTTGACGTGAACTGTGACATCTTTAGCGGGATTCAATATGCTGCACAAACGTGGATGAAGAATGAATAATTCAATAATTCGATGAAGGGAAACAGAAAAACAAAAACACAGCAGCAGGGGCTAAAATTGGAGACACCCCTTCAAGAATTTAGGCCGAGTCATAAAGAAAGAAAATTAATTTAGTCTACCTTGATATTTCATCGACTGACACCCGCATAACCAATGGCGCATTCTTCAAAATGAAACATACTGTTGTATTAAGACTCCTGTGTGCGCTGGAAATAATCATTATAAAAAGCTGTGCACCGTAAAGCTCAAAGTGCTGAACCAGAGTAATTTATGACCCTGAAAGATTCCAGAGAATTAAAACCGAGAAAACCTGACACAGCAGAAGGGCATAGGTTCACGGGCTTGAACATCAGCAGAGCAGAAGAGCTGCACTGGCAATGACATCAATGACATCGGCGCCGTTTCAGCTTAGCTCGGCTACAGCCGCCTGGCTTTGACTCTCACCGCACCACAACAGGAAATGAGAAGAGGTTCGTGCACACTAACAGTCCCCCGGTGATCTGCATTTAAAAAGTTTTAATTTGATCACACCCTTACTCTTAAAGAGAAAATAGAGTCTCATTTAAGATGTGATTTCTTGTAAACCTATTCCTTTAACACTTCATAGCCATCAGACTGCAGTGCCCCCCACAAGGTTACAGAGGACATCGAGAAGTAATTAAGATAAAGTTAATAGAATGCAGTTATAGTTCAATAAGCCGCAGTCTAATTGAAATAACCAGGTCTGACTTTGACTTGGACTGTTTAAAATAGAAAAAAAAGTAATTGGATTTCATGTTTTGCTCACGAAAAGGATCAAATGGTCAGAGGGTCGCGATTTACAGGAAATAACTACCTGAAAAAACAGAGCACAGCCATAGACTGGACAAGGATAAACAACAGCTCCTCCGTAGAGCTGCCTTCAGACAGACACTGCCGTCCAGACATATCGGAACCTGGGCAGACATTTTGTTAAATGTCTTTAAATATCAGTGTGGGAATACAGCAGGCAAGTGTCAGCAATCACTTTGATGTTGTTTCTAACACAACAGACACAACACTGTAAGAACAGGAAGCTCCCTTTAAAAACATCTTGTATGTCATAATGCATGTACATGAAGGTGCACTGTGTGAATGGGGGAATGTAAAACACTGAATGGTCGTCAAATTTAAAATGCTCCATATAAACACAGTAAATCAGTAATTTCTCTGTTAGAGAGTGTATGTGTGTGTGTGTGTGTGTGTGTGCGTGCTGCTCAAACAGCAGGAAATCCATTGTGTTTGCAGTAGAGGTGCGAGGATTAATTATGTGCTTCGGGTTGGCAGGTTTTACACCTCAATGTAAACTTGTCAACAAAAGCCTGACACAAATACAAGTGTTCGCAATAATCCAGAGTTAATAGACCAATGGCTTCATCACAGTTTCCCACGAGGAACCGGAGAAGCCGGCTATAACTAAGTAAACTCATAGATCAGTAAAATAAAGAATAGAATATAAGAAGTGAGGATGGTTTCTAAAATACAGAGGCGGGAGTTCACAAAAGCAAAAACAACTTTGTTAGCTTATTTTTTTTTTAGTATTAAAAGCTAAGCATGCAGTTGTTTGTGATCCAAATGGCCGATGATGGATATTAAAAACCCCTTTAACCCCTTTTTCACTGCAGAGTTTGGAAATGACCCATCACCCTTTTCGGAAATCGCACACCTGTGTGACACAGCTGAGATGTGCTGACACACAGTATACTAGTGTGACTGTGCCCTCCATAAACTGTGTTTGGCTGGCGTGCAGCGTTGCGTACAGTACCCGGGGAGGATATTGGCAGGGCTTGAAAAGAACGGCTGAGATGGGCGGAGAGCACTAAGCTGCCTCCCCGCGCTCCTGCCCTTGATGCTGTGTGAAGTGAGGAGCACAGAAGAGCAGCACATGTCACCCAGGGCAGGAAGTGGAGGCAGGAGAAATGCAGGTTACATGCTTCATTAACCAATGTACAACTTAAGGCCCTTGACACTTGGCTGCCAGGTGAATTAGTTGTGGATGACAAGAGAGGAAGGAGGAGGAGGAGGGTGAAGAACGCGTGCTGGGGTTCGTTAGGAGGACGTGGCTCTCGGTAGAAAGCACCATGAGTCAGGGTTTTTTTGTTTTTTTTCTCCTTACAATTATCAAAATAGATGTTGATTGCACAGAATTCACTTTAATTGCTTCCAGACAAGCAGAGCTTTCACCAAGCAGGTGTGAAAGCAGCTGGTGGGACATTTTGTGGGAAAATATGGCACAGGTGAAAATGTCTGCCAATATTCAACTAAACAGGAAGTCGATACCGCTTTGTTTTCCATGGCTGATGACGATAACTTTCCAAAAAAGTAGGAATAGAGGATGGTGGAAGAAGAGCCCTGTGCCAAGCAAAAGAAAAGCAGGCCCGCTGAAAAAGCGCGCCAAAACGGAGCAGAGGAAAGGTGATAAAGGGACAGAAATTCAGACCTGGACTCATCAGCTGGGTGTCGCCGGCACGCACATACATAGCCAAGCATGTTGTGAGCACAAGCTCATCAGTTCCATTGTTTATATTATCTCAATTAAAAAAAAATATTTGGAGAAATAACAAGCTACTGTTGTAAGTTTTTCATTTGAAGTATTAGATCCAATTAGTTATTCACCAATTACTTTACTTATCCAAAGGCTTTTTAAATATCTCTGTAAAAGATTTGAGTTGTTTTAAGAAACTGGTTGCTCTTGTCCTCTGTGGCTGTAAAAGTTTTTCTAACACAGGATCATTTTTATTTGAAGTTAAACTCCGTTCAAATGTCCACCTATACACAGCTCTTCAAATGTAGCAAGTACAAAGGAAATGCCACACTCTAAAATTAAGTTCCCAACAACAGAAATGATCCTTGAGGCGCTGGAATTAAAAGTGGCTTTGAGTCTCTATTTTCAGTTTCACTGGGGATATTTGCACGGTGGACTTTTCTCCTCCTCAGTGCAGGAGTTGACTTGACTTTGTGCAGCTCGACTAAAATACACCCACAAGCTGACAGATTATGGCGGAGGGGGATATCTATAATTCCCTGTCTGTCGCTAAGTGTGACTGAAGATCGTGCCACAGCACAGTGCAGGGAGGCATTCTTTAAAAATATATTTTGGATTATCCTTTGGATGATACTGTGAGAACTTATTTTTCTGTCTTATTTCACCGTGCTACACAATAATTGGCTGGAATCGTAAAGTGCAGAAACAGAGTACACTCTTTAAAGGCTGAAGAGTGCTTATATTCACTGTGAGAGGACAGATGGTGAGAGAGCCTGACTGTGGGTCAAATGCATCCTTTCTTTAGATTTTTGTTCGCCTCATGTGGCCTCTCAGCACTTGGATAAAATATGTTGATTTAGTCGACTCGGTGCATAAATCAGGGATCGATGGTTCATATATTGTGGTCAAAGGAATGTCTGCGCACAAACAAACACACAAGTATGCACAGTGAGGAATGGGTAAGGCCGGTGAGCACCTTGGCATGGAGAGCGCAGGCCAGGTCTGAATACCAGAGTTCTGCTGGAGCGATCCATCTTTATAAAATGTGCACTTATTTTGACCTTGGCTGGGATACACACGATAAGTCCGAGCAGGCTGAAACTGAAAAGTTAGGGCAAAAAATACAACCATCCCTCTGCTTCTTCTATTCATAAATTTCTCGCCACGCAAGGAGAGGGGGCATCAATTATTTACCCCTGCTGACAAGGGCAATGATAGAGGGAGACGGGAGGAAAGAGAGACAGGAAGGGAGGTAAAATGAAAAATGAGACAGGGGTTTATGGAGTATTACCGGCGGTCAATTAGCACCACGAGAGCAGACATTTGCTGAAAGTAGAGAAAAGGTGTTGTGAGGAAATTAAGACTCATCTTAAAGCAAAAGGTAAGACAAAAACTCCAATGATGATGTTTTTCTACTGTTATATAACTGCATAATTAAGCATATGTATAACTTTCTTTAAACCATATATCATCCTGTATTAGAGCATTCATTTCTTCAACACTACCCAGGTAACTGATTACCCCCTCCCCCCTCTGCTTGACTGCAGTTTACTTTTGATTCTCTTCCCGAGGTCTTGAATCATCCCTCTGAATCTCCCCTGCTGTAAATATAAAAAGCCTGGAGGTTAATTGGATTGTATTCCAGTGCACCAAATGAGTTTTTTGCATTCCACTTGACTCGACTTATCGTATTTCACACAACTGTTTTTCAAGTGTGAAAGTCATTCAGGCAAAGGCTCTGAACTAATATTGGCAATTAAGTGTTTACAGTTGCTAATTAAGCCCATGATTACATTTGGAGGAACTTGAAGGGTGATACCAAATGTTCCGCCCACGCTCTTGAGTCAACACCTGTCTGGGTTTTAAAAGGGAGACTTATATTTCACTGAAGTGCTACAAGCTCTTTACATTTTCCAGTCAGTGTGGTGAGAAACAGACACATAGCTCTGTCTCCAGCCTTTTCTTTGGTTGTTTGCCAGGAGACACAAACAGTAAATCATGAGGAGCTCAGACTGGTTCCAATCGTATCCCAAGCAGCCAACGCTGCTGATTTTCCAAATCGGTGTCAGGCTGCACCTGTTGGCTCTGCTTAGCCGCACTTGGTAGGTGTGCGCCACCTCGTTGCTTTTGATTAAGGTCCTTAGGTTAAGAAAATGTCATTTGCCCCCCACAAGGTGGCTCATGGGGCAACATTTCAACAATTAATTCTCACTGCGCTTATGACAGTGACAAATTTCCCGCCGACCACACTAATAACTCCAAGCCCATTTGGAATGGAAATATGCTCCCTCCCCATCCGTTAGAGAGAAAAATGACTCCTTCTTTGCGGCGTGGGATGGCGTTCCTTTTTTTTTTCCTCCCCTTCCTTTCTTTCCCCACGGACTGAGGTCTTTGAAAAATTGGGTTATGTGACAGAATCAATAATTCTCTGGGAAACCTTGGCTCCTCAGACAGAGGCTTGTGAGAGCGAAGCTGGCTTCCAGGCGGAGGCTGTGAGGAGGTGGTTCAGCATTGACGACGTTGTGGTTAATATGACATCACCTGGAGAAAGGGCAGGTTACTCGCGTCTAAGGTTGCCTGTCGCCTCCACTGTTGATTGATGCCTTTTATTTTGCACTCGGAGATCATTAATTTTGTCTTGGAAAGTGAAAGCGTTACAGTCGCTGTGAACGTGACATGAAAAGCTGCACAAAGCAGCGCAGTATCTGACTGTATATCACACTGAAAAGGGGTTGAAATAATGGGGGTCTTATGAATGGTTATGAGAGATGTTATCCTGCATCTCAAAACTCCCAGGTTATTACTCTCCTTCCCGCCTCCACCATGCAGTCCTCTTTTAGCCATATATATCCCTATATGTATATATATATAGTGACAAGACTGTGGTGTTTTTTACCGCCAGGTATAAATATGCCAAATGCAAATAAACCCAGGCAAAGTTTTCAGTATCCACCCTGCTTTTGTCAGCTCCTTTTTTCATGCGAGTCTTCCTGTAGTGACACGCTGTAACACCCTCACACACTTCATCAGCCTCATATCACAACAGCACGTTGAGCGGATCTGTGGAAATCATCCACATCACACTCGAGCTGCAGTACATAAAAAAAAAAAAAAAAAAAAAAAAAAAAAAAAAAAAAAAAAAAAACGAAAAAAAAAAAAAAAAAAAGAAGGCCGATAAAACAAAAACAAAACACTCTACTGCTGGATGTCTCCATTTGGGGAAAGACACCAAGGCCTCTGGCTCTCTGGCTGCGCTGCTGGAGAGCCAGAATTAGAACATAACAAAGACACAAAAAGAAATAAAAGTCTGACATTTACTGATCCCACATTGATTTTCTTCAAGTTTAGATGACTATTGTTTGCACTCGTTTCCAACTCACATGCAACTAGACTGCATCATTTCCCGGGAGTCTGTTTGGACACACCTGGACCATTACACTTCAAAAAGACAAGTGGCTGCTAGACTGACTCAAGTAACTCTGCTCCTTTCATCGACAATGTCTGCTGTCGCTCACTGTTTTGTTGTTTCACCTTTGGTTTTTGTAGATGAGTTACAGCTTTTGCATTCGTGTTTTCCGTTTTCTGTCTCGGCCACCGTAGGTCAGCAACTGTACGTACAGCTCAGTGAAGATGGGCTGTGTTCTGTTGTTCTAAGAGGGTGATTTTCTTCTCGCTGGACACACAATCAGACCGTTTGATTTATCGCCCTTCGTTTCTCATGTCTCTCTCTGTAATTCACGTTCAAGCTCGGTGCTCACAGTCCCATTTAAAGATGCAAGCTCACCTCTCTTACACTGCACTAAATTCAAATGCCAAACCCACCGGCCTGAACAGTAACAGAATGCCGTTATATATTCTGGCCCTTCTCTCCTGTCTTGTCTCCTGTTGACCCCCCTTGCCGCCACCACCACCACCCACTCCACACATCTCTCTCCCTCTCATTGCCTGCAGGAGTAGATTTTTCTTGTCTCGCAGGCATTCTTCTGTCCCTGGACCTGATATTCCTGCCCGCCTGCCTGCGGCCTTGCTAACAGATTGCCAATAAGCTCAGTGGCAGGCCCCGACAGCATGTCCCCCCTCCACCTCCCTCTCCCCTGTAATGGTCTCTCTCTGGGGAGGGAGCTGCTGCCTGTCACTGATCCGGCTTCTCCTATAACCCTCTCCCATCCTCTCTCCCTCCTCTCCTTCTCCCTTCCCTGTCACACCATCCGCCCCCTGCCTCCAGGCCATTCCATCACAGGTTGCAGGTGAACCTTTTGCTAGAGGTACGCACGTGGTTCACGCATGCTTGGCTGCACACAGGGATGGACACGCAAACACAAACACAGAGGATAAAAAGGTACAACAGGAAATGTTACACACACGCACACGAACACATACTAAAGTATTTATGGCTCCCTCTTTGTCTTTGTTTAACTTACATCCTCCTTCATCTCCCGTTTGTTCCTTATCGTCCTTTTTAATATCGCTTTCTATCTCTAATATTCCTGATTGATGACCAGTGGTCCTCCAGCACAAAGTGTCTTTGAGATTAAAAAATAAGACGACAACAAGGACATCCCTCTTTGCATTAAGAGATCAACACAACACCATGGTGATGAAGTCAGTCATCTTATCTTGTTAATCCCAAACTTGATTGCCTAATCGTGGCTGTGGTGCTGAACACAAATGATCAAATGAAACAGTGGTTGTAATCTAAACTGTACTCAGTACGCAGTAATACAAATATGACACCACATTTCATCCTCATGCACATCCAATATTTACACACTGGCTGCCAAACATTGATTTTCTGTTGTTTGATTTTTTATTTATATGCTATAGGAGGAATCAATGGGGGAATGTACTGTATCTCATGTCTGATTTCATTGAAGACCTGTGGTCACTCAGCCTTGTTCTCACTCGCAGAGAGGATGGCTGGGATTACTGCTGCCAAAGTCGATGCAGTTAATATCGACTGCTTGTGCAAGCGGATAATATTGATTTTTAATTATTTGACTCTGACACTGATGCCCTGTCCCAGTTCCCCTGCCTCAGTCCTCACCCCGGGTGTGAAGCAGCCTTTGCTGGGAGTGTCCGCCCCCCCCCCCCCCTCTAAACAGAGGAGAGGCCAGGCAAGATCTTTACCTCAGAACTGAACCTAGGTCATCAGCAGCCAACCAACGTTACTAAACTGGCAAACAATATCAACCAATGTCCGTAGGGTGGACACTGTTTATTTCTTATTTCACATGACGTTGCTATTGTTATGAAAACACTTGAACCCGCTCTCTCAAACCAAAAGCTCCCCTTCCCCAGTGTTTTTTCCAATGACATTATTAATTACATGAATGGCCTGCACAGCTCCAGGGTGTGTGATGTGACTAAAATGTGCCTTCAGTGTCCTGTAACCTTTCAAGTGTGTCTGCCTTTCACTAGATATGTCAGTGATGATTTAATGGTTAAGATTACTCTTTTTCTACAATACCCCATGGTGTCAGGCACAAGCTCCGGCTTGGGAGCAAGTGGGCTTTAGCCTCTGTGTGTGTGTTGTGAGAAACAGTTCAAATCGATTTTCTTAGCTTGACAAACTTGTGGTGCTGGGCTTCTAAGGCTGGGATGACATTTAGGACGAGGGTTCTTCTATTTTCTTTACTGTTCCAAGTGTTTCAATTAAGTGAGCGTTGCTCCCCGAACTGATGTCCTGCTCATAGGAGTGTGATGAAAACATTAACTGGTGGCAGCTGTGCATTGGATTAGGCCCGTTCTCATATGAAATTACACTATTTCTCAGGCTGTCACCAACTCAACAACAAATAAAACATCAAGCTGCCACAATTTCTCTCGGTTGCATCAAGGGCGCTGCCAAGCCTCTGACAGCAGCAGCGGTATCAAAGGGCAAGTGCTCATTTATGTTGTGGCAGCAAATACCTTTTTTTCCTCGTGCGTGCATGCGCGCACAGGCGTGCACATTCATTCATGGATCACTGTACATTTCGATGTCAATTAAAAGGACAGCTGTGCTGCAGCGCGTGGCCTACTTCCAAGGTATGTGACTGATTCGATGTTCATCCTGCCACACAGCGGGCAGAGGGAGCGCGGCGAAAAGTTTGCAGGGAATAGCACGTCACTGAAGAAATAAAATGCAGGAAAAGAAATATCACACCTGGTTATCATTTTATTCTCTGAGGTGTTTTTCCCATGGTCAACCTTCACTTGGATAAATCTGCCTCTTATTGCTTCTGCGAGCGTCTCACGCGGCTTATTCACAATTTTTCTTTTCCCCCTCGGCTCTGGTCACATCAGCTGTGCTCCAGAGATCCAGTGTCGAGAAACTTACATATACATTTGCGTGTGTGTACTGACAGATGGCCAACGAATGGGTAAACCCATGGGCCACCACATGCCACCAGGAGCTTGAACGAGCCGTGGTATTGATTATAAAGTCTTTTCACTGGAGGAATGGAACTCAATTCCAAGGCTGCAACCAACCATTGGTTTTTTTATCGAGCCACCTATTAGTTGATCCATCCATCAATTCTCTTTTGATTAACCTATTGATTATCCTCTGATTAGTAAATCAGTCCTTGTTATCCTTGTGAAATTAATCCTGGCTAATCTAACAACTGGCTCAAGTAACTTCTACCATTGGTCTTTCAAGCTTTTCCTCAAGCTTTTTCTAAAAAAAAAAAAAAAAAAAAGATTTTTCCAATAAAAAAACACTTTTTTTTAATTTAGCAGAAATATACTTTTAGTTTTATAGGCCTATATGCACATAAACTATCTGCTTGTAAATTCAGCAGAAAGCTCCACTGACCACTTATCCATAACTGTGTGCTTTGAGGAGTCTTTGTTGAGATCTTGTCTGAAACACAACACATTAGGCTGCAACAGTGACTCCCGGGCACTGATACTGACCATTAACCAGACGTACCTCACTTTAATAAATGTTGCACTGCTGTCTCATTGTTTTTAAGAACCCCAGGACGTCTTGTTGCCGCTGTGCTGCTCTGGTCGACCATCCCAGTCTCTGATAAACTCCCACACACTGTACCACAGTGTTCTTCTGCCTTGTAGGGAAACACTCTCAATGTGCCAGGGAGTCTACATCGACCACAGGCCGCTAACAAGGAGATGCATTGGCATATTCCACACAGGCTGACATTTATATCATCATCATCTTTCTAGCGATGTATTCCCCCAAACAATTTCCTGACATGGAGTGATTTGGTGAAGGTAGCATAACAGATAAACCAAAATCCATTAAGGATAGAATTGCAATAAGCCCTGAAATCAAGAAGTCGCCCGATTTAACTTGTTATAGGAACTTGTGAGGAAAAGGCTCCACCAGGTTTCAACACTGCTGCTGTGTTACAAGATCAAAGATCCTCCTCTTAGATCAAAGATGTAAGACAGTTCTGAGCCCACACATTTTTACAAAATGTTTAAAGTTGGGAACAGCTTTCTGCAATTAGTGACAAATACTATAGACACATCAGAAATATTTAAGGTGTTCCTTATCTCAACTGTCAGTTGCTGATGTATTTTGGGGGAAGATTACCTCAATGTTTACCAGAAATTCGTAAATAGCTTCTATTTGCATGTCTCCATTCTCTAATTTCTTCTCACTTTAGATGTAGAAATCTATCAGATCCCTCAGTTTTGTGTTTGAAGTAGTTGGATAGATGGAAACTCTGAGCCTCACCTCAACACTGTTAAATGTTAATACCGCATGAGAAAGCCTGACATCCAGAAGGCGTTTATTTATTGTGAAGTCCTGGTAGTCATACATTTGTTTATTTAGCTGCCTTACTAATCCCCCTGATGGCCTCATGTGTAAAGTGTGCTCTTTGGATCAGACTGTTTGTCACAGTTGAACAGCTGTCCATTTTTTGTAGATGTGGCAGTATAACTTTTAGTGATAAACTCAATCCTTGAACATAATTTTGTTTATTTGGATAGAATAAAAATTAATAAATAATTAAATTTAGTTAATTAATTAATTGATTTAAATAATTTAGTTCACAAAAGGAAAGAAGGGAACACTACACACCCCTAATGTCTGGAGGCGTTTAATGTCATATTGATGCAGCTTGTCTGGAGAAAAACATTTTTGGATTTAAGAATGATTTTTTTTTCTAAGAATGAAAAGCCAAAAATTGTTGAGGAAAGTTCAACAGATTACCCTCCACAGAATTTAATTCAATTCATGAAATGCTTGTGAAATTTGAATTAAAAAAAATTATCATTTATTTTAAATTACGCAATGGTGGCCACAGCCTTGGTAATTAAGGGGGAACACTGCAACATGGCACATAGTCTATAAAACAGGTGCCATACAGGCTCGAATCCAGATGAGAAAATCTGCTCAACAAAGGAACACACATAATGAATAGTTCAGAGACAAAAGAACACAGCAGTAATGGCCGCCTGCCCAAAAACAATCCAATACTGAGCATGTGGAAAAAGCCATGAGCTGTGCACGTGTTGTACTAACTCACAGGAACAGTGGCCCCAACCCTAGCCACCCAAAAAATCTTTACTTTCCTCAGAAATAACACCAAGGTAGAGATAACACATTATAATCAAGTAAACAAATCATTACTGATGATCCCTGTATACAAACACACAGAGGATAGAAACACTCACAGAATTTAACTCTTTAGGAAGCAAACATGCTGAGTGGCTGATTGTCTAATCCATCTAAATGCTCCTGAAATCACCATTCACCTCTTTTCTCTTCCTCAGGAGAAAAGCTTTCACACAAAAGGCTCATTAAAAGGATAAAGAAAAGACTTTTGATCCCAACGAATGTTTCACTCACACTGACACTGCATGAGTCTGGCCATTTTAACACCTCAGTTTACAGCGGTTAAACAAAACAGTCCTCTTTCTTCTAAACCACGTCTTCCCACGCTGCCACCTCCAACCCCCCCCCCCCCCGGCCATTTTAACACCTCAGTTTACAGCGGTTAAACAAAACAGTCCTCTTTCTTCTAAACCACGTCTTCCCACGCTGCCACCTCCAACCCCCCCCCACCACCCTCCCACCCCCGAGGCATCGCAATTCTTTCCCATCTTCCTTTCTACCAGATTAAAGCTTCATCCACCAAGGTCTGCATGACCTCAGGAGAGCAGGCAGGATCAGACAGCCCCTGCTTTGCTGGCATTTTAGCCGCAGTAGCTCGGGTGTCTTATCTGTTTCATTTTTATTGAATGGATTCAGGTTTCTTCATCCTCTCGGGCTCCCGGGGGCACGCCCACTTGCTGGTGTCGGTGAGGTTTTTTTTTTTTTTTTTTTCTGCTGACTGAATGAACATGTAAGAACCCTTACAGCGGTGGGGGTGACATATGCACCCCTCCAAACACTCGCCGGTGTGAATTTAAAAACACACACCTCCGAGAAAAAGCAGATACACAATTTGCCACAAGCCCTCTGGTCGTCTGACTTGACAGGAGGGGATGATGGGAAGGGGCAGTGGTGAGATATAGAAATGCTGTGGGCAATACGTTTAGATCATAATGTTACAGGCACTCCATAGATCCCGGGGCGGGCTCCCTCAGGTCCCACTCAATCTCAGCTGCACACCGTTTGGCAAGGATAGCACATGTAAATAGTTTCAGGACTGTTTTCATGCTGGGTCTGAGAGAAATAATCACACTTGGCTTAAAGATGTATAAATGAAACAAACCAGATGATATCATAGTTCAAAAACCGGAAAGAAACATGCCCATACGACCAGATTCAGGTGATTAAGAGCAACTGCACAGAAATACTTTACCAAAGTAGATCTTATCTCAATCAGAAACATTGACAAAACATGTCCCCCATGCTGCAGCAGCCATAAGTACAGTTACACAGGCCTGCAACAACTTGAAAAATGATAATGATGAAACAAATATGCCCATTAAAAGATGAGTGGATCCTTTAAATCTTTCAGTGAAGAAGAAACACTTCCTCCTCCTCTGCTCTCGCCAGCTTCTTGGCAAAATGGTTACATAATGAGATGGCATACGATGCAGTGCATGAGGTGAGGTGCTCTGCTCTCGAGCCGTTTCCTCCTGGCTGAGGCTGAGACAGACATTTCACATTAACCTTAACCTTCATCCCTGCATTACAATGTTAATGGTGGAATAAAGTAAAGCAGTTGATGAGTTATATCATCCCACATGAAGTATACTATGCAGTGGGAGTTATCTTTAGAGTTATACTGTGCATTTAATTGGCGTACTCCTGGCAATATGTCAGCGACTGGATCGATTTATTCTTTGTGTACAATAACACTTAGCTTTTAGTGGATGTTAAGGATTGTACTAGGGCTGGGCAAAATGGCCTAGAATTACTGTCAGGGAATAAATCGAATCCCTTCATGATAACGGTATATATCACGATATAAAATTAAGTGTAAAAATTATAACAGTAATGTTTTTGAATGATTATACAGTCCCTTAGGAAAGCTACATTGATAATGCATAAACAGAGGATCAATACACGCAGACAATGACATCATCTTATATTGTGATTTCTAAAATGACGTACCACTAAATATTGTTACCTGAGCTTCTTCAGGGTGCACCACAGTGTGCAGGCATTCACGGCGCCACCGCCGATGATGAAAGCACAACAGTAAAAACGTCGAGCAAACAATTAAGCAGCAGCATGCTTACTGACGCTCAGAGAACTGCGCTCAAATTAATGGACACAGACATGACTAAATGGACCATGGTGCTGTTTCCTAAATAAGGGTAACAAACAAATCCACAGAGCAAAAAGCCCCACGGCCGCTGACCTAATCTGATGCAGCGGATCGGAGAGGAAAAACTGGGAGGCGACGTGAATAATCACACAGCTAATTTCAACGTGACACAATAAAGGTGAGAACACGCACATTAAAATAGGATAATTTAACAGGAATCCATGACAACAACACGGGTGTGAGCAAATATCACAAACAGACTCTACTAAAAAAAAAAAAAAAAAAAAAAAACACATTCCTGTGTTCTATGTATACATTCCTCCCACTTACACACCAAGAAACACTTCACACACACACACACATTCACAGATGCCTTCACACTCTTCTTTGCGAGGACTTGGCCTAAACTGTCAAATCCGTCAACGTCTGCAGCTGTTGACACCGGAGCATCTCATACTGTGACGTGCAAGCCGTGGTTTGCAGTGGGGGGGAACAATGGAAACGCTGACAGCAGCAGCTGTTCAGTGTTTTCCTCTGGATGCATCAGAGCCGCAGTTCACCGGCTGGTGTCTTTGAGAGGCTCGGGGTTTAAACAGCTCCACTCTGCTGACCTCTCATCTAATGACGCACCACTTAATGCTTGGACGTCCGGTACAGTGCATCGTGACTGCGCATAAACGCTCAATTGACTATCTCTTAATGATTACTAATTATCCCAAAGGAAGCAATTAAACGTTGGAAAAAAATAGGTGCACAGGCCTATCGCAACCAGAGTGGGTAATTACCATACTTAATATTTTGCCCGATATCAGATACAGTTGGCAGCACAGCCCTAAAGGCAGACTGGAGCATTACTCCCACAATAAAACATCACAATGTCGACATCTATTATGTGCTGAGCTATCATTTCCAGGAACAAGCTTGGCAAGACACGTTGAAGGCTATAAGGAAAGCGGCTGGATTTTCTCCCCATTACCGCCATTAAGAACCTGTACATCCTGCCTTTTTTTTTCTTAATCCATCACAGCATCGCCCAATTAGAGTGCAAGCAACTATGGAAAAAGGCTTTGATGAGCTCTGCGAATACTTTTGGGATAACACACTCTGGCTCCTCTCAATCTCACACAATTGCATGTTGCCTCTCCCTTTCCCTGAATTAAAGTAATTTTCTTATTCATTTGGCTTGATGAAAGATTTGATGGGTTTTTAAAAGAGCAGGATGCTTTCCCAGGGAACAGCAGGTTTAATACGGTGCCGTCCGCTCATGCATCAGACTAAATGATGGTTTGATGCGTGAAAACCAGTGTTTATATGTCCTGTGTGAAGCGACTGTGTTGATTCCACTGAAACCACAAGAAAAACCTATTTCTCCCTGGCAGGTGCGCCGACATGATGAGGCCATGTTTCTGCGCCTGACAAATCAGTCAGGCTGAAAAAGGAAGACAAGATAAGCTGAGACTTAGAAGGTCACAAGTGATGAATGTCAGATTCCAGACAGCAGAATATTCCAACTAAGACTTTTTTGTCGTTCCCACTGTTTGCGCATGAATGACTGGCACTTTTCATCAAATCTCATCGGCACGGAGACCGTGTCAGAGAGACGTCAGCGTTTCACAACTCTCAGAAGAAAAGAGTAATTATAGCAGAACCTCTAATTACATTAAGTCTAGGCACTAAATGAGATGGCGACAGCGACGCAGGCAAAAAATTCCGAAGACTGGGCATCAGACATTGTGCGAGGTTGTCATGAAATCTTAGGAAGTGTGGTGTTGACAATGAATGGAGGTCTACTTTAATTGGTTAACCTAATTACTTCCTTCTTAATTATTTGTATTCCTCTGAGGGAGAACAGGCAGGAACAAGCACACACACGGATTCATTTTGGAAGTGCTGGACCGGAACACAGTTGTCAGATGTCGAACTGCGACTTGTTTCCAGGCAATCAAACAACACAACCACATACAATCGCATAACACAGCCAGAACATCCTCAGGAGTCATCGCTCACTGCTTCCCTCACGTTCCCTTGATGGACAAGGCGACTGAGGAAGCTGCGGTGGAAGCAATTCCTCCGCACGCACACGCACACACACACGCACGGCAGCTTTTCGATTTTAAACCTTCAAACCAACTCAGAGAAGCAGACTAACACGTTCATTTTACTCTCAGGGTTTGACTTGTTTTGAGCCGGTTCTAAGACAACTGGGTAAATCTGGCACACTGATTCCCCCTCACTTGAAAAACGTGTCCTCAAGATGGTGATTCCTCTTTATTACTGTCACCTGGAGACAACGCACGCAGCACACACAATATTGGTCAAATAAAGACAGGATAGCGCCAAGTGGTTTCAAAGCCGTTAATAGTCAGGAATCCCATCGCTAGTGTCTGTCAGCTGGTGTTGTTTGTGTTTAAGCCATGTTCCTCATAAATACTTCAATGTAGAAAAGAAAACACATAGCTTCCCTATTTTTCCACCTGTGGTAACTGGTTATCGAAGCTACATCAAATCTAAAATTAAATCAAAGGATAAACTGCCTAAAATGAACCCAGACCCTGCATATATCCCTTATATATTCATGGTGGGGGTTTTAAGATTTACAGTTCGAGTTCATTGTTGATAGTGACGGTAGACTGGACTGACTGATTTAGCGCCTGAGAAGATTCACTTAGAAGAGCTGACATTTTGATCTTATACCATGATACGTATCAGACTGTCATCATCGTACCTGCTAGAAGAAATCACATGTGGCGTACACGTGTAGTACTTTCAGTCGAAACAGGAAACTTTGAGAAACAGAGAAAACTAACGGAGATCAGGCGCGACAAAGGGTGAAAATCAAGCACCTCTGTACAATAGGACACATTTTAGGAGAGTACTTCACCTTCATACTGCTGCAAATGTCAGCATGAAAAGACAGACTGGAACAGGCAGCGTTTGTGATGTCACCAAAGCTAAGAGACCAATCCTGTGAACCTGAGTGTTCACTATCTGCAGTAGCAGCAGGTAAACAGCAGTAGCAACATTACATCAAACAGACAATTGACAACAAACAGGTTAAATGTTAATTCAAAAGGCAGAGCAGGCCCTGGCCACTGTGTGTATGTGTGTCCAAAGCTAACTGTGACATTCCAAAGAGGCTTCACAATAATTTAACAACAATACAATAAAATAACAACAATTTAGCAGCATGACAAACTGCAAAGTCAGCGCACGCGCACACACACAGCGTGTATTCATCACTTGCCTGTGTTTGGAGCCCTCGGTCATTAATGTTGGGGGAGAAAACGTCCTCCAGGTGGTTTCCCAGGTCATGTCTCCAGTGTGTGACGCAGAGGGTCCCCTCCACCGACCACGCCGCTGAACACACACCGCGTGCGCACGTGGATGAAAGCGTTGGTGTCCGTTAAGAGGAATCAAACTCACGGCTGTTTCTTTTCAGTGACTAACTTGTCTGTGTGGTTTCAATGCTCTCTTCACTTCACAAACTCCAGTTCGTCTCCATTACTCCCAGTTTGACTCCGGCAGGTTAATTACCATCAATCACCTGACGTCTCCTCTGACACCACCTGATCCGTCATGACGTCACCGACCAAAGACGTTTGCTGTTAGTTATGCACTTTTCAACCCGGGGGGGCGCTGTTTGACCAGCTCCAGCCACCCCGACCTGGATATAAGACCAGCACGTGTTCTGGTCTGGATATTTCTCCCAATGTGCGCATTCAACAAACACTGGAATGAAGTGGCTGCCACACAAGTAGAGTTTAAGATTTAAGGTCTTTTTTTTCCCACAGCTGTATATTCGATACAGGATATTTGGTGGAAATGAGGTGGAAATTGGCTGTTCCTGTTTCCACAACTCCTTTATGATAATATTGTCTTTAAATGATATCTATATGATATCTACACTAATAATAATAGTAGAAGGAGTAGTAGTAAAGTACGACTGGAGAATTATTTATTGCTGCCTCTCGTTGTTTCGAGAAAATCACAGTGCAGAGCCAAAACCCATGAAATAAAGTAAACGGTGAAAATGCCAAGCCAACCCCTGGAGGTGTCACATTTATGAAAGGTTTTTCCACTGTCCTATAATCCTAATGCTGAGGACACACACACAGTACCAAAAATAGTAAAAACTAACTTATTTAAAGTAAGAGAGCCATTCCCTGAAGTTTCATCTTCAACTGTCCTTACGCTGCCCTTACATTTGGGGACATTAATTAAAAGGCTCCTCCACAGAAAACAGACAAGAATGTTAATGTGAGGAGTTCACAAGAGGAGTGTTAGAGACGTCTTCCTGCTCCAGAAACTCAGATAACAGAATAAAGCTCTTATGCAGTGTGCGCTATGCTAACATCTGAACTTGTCATTTGGAAAACAACACCACAAAAAAAATGCAGATGTCAACCAACCATAGATGACCATTAAGGAGTATTACGAAAATGTAATATTATGTCCAATATTTGGTCACAAGTTGATATTCCAAAATGTAAATTTGTATGTAAATGCAAAATGTAAAATTCAGTAACCTGACTCTGGAGACCACTCTATATATGTACATACACACTCACAGTGACAAAACCCAATAACAAAATACCAACCTTTCATCAGTGGTGCAAAAAAATTATTAAAGTTATTTTGTTATCGTTCACATGGTGAGAGAGAGAGAGAGAGAGAGAGAGAGAGAGAGAGAGGGAGTGGGAGGGGGGCGGGGCACAAAAAAATTATTAAAGTTATTTTGTTATCGTTCACATGGTGAGAGAGAGAGAGAGAGAGAGAGAGAGAGGGAGTGGGAGGGGGGCGGGGCACTGATAAGTAATGTTGAAGAGAACAAACACAAAACTGTTCAGAACCTGGATGATTTTGTAGAAATGTCCTCGGGGGTACACTGTTGTAATTCCAGTTTGATTTAAGGATATTTTTCATGCCAAGCCATAATTGTTTATTGGGTCCAAGCCATGGTGGTAAATGGTCAATAACCAATTTCAGAGTCATACTGAGCACAGCTCTCAGATGAATGAGGCTGTTGTTGTTCAAAGCTATTGTAAGATTTTTCAGGGCCAGATTGTGTTTTTATTCTATCCTTTTTTACTTTTCTTTTTTTTTTCCCGTTTGCTTTATGAGCAGATTTTGAACCTTTTCCTCGAAGGTAAAAAGACAGCTGCTGGACCAGTTGCAGTGGAATGATGAACATACCAATGAGTTTCCAGTCTTCTACAAGAAGTGAATGAGCGCAAAGATATTACTTAAAGAAAATGCATGCAGGTTCAAATTGGTTCAAAATCATTTTCTGTCTCTGGAAGTGCTGCATTAAGGACTGACACAAAAAAACATGAGTAGCATGCTACACGTGTAGCACCTTTACCAGCAGGCCAGTGCTGGTCTTCACCGTAATGGGCAGTGACACATGGATTTGTGCTCCGTTACCGGCCTCACACATGCAATTGCAAGCTTCACCTCAAATAAAGAAAGCCTGGCAACCTCTCAGTTCATTTTTGATTTCCAGGGGCTGTTATTGATGGTTGCAGACCTCAACGCTCCTGCCCGCAATTGAATGGCGCTACAACCAATCAGAGCAGCAAAACACACACGGTGGAGAGCAGAGCGCCGGAGAAACCGTCTGGAAGCATTTAACCTGCAGTAGTTTGTTCTTCTCACAGAGAAAATAGATTGTCACGTTTGTTTAATACGTCACAATGCAGACGCCGAGGCCATTTCGATTTTAATGAAAATGCGTCAGCTCCACTCTCATTCATCATATCAAACTCGCCTCATTTTAGATAAATGGCGGTGACGGGCCCGACCTGTCTCAAGGATGGATTGAAGCCTAAGCAAATAAACACAAGCTCAGTGATTGTTCTGGTTTACAGAAAAAATTAAAGTTGTAAAACTGAAACCTTTACTGCGTTGAGGGGGAAGAATAAAGTGATGTGTCTGCTTTTACAGAAAGTCTCTGTGGATTGTCTCAGCATCTAAAAAGCTGCTGAGGCTTCAGGAATGTGAAATATTATAATTGTGCCACCTTTCTGCCACCGGGCTAAATTGGAGACGGAACAAAACAACGCAGTCTGTGCAATCAGACCCAATCGAGACGTGAAGGGGACGTCCTGAGAGTCACAATCAGCCCGCCTTGACAAACTGTGACGGAGGGTCATGGCATTCTGCAGCGCTGCAGCTGTTCCAGATGTTGATATCACTGTGCTGATTGGATGATGTTCCGAGAGGCAGCTGCAGCAAGGAAATTAAACGATATCCGTACATACACACAGTGGCATTTGCAGCAACGTGAAGCCATTCCGACCTTGTGTGTGTTATGTATTAGCTCCATGCTCAAAATGTCAAGTGGAGCGGCCATGCTTCCCTCTGTGGTGCAGGCTATCTGAGATTGTCTGGGTGAGGACTGCGACTCTGTTCTCAAGAAGACTGGAGGGCCTCCGCTAATATGTTCCCAGAAAGATTGAATTTTCCGCAGTCAGCTTGATTGATGGGAAGCCCATCACGTCATTTGGACTCCAGTGGGATCACGGCTGCAGCGGGACCACAAAGGTGACTTTTCCATCAGGCCCCTGGCTGTTACAGATGTGAACCGCTGCCTCAGGGTCACCGATGAGGAAACATTGGGTCAGAGGACAGGTCAACTAACCCCATAAGTCACCTTCATGTTCAGAGGCAAAGATCTACAACCCATAACTGGAGTCTTCATCTACAAAAGGGTTAGTTGGCTAACCTTTTGCTTGGTTTCCACTGTTTAAAGTTGAGTTCTGAGGGTATCGTGACATTCAGGGTTGCAGTGAGACATGAGAGTAGCAACAGTTCGACAAAACAACAAAATGGCCCCAGAAATGAAGCCTCAGTATCCCGGATGTTAACGCCGCCATCTTGCGCTGAAGACGAGGGCACAAGGTCCCTGGGCCTCTTACAGCAGATTGACACATCCACCGCAGTGTTGACATATCAAATCTCATAGTTTTGTTCAAATGATTTTCATATTCTTTCATTGTTTTACTCCTTAGGTCTAGATAAGAAACACAAGCAGAGAGGGGAAATGATTAATCGACCTACTATCTCTGTCTCGCTCATCCCTCTCTTCTCCAAGCTCAGGTAAATTGCCGTGAGATAACAGACCATAACAATTTCTCACCTGTGATACAATATCCTACGCGTTCATTCTTATACAAATCATTTTAATCTGAAGGATCTTTTATGAAACACTGTATAATCACAGAGTTTGAACAGAGTTTTCCAGTATGGTGACACCTCAATATCACCAGTATGAGACCAGCTAATATAGACATGTGTTAAACATTATCTTTCACTATAGGCCCTTTATACTGTGATGTGTTAAACATATTATCAATATTACATGACTAATTAGATCCGATGTGCATGAGAAGGAAAAGGCGGCTCACAAACTAAAAACAAATCTCGTGAAGAAACTGTCAAAGTGGAACTTTAATATTTCATCGCAAAAACGTGAGAAACTGTTTGAAAGAAAAGAACTTGCTTCGATGATGAAAAAGATCAGCAAAGGTGCAGAACGTTCACCCAGATCTGTCCAAGCAGTCACACTCGCAGGCCTCCTGACGGATGAATCCTGCGAAGACAAACACGAGGAAGAACAGAGACTGCGACTCATTCACTGTTTAAAATCGGTTATTAGGATTGTTTGTGAAAAGTAAGTTGACTGAAACATCTTTACAAATGAGACATTTGCAAAATCAAGTCATGGAAAAGGACAGTCTACATTTGATTGAGATATGTTGGCCAAATAAATGTCTGTCTTTCATTTTGTCATTCAGAGAAATATACAGCAAAGCCGTATTAAACCATGATAGTTCCCCTGATGAAACTGATTGATGAGCACTATGAAATCACTTTGCCTTCACTTTGCCCCCAATATCGCTATCATTTAACATCATAAGAGGCTGACAGAAAGTCTTTACTCAGGATACGAGCAGCGCACCAATGACAATAAAACCAGGAATACACTCCAAATGTGGAACGTCCACTATAATCTTCAGTGGAGTTACGTTGTGTAACAACACTGTTAAAAACACCAAACAGGTTGACCCTGCATGCTGACGTGACACCTGAATAGTTAGATAATGGTGCAATTTATTTTCACTGGTTTTGTTGATCCACTGAAGTATTTTATTTCTTTTATGTAGCATAGCTGCATAATCTCACACGGACCTTTCAATGCGTACCATGCCATATAAATATAAATAGTAAGTTGGAAACCCAGTAATTAATGAGGGTAGAGCCTATGTGTGTGTAGATAAATTATTATTTATTTCCTTCTCATCTTCCACACTGAAAATCAATGGTTGGATCAATAATTCCCGAGCCCAGTGCTGAGATACATGTTTGTTTCCCCGCTGCCTCCTGACTACAGCTGAGGATCTACCAGCAGATCGAGCAGATCTGCAGAAGTCAAACATGCAAACTTCCTCTTACCTGCAGAGTTTCCCCCCAGGTTCACATTCTAAAGCAGATACGAGGGCAACCTGCCAGATGAACATTAGGAGTCAGTGAATTTTAACAACACTTATTTAATTTAACAGCGAATGACTGACATTTGAAATGGTTTCATACACAAAGGGGGGAAAAATGACATATCCTGTCATATCCTGAGCAGAAATACGTCATGTTCTGTCTTCTGTGTGAAAGTCCTGGACAATCCCCTGCTGCATTCTTCATGTGTGAAATATGTGTAAAAAATGTCCTAAAATTAGATCGTGACAGTCCACGTCAAAAAATGGCTGAAGTTACCACATGATGATCTGAAGCAGATTTTGGCACCAGACTTCGTTTCATTTAAGACTTGTGTCAGATGAACAGACGTAGAAATCAATTTTACATTAAACATTAAAATTCAGCCGTGATCAAAGGAAATGTGTGGGGCCTCTAAACTCAAGGTTAGAAGCACCAGTGTGGACATTAAGGGTCCCATTATGGGTTAACTCCTGGTGCTGCCAACCCATGTGAAAGAATGGGTGGATTCTATCGCTATGAAGCATCATTAAGTTCTGAGCAAATGAAATGGTAGCAGCTTACCCTTCCCCATTTGTTTTAACATATTTAACATTTCAGCTTTATTTATCGCTCTCAGCTCTGGAAATAAACTATGAGACGGAGTTCATTTCCAAAGCAATAACACAAAGGTTAAATCAGTCAGTGGGATTTCAGCAACAACAGATGTCTACCATTTACACAGATCACACATGTTACTCTAAACTGCACCAGACCATACAAACCATTTAAATCCCACCTGCCCAGGGATTGCTCAGGAACTCATACTCCTCATGGTGCTCCATCACCAGAATCTTGTAATATAGCCGAGACAAGAAGCAGAGATACTGGATGCACAGCTTCCTCTCCTCTTTCACTGGCATTGTAATTAATGTCGGGTGCAGATGGATCTGCTGATTGAATTATGTTATAGGTCTGGATTAGAGGAGCAGAATGTAGAGACTGTTTAATGAGAGAAGCTGGCAGGAAAACATCCTCTGGAAACAAATGACTGCTGTAAAGTGTAACATTAACAAAGCATACGGGGGAAATATTGAATTTACTGCTTTGTAAAGGGAAGTGGAAGACTTTATGTCACTGATCAAATATACTGTAAAATAAATATTAGAGTTCTGCAAATGATATTAAACCATTAAAATAAACATCTATATTTGACCCAAAAGCTGTCTAAGACTTGAATCAGTGATATTTTGGGATTATGCTGACTTAATCAAGGGAGGTTAAAGATATTACTCCACTGAATAAATATCATTTTAACACGCATTCGAGAGTGTTAATTAAGAGTCAATTAATACCAGACTGATTTATATCTCCAGTAACCGACAAAAGTAAATAGATTTATTCATGATATTAATTATCGTTCATTCAAAAGAGGCATAATGGGTGAAGCAAGACAAACACCATCATCTAAACTAAATTAACAGCTAAAGCTCATTTTGCCATTAAAGATTAAAGCCTTGTGTCTGGTGTTTGTACATGTGCATATTTGCCAGATAATTGACTGTTTGAGTGGTTGAAAATAACATTTTTATTTTGTGATTGAAATTTTGCTCATGGAGTTAAATCTCAAATATTGCCTCTACTGTTTTGTGGCTGCCACAACTGATACGACACAAAAAATTAAAAAAAAATCATTTTATTGTTGCATTTTACATTTCCATGCAGTGCACGTATGTCCAGTCAGCCAACTTCCACACAGCTCTGCAAACTAGTCTTAACCTCCAACTGGACCTCTAAAAAGAGAATTCAACCCTCGAGTCAATTTTCTTTTTCTTTTTGCGTTGTGGTATTTTAACTTTCTCTTGCATCTCCTCCCTTTAGTCTCCTATTTGAGTTTGTGTGTGTGTTTTCCTGGGCATGGCCTCCAACTACCTGCTAAAGCCAGATCATATTTGCTCAAGTGATTCAACATTGTCTTGTTTCTGTGTAATAGCCCAGTTTTCAGCACATCGGTCAGTGCGTATCGCTGACTGACCGCGGCCAAATGACCTGACTCTCCTGCAAGCCTGTCTGCTCTGGCCTGACCCTTGTTTCCCTGCTTCTATCAGTTCTCTTGCTCATCGACCCTCATCTTTTTATTCCTGCTTTGTCCGGATGGACCTCCTGGAGGAGATCACTTTGCCTCACCCACCGGCCTCTGGATGGTTTCCAGGAAGGAACCAATCCAGTTTGCATTTAACAATCAAATAGCATAACATCTTCTTCTTCCTTTTCTCACTGAGTTATGTAAATTCTGTCTTACAGCATGAGGCTGTCAAAAAACATAACGTCTGCTCCAAATGTGCAATCTGTAAGATCCCAACTGTGTCTAAGTGCTTTAATGCGTGTTTGTCTGACTGGGTTTTTCTTTCCTAAAAATCAGAGAAATGGTGAAAGTTAATGAACTCCACTTAGTCCCACTGTGATTGCTCCCACCTTGGTTGTTTGACAAAAATCACAATTTAGATGGAGGTGGATTTGACTTTCTTCACACTGGTGCCATTTACTGCCCTGGATTAGTGTAATGTATGATATAACACTGAGCAAAAGAGCTTTTATAATTGACAGAGACATTATCATAACTGTCAATCAGCATGCAGCACTGAAGTTGAAGTTAGACTTTAGGTGATGTCAAAGTGCTTAAAACAAAGACTAGCTGTGATTTCTCTATGTTTTCCAGTCTTTCAGCTTAAGTTGCATACACGACCGATGATCTGAAAGAGATTTTGCCAACATGCAACACTTCCTGATGTGACCGAGGGGATCTGAAAGCATCACTGTCAAATTGGCCTGACATTGCATCCCTTCATTTTATGGAGTGAGGAATGGACCAAATTAAACGAAGGGCAGTTCCTCTTTTGCGAGCCAGTGCACAATATTCATTTAGATTTTTACTGCACCGTGAGACCACCATCAATAACCACTTGTCATCTGCCTGTTCACAGCAGTGGAGACGGCACCGGTGCTGCTTGGCCGAGTTTTGTTGCATTTGCATCTCTACGTGCGGTCTGTCGGTTTGATACGCTCTCCTTGAAAACACTGTTCTGTTTAAAAAAAAGGAATAATCAGGAAGTCTCCTCTGCCAAAGTCTCAGCTTCTGCCTGGCAGTCATTGACTTGGTGTGATGGATCAATAGGAACAACCATTGCAGGTCGAGCTGCAGTGTTTTATGGCCGATGAGGAGGTTAACCATTCAGATGAACCAGTGAGGCTTGAATGCTCTGGTAGCCATAGTGATATTGGATTTCCACTTTTAAGCTAATCATCGGTAGCAGTATTGATATGTTGACATTCACACAACCGATTCATTTTCTCCTGTTAATGTCACCGGATGACCTTAGACATGTGTGACTGTGAAAGGCAACATTTACAAAATTAACTCTTTTTTTTATATAAAACTGCGACTGTGGTATGACTTTGGTTCATGAGGCAGTCACACTTGAGAAAAATCTGGCTTATGTCTCAAACAATGTTTTGAATCAAACTTGCTTACAGATGTCTTCTTTAGGGCATATTGTCAACCCAGCTCTGTTTATTTTCTCACCAAGTCTGACCTCTTCTATTTCCTGCGCATGGTCTTCAGTGTGCTCTGGCCTTTTGAAACGACTCAGGAACCTTCCTGGAAGAAATTTCACCAACTGACTCTCAAAGATGATGTTTCACAAAATGCCTGTCGATATGAATGTGTCTCCTTTTTAAGTCACAAGACTTGGAGTGTTGCAACAGTATGTTGAGATATTTGGCTCACTGAGTCAAAATCATTGCTTGCTCTTTTCTCTGAGTGTCACTACTCACTGCTGCCAAGTGAGTCACCACCCTCACACTCAAGATGTCTGGGAGACAGGACTAATCCGAAGGCCAGAGCCCAGCGTGTGGATCTGTGCCCGGACATGGGGACATATGTGTGGGGGAGAATATTCCTGGGAAAAGTCCATCCTTCATGCCATCCATTCTATCTATAAATCTGTCCATCTGTCGATTCAGCCATTATATTGTCATCAGTGCTTTCTAAATTTTAAGACGGTAAATTACCTCATTCTAATAATACAATCAAACACAACAACATAATCTTGTGTTCACAGACATGTGAACACGGAGCACACAGTCTGGTTCTGACAGACTCCTCGGCGTGGCTTTGACTGAGAGGCTTTGTTAGAGCTGGCACTCCTCCAGCTCCTCACAGGCACTTGATGACTTTGATGCCTCCTCTATGTCAAAAAAACCAAATGAATAAAATGCTTACACGCTCATTACTGAGCTCAGAGCCGCACAATGGCATGGCAGGAGCTCTTATTTACAGGTGAAAGTGAGGGAACGTGTGCGCGAGTGTCTGTAAATGTATGCAGGCGTTTCTAACCACACAGCCATTGATGGATGTTACAAATCAAAGAGAATTTTCTTATTACAAAGCATTCAAGGAAGCGTAGAGGGTTAAAGTTAACATTTTCTGAGGAGGAATTTTCCGCTAATATAAAACTAAGTTTCCTGCACAATCGTGACTCTCCCAAAGGCATTTCATGTCAGTCCTGCCCACATCAGCCTCTTCTCAGCTACTGTGTGGATGCATATAACTGAGCTTGATTGACATCTCCCTCACTTCATGTGTTTACATCTTCTCTTTTTAAAAAATTAAGTGAAAACACGACAAATACAAACAATGCCCTCTAGCTTTGGGGCCATAGTCCCCAGGGGGTAATTGAAATGCTTTAGCTTCACGTTTGGGAACAGTCCTGTTGTCCATCTTTGCACACACTCTAAAGTGTCATCTTCTACCTGCTTTTACCTGCTCGACCAAATACAAACAGTCCATGGTATTTTCACTTGCTTTGAGATTTGTCTTGTCTGAAGTGACACAAAAATGTGCTGAGGTTTCGACAAAGCACAAAAGTCAACCTGCTTCATCTTGATCTGAATTTCTGTCACCTCTCATTGCCTTCCTGAAGCTCTGGGGTTGATTTAACTCTTATCTGATCTAATAGACCAACTCTTCATTTAAATGGGATAATTAGGTCTCTGGCTTCTAAGGGGTTTCACAAGGTAAAAGAGACATCTCGAATATGGTTTGATCCTCCTGCCTTCCAAACTGAAAATGGCATGTGGTTAAAGGAGCATTAACCAGGCTCTTAAGAGTCTGCAATCTCTGCCGTTGAATTGTTCTTTGAGTTCACACAAAGTGCTTGGGATAATAGTTTTAAACCCCTCAGAGGCCAAGGTAAATCAACCTTGTAATGTGAAAGGAAAGTACAGAAATCTAGAATAAAATGGAGGGCAGAGTCATTTTGACCTCCTGTCTCTCGGGCCACTGACGACCACTCCTGACATCACACGTGCACGGCACATGGATAAAACCCAGCAAGCCCAACAGACAGAATGACTATGTAGGTCATGTGTCCCAATCCTCTGATATGACCTGTAAGTGACAGGCGTAGCAGAAATATGTCACCCTGGTTCAACCAGCATCACTAGTTGTCCCGCCCTTATTGCTTTCAACTCGATACAGAGCTGCAGTGGGACACGATGTGGAAGTTCTAATGCCCATTGGTTTTATTAACGTGTGGGATACTCAAACTTCTGCCATCACTTGCCAGCCACATTATCTCTTTCATCACCAAGGTGCAATGAATCCTGTAATATACAGTCAGTAGCCTGTAAAGGATCAAACTAATTGGAATCTTGTTGGGGACACATTTATCAGCCAAAATTGGAAGTAGAATTTTGAAATGGGACAGTCAAGTAGTGCAGTTTGGAGTAGATGCAGCCTCTGAATTGGTACAGAGCTTGATGTTTGGGTTCTCTACATAAGAATAGCAGAGGTTATCATGGTAACAATAATAATACAATAAATATGCAATATATACAATAAATAAGTTGTAAAAGCTGCTGCACAGTTCCACGGGATGTTTCTTCCTCTTCAGACCTATCGATCTGGCAGCAGCTGTTACAGTCAGAGGCGTGCAGAGGTTATATGGAGGTTTCCTGTAGAGGACAATGGAGGCTGATGTTAATTAAAACAGAAGCTGAACTCCACCTGAACTGGGCAAATTCCTTTTTAGTCACAGGGAGACTTTTGACAAGCGCTACAGGTGACAGGAGAATTTTTACCTGGGGCGTATTGCCGATAAGATGACACAAGCGGTGAAGATGCAGACAGCACAGATGATTTTTGATATGTGATGCTCATCAAAGAAACAAAAAGGAAAGAGCGTTTGGCACAGCATGGTCTCACTGGACAAAAGAAATCTCAGTTCATGCAGGCGTGATTTTTTTTTATTTTTTCTATCTCAGTTTGTACACCAATATGGATTGACACATTCCTTACATCCAACCCAATGGAGGATTGTGTTCTACATGTAAGTGACTGAGCATGTCCTGCTCAAAACTAAACATACACGAAGGTGCCTACGTTTCTCTGTTTCTTCTATAAACCACCTACCTGTCTGTACCATAGTTTTATGTTTATAAAGATGGATAACATGACAGCTCCCAAAAAGTGAAGCTGAAGCATTGTGATTGCCCCCTGGTGGCTGGCCACAGTTTATGATCCCTAAACCCAAAACACAAAGTCATAATTTATGCTGTTTCTTTCCTCTCAGGTAGTTTGTCAGTGCTCATTTTCAGGTTTGTAGGTTCTCAACAAGATCGTACATACGCAGGATATTTTGCCCTCATACAGTCTATGAAAAGATGGTCCATGGTCTGTAAAGGTAAAGCAAATCTTTGTCAAATAAATCTGCAGACAAAAGTTTGTCCTCTCTCTCGCAGTTGTTACCCACTTTCACCAAACCACGTTTTTAAGAAAGGTTGCATTCACCTTCACGAGAGCCTACAGAGTGAGGGCTGTGGAATAATTACTAAAAGAGGGAAGAACTATTGATGGAACTACCCATGAGAAAAAGAAGATCTCCTCAGTGGGAGCTTTGTGTACCTACAAGCTTCACTGTATCCATATAACAGATACCTGCTATTAAACTGGAGGACACGTCAGCGTTCGTAAAGGACGGCCCTCTCTGCTGTCAGTGTAAAATTGGCTAAATAGAAACACATAGATGGCAATGATGATTTCCAGGCTTTAAAGAGATGCCATTTTCATGTTTCTCCCACTGGGCTGGCCAATGTGGGTGACTCATCCCCACATAAAGACCTATGCCATGCCATTACTCTCAGGGAAAAAGGTGATTACAAGGACATAGCACAGGAGGATCGAGAGGATTAAGATGTGTTTTCCTGTTTCCTAAATGTCACAGAGTAATAAGAACTGATGATGATAATTCATTTCTCTGATTCTCACATGGAAATGAAGTATCAAAATGCTCTTGATTTTCCTCTAAGACTCTTCAAATCAAGCTAAATGCTGACTCATACTTTAGAAAAAGACTGATGGTGAAAGAAATGAATAAATTCATATTGCCCTGTACTTGAGCTCTTAAAAACGCTGATGAAGAATATCAGTAAATGTTATCAGGTCAGTTACATGGCTCTCTAAAATTAGAGCAGCACAAACGAGAGTGTATACGTCCACCAAAGCCTAACAGGAGTCTTACAAAATCACATAAATTAACTTGATCCATGTTTTTCTTTGTATTTCACACACTCTCATGCTGGAGGAGCACTAGCTTCATTTTTTAAGATCCAACATCTTTACCGGTTGTAAAACTGTGTTGAATATTGAAAAATCAGTACCGTAATGCTTAAGAAAGCAAAAAATCAAATATGTCTCCCCCGATTGAGATCTGCATCGATTGCGCCAAAGTCTCACCCTTCCTCACTGGGTTGTTTTCATGTAATCTTACTCAGAGACATGAAACAATAATGATAATTAGAATCATTTTGTATTGGAATCATGTGATGGGGCCTCAGACTTGAAATTTACATTTTAAGAAATGAACAAAGTGTTTATTGGGCAAATGAAATAAATAAAAAGTCAATAAAATAAAATAAACAAAGTGCATTTGACGAAATTGTCTCACATGCTGTCGAAACTCCAAAACCAAATTAACCGTACAACAAAAATGCTGCAATAATCTTATTGTGACATGCAGCTTGTTGTTGTATTTATTACACAAACACTTTACAGAACTGAGTAAGTTTCAGTGCCCTTAGCTCTTTAGCTAGGTTCTTTAGGTTCTTGTCCATCATCTGATGGACAGGAAGAACAAGGAGACCTGCAGCAGATGGTCTGCCTCCCACTGATCTCAACATAATCAAGTCGGTTTAAAATCTGATGGAGTTCTTTTTCTATCTGCATAAAGTTTATGTACTTAACAAAGAAAGACAATGGATTCCAAACTGTCATCCTTAACATACACAATATATGTTATCTGTATGTATATTTGATAAAGCCACATTAAAAAAAGCTGACAAATCTGGTCTAAAAATATTTCCTTTGAGAGTTTGTTTTAAAAACAGCAATCTAGATTTATATCAGGAATAATATCATCAATAACGATGTTGGCCTGTGTGATAGTTGATGTATGTGGTAAAACCATTTTACTCGATTTACACTGAATTTAAATTGGTTACAAATTTTGGATCTGATCCATAAAAATACAGACCTGTGGAAAATTGGAAAAGTAAAAATGATCACTCACTTCATTTCTTGAAGCATAAATCAAGACAAAGTGGCACTTTAAATTCAGACCTGACCATGAAGTAATCTTGTTGCCATTAACGACAAATAAAATGTTTCAGCTTATTGCTGCTAAAATGCTCAATAGAACTGAGAGCCTATTATAAAAAACATGTTAAATGCAGTTTGACAGCACAAAATGGAACCTGATGGACATGGACGGATTTTATAAAATGTCATGCTTTTTTCTGTCGAGCTATTTGTCCTTTCCCTAAGTGAGTATGGAGATCTGTGACACGATAGAAACTGCCTGTTACTCTGTATGACAAACCCACGTGGGGAGTTTTTTGCTGCCAGAACCCCCACAAAGCAGAGAAATTACAGGAAGAAAAAAAATCCAAAATGTTCCTCCCTGAAGTAAAAATTCAAACAGATTTGTTTGAAATATTTAAGATGCAACAATGAATTTTAAGCAACACTTCAGGAAGACGAAATATCTGGGTTTATTCACCAGAGGTTTACATCTTGAAAGACCCTCAAGTGTTTGCTGTCATTTATTATGCACCTTCAGCGGCGTGAGATTAGCATTTCATAACACTTCATTTGAGTACCTCTTCACCTACTCACTGATTACGTCTATTTGTTCTCTGGAAGTCGCTAATTTATCCCAAACAGTGAACTAACCTAAGACTTGAAACTTTACATAGCGTGATTAAACATTTTGACTCACTCGCCTGGGAGATGTGTGTCTGTGCCCAGGCCGCTCGCCTTTGACGGAGCAGGGAATTATTGCTGTTATGTTCTACCTTCAAAATCAATCTGGTTCCAAAGCAATGGGATTGCACATTAAAGGTATAGTGTGTCACCGAACTGCAAATTAGAGCGGCCACGAAAAACCCTCTATTTCCTATTAGGAATGTTTCATAGTGTGCCTGGAATAAGGGGGATCTATTTCTCCAGGGACTGATTTTTCACTTTGAATTATTCCCCCAGTCCATTAATCTCCCGACCAATAAAGTCTCAGATCCTGCAGGACGCCTTGTCATTTTCGAGATTTCGTGTCGGGCCTGATGAATTACATTTCATCTCTTTGTTAACATGTCTCTAATTCCGGCGGCTGCGTGGAGCTAAAGGACCAAAGAAGAGCATTCCTGGAGAATTATGAGGGAATAATGAGGGAAAGAGTGAGGTATATTCAAACAAGCAGGAGCGGAGGGGTAGCACTGAATAATACGTCTGTTTGATAGTTTTAACTCGGGGGCAGAAGTTGCATTAGAATATTTCAGACAGGGTTATTCCTCTCTGCAGAGTAAATCGATCTCGGGGTGATTTGGAGCAAATGGAAGTTGTTTGCTGACATAAGCTAAAACAAACTGCATTGAATGTGTTGTTGATTTGTGACTGTGGCGTTGAATCAGTCATGATGAAAGCCTAATGTAAATATCACAAACCACAGGGCTTTTTCCAAATAACTAGTTGGGTCATCATCTGCAGAAAACCAATAGCCAGGAGCAGATTTGTATAGAAAACTATATCCATGAATGCTAGTGGTATTTTTCATGCTGTTGTACAGTGAATAAAAACACATCTGTTGCACTCAGAGGAGCAGCAGTACCTCTGTGGTATCGTCGAGCACCTGCCTCTGCGGTCAGCTCCTATCGGCTCTGTTCCAGCTCCCTCGCCCGTCTCAGCAGCAGCAGCTCGAGGCGATCAGACCTCCCTGCTTTGAGGAGCAGGATTACAGACTTTTGTTTTGTTTTTTTCCCCCCAAAGATTCTGCTTTCAGGAAGTTGATAGATCTGGAGTGTGAAAAAAAAAACACAGCTCCTCAGACATTAAGTTTCCGGGAGACGGAGGAAACTTCTGGTGGTGAGTTTTATTTTGTGGAGAGGAGGATTTCTGTTAGTCTAATGTTGGGTCTAGGAATGTTTTCTTTTCTGTAGCACCTGGAAACTGATGCGCATTGGTTATGGTTGGTGCTCAAGACAAACTAGAGTCAGGTCGATGTGGATCTTTGGGGCAGATGTTGATACCAATATTAGAAATGCATGAATGTTGGCTTAAAAAATGTCAATGAATACAATAGAGAAATATAGCTGAGAGTTGATTTTTCAAATTTTAACCATAAATGTTGTTACAATAAGTACAGCAACCAGAACTTTGATGCACATATTTTCTGTCAAATAAAAGTTTATCATCAGCAAACATAAACACAGATGTCCACATATCTGGTCCTGAGCAAAGGTTGTGACCTGAAATTGAAAAAAAAAACTTCAATTATGTGTTTTACCTCTTCACTAATGCTTATCAATTAAAGTAATACAGGTGTGCTTTGCCATAATGATATTGCTAAAATGAAATTGTTTTATTGCCCAGGAGTTTTATAACTTCATCTATATTTATTTACTACTGAGTTTTTTACACTCCCACTAGGAGTGGACACATGAATCATGAGTTAGGGCTGCACTGTGTCTTCAAGTCTCCAGCTGCACCCACTCTTTCATCCTCTGACTGAAAACAGGGTTGCCCACAGTTTTTTACAGTAAAGGCTTGTACCCCTCATGGGTTGTGTGTGCTCACTGCTGCACTGTTTATTTGTCTCTCTCAAGTTCTCTCGTGCGGTCCCCAGAGAAATCAACATGAAATTGCTTTTTGGTTCAGAAGCTACTCAGATGCATTAGAACTTGTAATGGACTTTGCCTTGGTGAAGGTGTCAGACGGCGTATTGATTGTGCCTACTGGGTACAGCTGCTTCACACCTTTGAATAATTCATGTTTCTATTACAATTATTATCCTAATTTGTGACAATGTTTAGATGGTGGACGACAAGGACGGGAGAAAAGTCTCCCTCTGCCTGTCCTGTGTGTGTGGAGGATGTGAATAGTAATGGGATCATATTTCATACAGCATTATAATCGTATCCATTATGAAGATGATAACTTGTGTTGCCTGAAAGGCAAACAAAGTTTTAGACGGATCACGCCTCTAAGTTTTAATTAAAAATCACAGACAGCTTAATTGCGGTGCAGTTGTGCTCTGCTGGCCCGTGATTGCTTCAGAAACTGAAAACAAGATTGTACGAGGAGGCCGCTGCAGATATTGCTCTGCAGTTCTTACCCCCATGCCCCTCCAGTCAACACTGGTCTTCAGTAACTTTTCTCCTCCAGTTTCTAATTACGGTGAAGTCTCCCTGGAGAAAGATCTTTTTTTGTACTTTGATGGGTAAAAGCCAGACAAAATGTCACCAGAACTCATCCTTTATGCTCCTGGAAGTCAAATGAGGCACTTTAACGCTCTCCTGCTCTTTGAGACTATTCTGTCATATTTGCGCGTCATGACGTGCACCACTTCTGGAATGTTCCTCAGCAGAATTATGTATTTCTGAATTGATAATGCTGATCTGTAATTCACTGCAGGCTCCTCAACAATATGTAAGATGCCATACATATTTATGAAAATCTCTGCCTCTGGCTCACATACAGCTGATTGTGCACTTCCATATGCAGTCTGCTTTGGTCATAATCCATCATTATGTCTTGAGTTGAGGCCACCACAGCCCCCACCCCCTCTCCCCCCCACCGTATTATGGCCGTATGGAATAATCACTGAACTTTGGTAAAACGATAAAAGCAAAGAGTCATTGATGGCGAGCCCTGCTCAAACTTTCAGGAATTAGTTTAAATGCGGCTGAAACATTTCACTTAAGTGTCGTCCCTGTGTTTTATGGTCAATACACACATGCAACTCTCAGTTTAAAGATCATGTGAGATTAGTCAAAGAATTTATCCATGAAAAGCAAATGCTGCCACTTTCCTTTCCTTCTGTTTCTCCTCTTCTACCCTCACATCTCTTTGCCCCCACGTTGCAGGTCTTATTTGTCGCAAAAAGATTTAATGGAGAGGGCTGGACACCTCCCCAACCATTGACTGTGAGAAATGTGATGACTGACGAGTGCTTTGCAAAGTAAAAGATGCCGGTAATGTCACAGTCAAGTCTTAAATCCTCTTTTTTATAGACCCCAGCTCCCTCACCTGCAGTTGCAAATAATATATTCCACATCACCTCTTCTCAGTCTAAGGTTCCCTAGCACAATTTCAAACTAAATGTTGCCTAAGGTCTAATTTCCTTCTCGCTTCTGTCATAATAAAACTTCATCTCTGACACTATGGTTTGCATATTTATTTTAGTTTGAAACAACAACCTCATAATTAATAGATACATAAATAATTGATATATTTTCTACTTTAATATGAACAAATGTACATGCATCTGAACATCAGATAAAAAGCCTGCTTCAAATTCACTTTGGTTCAAATCAGAGAATCGAAGGTTTGTGACATGCCCCTAACTCTGCTGTTAAAATTGCTGGGTGGTTTGTTGTGTGTAAGAGCTACTGAAGTGGAGATTTCTGGCTCAGTGTTTGAGAAATGTTCTCATATCCTCTACTGATGATAGACTGAAGCGCAGTAGAATAAACACCTGAATGCATAAGTTGGATATTTTGTTTCCACTAGTTTGAAAGAACACATGTTATGCAAAATAACCCAAATTTACAAGCGCATGAACAAAACAATGTGAAGTCTGTTTATCGTATGCTTTGTTTTGACAGCGCGAAATAAAATTGCAGCAGTTTGATTCAGTTAATCTGTTTCACTTACTGTAGAACTATAGTTTACAGTGCACTGCTCTTCACACACTTTGCTACACTGACAACCAAACACACTCACACTTGAACTTTGTGAGGAGACCTGAGATGTGATGCACAGCGAAGCCCCTTACCCACACATCTGTTGTATCCACGCTATTATAACGACATGTCTCACCCTAACCAGGGATTCTATATACTGTGTAATATAACAGAAACACACATATATATCTGTGCCTGAGCCTACTCACAATACCCCACACATAGATAATACTAATCTAACCTAGCCTTAACCTGTCATCACAGTAAGTTTTAATGGTTTATGCTATGGTGACTTTTTCTGTGACCTAATTAGGAAGACAAGTCAAGATAATTTAACATTAATTAATTAATTAAACCCTGGAATATATAGTCCATATAAAATTACTCCGTTCACTGTACTGGTTGACATCAGGTGTTGTCATTATGTGCTGTGTGAATGTGTATTCCACCTGCACATGGCATCAACATGAAACAATGCCTTACATCACGTTCCCAACTGACGCTTGGTCACCACACTGATCCGGACCATCACTGAGTCTTCAGCTACAGCACCAAGTGGCCCAGTAATGCCATGGTGTGAATGTGACTCCTCAGTCCGTTTGGTCCCCCAGCACATTAGTGTGTGATATCTGCCATGTGTGGTTATGGCTGCTCGGGGTTAGCGCAGATGTTGAACTGTAAAGCTGAGCCCAGGGCAGCTGCCCAGGGCAAAGTGACTAAATGAATGCTGAGATGGTTCGGTTGTTTGTCTTTAGGTTTGATGTGTGTCCTGAAATGTGCAAAAGCTTCAGTCTTGCCAGGCTGCTAGTAAATTCCACGTTGCTGAATTTGTTTATGAGGCAAACCAGAAGAGTCCCGACATAACAAGGTGAAGTCACTCACCAGCTGAGAGCATTCTCTTATGCAACGCTACATGCAGCGAGGTTGTCAAACAAAGTGGAAACTACTTACTGCAACACTTCAAGTGCGGTAATTCCACCTATTTGTCCCATTTGCCAAAATGAAAAGCCTGCATGGTGCAAAACTTTACCTCCGCCACCAACCACGGGATGTTTAAAAAATAATGACAGCAACCCGATTTCTTCAAGTAGAAAGTGCAACCGCACACAGGAAAGGCAGAGTGTCGGAAGCTTTGAATTGTCATTGTGAGGATTAATAAAGAATGAGCTTTTTTAATGTTTCGCCTGAGCGAGCTCATAAAAGCCGACATGCAGCGAAGGAAGAGATGGAATACAAATAATCCTGGGCCCAATAAATGTCACTACTCTCCCTTTTTGTTTGCAACGCATGCAGGAAATGGAGACCCAGGTGCCCATGTTAGGGAGACGGGAGAAAGAGGGAAACTAATTCTTGCACAAGCTGGGCAAAGGACATTGCAAAACGCTCTCAATTTGTCAAACACAAGAGGCTGCATGCTTTCAGAGAGCAGACAAAGAAGGTTGGGCTGTCGTGTAAGGTTTGATCCCGTCTCGTCACTGCAGGGGGAATGTGATTGCAGAATTGCTACAATGAGCTTTTTTTTTTGTAAAACTCCTGTGCACAAACAGTGCCTCCGTGCCTTTTCATTTCAGCTTCATACTCCACAAACAGATTCTCTTTCATCCCCCTGCATGCTTTGCTGATTCAGTTCAGTCTTGTGTCTGCTCTGCGAGGATCTTATTCCCCGTGCTGAATGAGAATCTAATCGATAGACATATTTTTAGTTGTCCTTTTAAAGGGATGTCTTACATTGACTCTCATTCAGAAAATCTGCCCATGTGAAAAAGACATCGGCCAATTCACAAAAGGCTGCTCAGTGTGGTTCATGCATTCGGCGACCTTGTTATGTAGAATTGGTTTGCAGAGCGGTGCGGAGAATGAGGATCAGCTCCCTGTTCACTGTTTGGTTAAATTTCCTCATGCTGCCCTGATTCCCACCACAGCTCTGCAAGATTAGTGTGAGCAGGACTCCACAGCCCGGACCTCTGTTAGCAGCCAGGTCATCAGGTTCATTTGTCACTTCATGGCTGGGTGAGTGCTTTCAGAAGTTATGAAAAAAATGAATTTATATGTAGATCTATACAGTTTATATATTTATTAATATGAGTGTGATGTGAGATTGGAATTTTAGTTGAAAGTTAGCTCTGCTTCATCCTCTCAGATTCATCAGCCCGGACATTTTGTGCAGACTCTGGTGGTCTGCAGAAGATGAAGCACACAATCTTTGGTCATCTTCTGACCTTTGCTTTAGTGGCACCCACTGATTGACATTTTGAGAGCTGAAGTTCTGCTGTGAGATTAACTAGAAATTTCCATCATTTTTTTCCATTTCTGTCGTCAAAGTGGATCCCTTATCCGGCCCCAGCCCTATAGTATATTCCAATGGATCAACAGACATCCTGGATTTGGAAATTATGAATTCTACTGACTGCTGATCTCCACCATCTCATTTGTCATGTGGGGCTCTGAATGAAATTTGTTTTTACACATTATATAATATTTTTTTGCACATGACTCATCAGTATACGTCAGCTCTTAATTTTAAAGCAGGTTATCAATGCCACTGTTATAGTAGTGCAGCCTCAGAGCTATAGCTGTTATAATTAGCCTATTGAGAGGGCTGATATAAACTTTGCATATATATATATACACACACACACATAAAGGTAAATCTGCATCAGTAATGAACTGCTGTGTGCAGTCATTCATCAGGCCTACTTTAATACTGAGCCAACACAACTCTCAGCACCCCCACAGTTTGAACCAAAGTCAAAGCCAAAAGCAAACCGGCAATGATTGAAAATAAATAGTTTACAAACTGTCTCAGTTGTTAACACTCTTTGATACACACACACACACAGACACATACACAAGCAAGTTCACGTCTATCAGGTCAGTTCCCAAAGCCAGGGCCCATCAGAGACACCATGCAGGAGACACAAGCAGAGCCCTTGAGCTGCGATGGCCCCTGGCCAAAAAGTAACTTAAATCAATTCCATTTGATTAGGTGCCACAGCATACACTACATCATTATAATTCCATTAGCGCAGGGATGGATTTTCAATGAATGTAACTGCAGGCGAATGGTTGGGCATAATTGTGTGAAATGAAATACAGCACCGGCTGGAATTATGGGTGCGAATTTCATTTCTCCTTTTTCTTGTGCCCATTTGCAGACAAGGACTTTGACTCATCCTAATGCTGCTGTCTCTCACACACACATGCAAACACACAAATGCTTTTAGACCGCTTAGTGGAATTTTTTTCACATTGTATTATATCAGCTTTAGCAGGGTGCCGTAGAAAGAATAGACTGCAACTGCCCAACTTCAGCCTAACTACTCAGAAATAAATAATCCTAAATAATGTGCACTTTTAGTAACCTTCAGTTATGTTCTTTCTCTCCTTTCCACCTTTTTTGTACTAATATAAAACATTACATTAGTACAAAAACATCAAATATTAAATCATAGCTGTGGACCCAAAAGCTGCATTTTGACAGCACGCTGGACAGGCTTTTAATGTGATTACACATGTCACGTATGGAGACAGGGGACTGGTACTTAGAGATCATTAGAGCGTGATCAGGGCCATGGTGCGACTTTAAAGACCCAGAATAAAATATCTTTCAGGGAAGCCAATAAATGCAGCTAGATTTAATGCATGAGTGCTGCAATTATATGCCTCACTAATCAACCTTTACTGTATTTATACGAGGCTGTTAGGGTCAGTGGTAGGGGGCCTTACATTTCATGCTATGGACAGTCCTATGTTGCCTCAGGGCTGTTGTTTCATGATGCACTTAGTCCTTTCACACCAACTGAGCAACAAATTCCTAATTTCACACATCTATGTGTATGTATGTATGTATGTGTGTTTAGCCATTTATGGTTGTTCACAAAGCAGAAAGTTTCCACTTCTTGAACTTCCCGAGGCTCATTTTAAAATGCCTGGTCCAGCGGATGAACTTTCACTTGAACTTTTCCGGCTTCTGCACCACATATGAATTGTTAATTTTTCGCTTTGCTCTCGTATTCTGTTTTTGAGATCACTGATCACAGCCAAGTCAGAGTAAACTGCTCCTTTAAGCTGCTGCACATTTTGTGTCGGACTCTGTGCTGCATCTTTAATGCAGTGCTAGCTGGGGGACTCATCAAATATTTGTGTCTCTCCCAGTCAAGCAACGCAGTGCTTACACTGGCTGAGTGACTCGGTGCCCCGTGTCCCCTTTTGGAAAAAAAAAAATAAAAAAAAACGTTCAGCTGCACTGAATGGATGCTGCAGACATCTGCAGTGACAGAGTGTCACTGATGAAGGTCAACAATCCATCAGGGCCCTGAGGATGGAGAGAAGCCCAGGCCACTGAATGAACATTTAAAATGATGAATGTATGAAGCAGATGAACATAAATCCCCAAAATAAATGCTGACAAAATGTTTTCTTTGCAACATCAATACTGTCTACTTATATAGGCTATCATAGAAGATGGATGGAAGAACAATAAGCTGGAATGAGACAGAGTAGCATGGTGCTATAACCACCTAGACTGGATTTAACTAACATTGCAGAACACAGACACCGTTCATGTTTAGAGCTGAAGATAACTAACACTCATGATAAATAACACTTGGTCATGATTTGCCCGGCTACATGAGTGAAACATTTCCAGTTTAAGATTAATGGGCCACAAACTCCCTTTCTAGTCCTATGTTCTTACAATCATTGTTGTGCATGTGCTTGCCTTATTTCTCTGAGGGTTAGGATTAGGGTTAGAGTCACTTTAACCGGGTTCATCCCCTCCCGCCCCTCTTTAACACTAGTGTACCAGAGCTTTGGTCAGCATGGAGCCAATAGCTGAGGAGAAGATGTGGAACAAAACACACACAAAAAGAACACTTGCCCACACTACAGTCTTCTTGCCTATCATCTCACGATCACAGGAGCCAAACCGCATATGGTTCGATATTTAACTGCCGAGGCAATGGAGCAACAACTGCGCCAGTTTATGTTGAGCGAGGGGAAATCAAGGGGAGATTTATGAGCATAATAATGAATCCTATGCTTGCTTTAATTACAACCATCCTGGACGCTTTGAAGTACGCTGCTGCAGCTGGAAATCATTTGTCTCAGTCCTTTACACTGAGCAGATAAACATGGATCAACTATTACATTTGCATGTCGGTGAGGATAGTTTCAAATTATTCGCCGGTATCCCTGTTAACAAATTGCAGCAAAAGGAGCTTAATTGCAATCTCCGCTTACGCGTGTGTGAGAATTCAAAAACTTGGGATTTGCTTTGACTTTCGTTTAGTGAAACAGAACTGAGGGCTTGCCTGTGTTTGGGAGATACCACAACGGCTTTAGCGGCCCTGTGTGTCATAATGGCAGAAGACGCTAATATATTACATGAATGGGTTATGATTGTCAGGCGAGCATCATTAGAGGGGCTGAGAGGAGCCCCCCGCGCAGATGCTTTTCACCGATGTCGTCTCTGGTGCACCTGTCCCCGCCGTATGTCAAGTGCTTCAACTGCTCCAAACGGAGCCGAACAAGGCAAACAGATCAAATTCATGGGTGCCAAAGCAGGTGTGTGACAGTTCCACCTGTGTTTCACCTGGCGCTCGCTCCTCTTTTCTCACGCCCAGATAAAGAGTCTGATCTCTGGCAGGATAAAAAGGATCTGTCAGCTCCTGGCAGGATGGAACTCTCCGAAGAATCGCCCACCTGCTCTCCCCAGGTGATGCAGATAGAAGGGAAGGTTAAGGGGATTCAGGCATATTAGACGTGGCAGAAGTAAGCCTGTTGGTGACAGTTAGTTTTGATTCCTGATTTGAGCAGGATTTACATTTTTCTAACTTTGGGTGTGAAGCCTTAGAGATGACGTGCCATCAAAACTCTGATCTGGTGACATGTGTTATCTCTTCGTTTATTCTTTTGTCACGTGCAAATGCCATTTTAGGTGACTGTATAAGTTCTTGTTCTAACAGTATAAATTCATTTTCCTCCTATTACTATGTAGGCTTTTTCATTTAATTTTCTTCCCCGTGTGCACGGCTCATGGAAAATGACAGGATCTTATATGTACTAAAGGTAATTTGAAAGAGAGGCAGGATGTCTATGTTTAAATGTGGACTGCAAAGATGCAGTCAAGAAGTGGGAGTGTACAAATGCGCCATAGACTAATGATCAGGCTTTAACCAGGTTACACACTGTGCAGAGGAGAGATCTGCAAAAGGTTCAAAGGGGAGAGACAGCAGCATGACCTTGTGTGACCTTGGCTGTTACGGGGGGCAACTTTTTAATAAGGCCTGGGTGAACCTTTCCTTTTAATTCATCACATCAAACAGTTTAATTCATATTGAGACTCTCTCTGTGAGCCATATACTGTATGTTTCAGCACCACTGCAGGGTAAGTGTGTGATGTTTAATTAATTGATTCGCCATGCATATGGGGAACAGAAAGGTGAATGCAACATAAGCTATATACTTACAGTATTTACATAATAGCGGTAGTAACCTGAGGCTTTAAAAAGAATAAATAAACAAACCTCCTGCACAGACATTCTGTACATGTCACATACCATAAACATGAATTGAGAGGAAATCATCATCATCATCATCCTCATGTCAGATTATCTCCACCATGTGCGCACATCACATCTGCACATGCATAATATATAAGACCTCTTATCACCGCCTGACATATGGGAGCATTTGTGCTGACGAATATATGACTTGTGCTATAAAATCCTGGCACGTACAGTAACATCCTCATGGCATCATGAGACCGGAGCTCGACACTGTTCTTTTTATACCTGCACTGTAAGTCAGCACTATGCACAGAGCCCTGACCTTAAACTCTACCTGATCCTGCAATAAGTCATTCTAAAATATAAATGCATTGACCTATTTGATGTTTTTATCACATAACTCTTTTTGACAGGACATAGTAAATACTAAAATATACTATACTGTAAAACTTCTTCATTTTACTGGGTTATCATATATTTTTATTGTGATGTCACTAGAGCAGTGTGACCCAAATGCACTTAAGTCTGGACATTTCCTGAATCTGCCCTACCACTTCCTGCATAAATGTCTGGAAAACGTGACGTTAGAGTGTAGTAGATGTAAACAACAGCAATGAAGAACGAGATCGAAAGAGGTTTTGATGAAAAAGGAGGATGTTAGTGTGGATGTGCTGTCAACAAAAACATGTGATTCTTGAGACACAATGCCCAGCCTCCTGCAGGCTCTGCTCTGGCACCGGCCAGAAGCTTGAACTTATTCCACTAATCCAGCGCTAGTCTTGGAACTAGTCTATAGAATACCCCAGATGTTCGTCTCTCTTGCAATGCTCACTTCCTGGGGAATCCAGAGGTGTTGCCAGGGCCTCCAGCAGGCTCTGGGTCTACCCCAATGTCTCCTACTGGATGGATGTGCCCAATGACCCTCCAAGGGTTACTGCACATTGGTCATCCTCGCTAGAAGCCAATACTACCTCAACTGTCCCCTTTCAACATGAAAGAGCAGCAGTTCTACTCTGAGGTCTCTACAGATGTCTCACTCAGTCACCTTATCTCTGAGGGGATGGAGAAAACTAATTGTGTCTTCCTGCTACGTTCACTCAGCAGACTGACGCAGTGTTGTTAAGATGTATCTCCGTATGTCAAGTGCTTTGATGTGGCCTTTTTGTACAGTTTTGTGAAATTATTTTTTAAATGAGAAGTGCAGTTCCAGTGCCTCTGAGTACAGATATTGCTGACAGTCTTTTATGATCACTCATTTCCTGTTTCCTGTGAGAGCAGCAACATTTCAGCCGGCATCCCCATGTGGACCTCTGTTTTCTCTAGTTGTTTGTGTCTGCGTGAGTGTGTTTTCTACTTATTTTATTTTTATATTTTTTAACAGGAAGTCACTGTTGTTGTGGAACAAGGTCAGCTCCCAGAATACTGCAAGGGGAAAGTGTGAAGAGAGCTCGGAGGAGGCAGAGCGCGTTTGATGGATGTGTGGCAGCTTTGGAGTGGAGCGCCATAAGACCTCTCACATTCGTGCTGTCGGCCATTGACTGGCGTGCACTGCTCTTTTCATGAGGTGGTGAAAGGTCACGCAGCCTGGTGCACGGCATCAATCAAGAATGCTCATGTGAAATTAGCGGTACAGCAGGAAATGACTTGTTCTTCCCTCAGGGCTTTCACTCCGACGAAAAAGCATTGTTAGACCTTTGTATTTGTCTTTAATGGCGCTGTAGCAGAGGTGAACTTCCCTCATGGTGACTGAGCAACACTGGCCTCCATAGGCAGCAACAGGGAAGAGAACAATCAGCTGACCCTGTTATTCGAAATAACAAATTTCTCTGCCTCTTGTATTTTACAAGGGATTCGAGTTGTAGTATGTGTGGACAAGTGTGAGTGTGAGTGTGTGCGTTTGCAAACATGTCATGTGGTTGACGTCGGCACGCGTCTGTTCTCTTTGTGGCTGTGTTTGTTAATGTCACTCAAGACAGCCAAACTGAAGGTGCTATTGTTAGTGCCAGAGGGCAGCGGGAGTGGATTCGACAGCTTGACAGCTCTCATTAGCGTATTAGACACAAACAGTGGCACAGATGCTCCCGGTCAGTCCTTGGTCAGCCCGGAGCTGCGCTTAACGGCCCGTTGACAGGTGGCTTTGTGGCACTCTGTCTCATGGTTGACAGGGTGGCAAAGCAGGAGCTCATCTTCAATGGACTGCTGGGATTGCCAAGGACGCCAGATATTTCACAAACATGAATACTGCAGAGTATAATTAATTAATCCTGTTGTGGGTTGTTTCAGATATGGTACATGAAAAATATAGAAATAAAGAAATGAGATGAAAGAAAAGAGGGAAACAAACATTTACTTGAATTCTAAGTGGATTTGTAGATATTGTATGCAAATGACTTACAGCACACACACACACACACACACACACACACACAATCAAAGCCAGATTTCTTTGGAGTCACATTTACCTTTTTTTCTGTTGCTATTGTCATTTGTTACAGCAAAAACCTCAAAGGTTCAGTTGTCAAAAAAAAAAAAAAAATCAATGCCAGAGGCACAAAAGTTCTGTTCAGGTGAATGGAAGTTAAATTATTTTTTCCCACACACCTTTTGAAGTTTTTTCAGTGCCTCAAGGGTAAAATATAAAATGGGGGCCTAACAAATAATCCTGTGAATGGGAATTCTGTGCAAGGAAAATTATTAGAATAAGAAAAAAAAGAGGAATCTCACCGAATGGAAAAAAAAAATGTAGCCAACTGGTTAGAAAGCTTGACATTGCAAAGAAACTTTTTTTTTTACTTTGGAATCATCCTTTGCATAACTTTGACATTTTTATTAAAACATTATTCTTGACAATAAGACATCAATAGAAGGACAACAGAGAAGTTCAGTGCATAGTTATAAAACTAAGCTATAGTGACAGTCCACTCGCATATCCTTACATGTGAATCAGTATCTAGTTGAGCAATAAATTAAATGCAAAAAATTCTTAGATCCTGTCTAGGCGTTAGATATCTCACATAATTCTCAGGGGAGAACCTCGCTATGACCAGACATTCTGGGAGCAATGCGGAAAAAAAGAAATGACTCAAATTGTCATGTTTACCTCCAGTCTCCAGAATAATTCTCCAAAGCCTAATTCGCTTTCCAGCCCAGTAGGTTTAATGTAGAATCCAATCATCAGTCCCCATTTTATTTGAGGGAACAGGGGTCTCATATGAGGACAAATCTCAGTAAGGTTTCTTGTTATTTAAGATCCCTAACCCTCAATGTTCAAGGGCATAGGTTAGTCATCCCCAGTGGGCTGAGTCAGCTACAAGTCCATGCAATTTACCATTAATCCACTTTAAAGATTAATGTCAAATCATGGCACTATGTGCGTGCCATGAACTCCCTTAGTGAATAAGCTGGAGGCAGTGTGTGAGTGCATACATATATGAATACCACTTACACACCCAGTAAAATCCCAGGACACGTTCTGACTGTAAACCTGACTGACAGAAGCCCATATTGAAAGAAGTAAACAGCAGAGCACAGAAATGGAAGGACTTTAAGTCAACTTTCTTTGAGGCCCATGCAGAACAAGCAAAACCAATCACAGAACATAACCACAGAGAATAAGAATCACTGGAGTGCATTCCTCTGACAAGACTCAACAGTAATGAAACTTTAAACTACTAGATCATCATTTACGTGGATTTGCACTCTGCACATTCAGACATATCAGTTACCTAAATATGCCTGATTTTTTTTTAGATCCAGTCCAAGTATTGTCCAAACATGTTAACAGGCAAAACATAACCGAATGGATGTTTATTTTAAACCAAAATTTGTGGGTATCTGTGTTTTATATAAACGTGGTTAAACCCCCAAAGAATGGATCGACTCCTTCCCTGTTGCCAGTAGAGTTTGCCAACATGAAAGAAACTGAAAAGCTCTTGCTCTCTCACCCCTTGCTACTCAAAAGATAATTCATGCTCCAACACCCCGAAGTTTGATGTGTTCAAAACATCACACAGAAAAAGTGGAGCATCCACGCCAAAGTGGAAATTTGGATGTTCACCACGTTTGCATCACTGCTGATCAGAGCCTGGGCAATAGATGCCTGTGTCTAACCTGTTTCTACAAAACTGACCCAGTCGTGAATGCCAGTTCTATCCATTTCCAGTGCAATCACAAGCCAGATGTTAATGGGTGTTATTGGTTTTTCGACAGGTTTTATGAAGCGCTGTCTTATCTCACTGCCAGTCAACACAGGTAAAAAAACAAAAACAAAAAAAGAATTCACTAATCTTTCAACGATCCAGCAAAAACACTGCATGGTGCAAATCAGCCCCTGTCAGCAGCAGTGATGCAATATGCCTTAAACTGGAGAGCACCGCTGCCAAAATGAACTGTCCTCATTGATTAACATTATCTTTTTCCTCTCCGCTCTTTTGTGGAGCAGTATTGCAGATCGAAACAGAGACGGCTTCTGTTTACCTTGGCAGTCCAACCCGTCACACGGCAGCAGATTGGTTGATTTCTGTAAATAGAATCTATTTATAAATCCTAAAAAAGGAAATCATTGAGTCAGATATGCAGTATATGGCCACAGTGAATCAAGCAACTTGTTACCATGTACTGAAATTATGAACAGCCCAATTCATTTCATAATTCAAAGACATGGACATGATTGAGTAAAGGTTTGTTGACAGATACGGGCCTGGGCTTCACTGAATTCTAATTGACTTTGATGAGAATGTGGGTTATAATTTAAGATGGCAGCTTTGTGTATTTGTGTACACACTGTGTTTGCACTCCTCTATTTCCCCACCAAGAATTTTCACATGACTGTTGACAGAGCACTCTGGGAAAAAAAACGCCTTGCTGGCGAACCTGGGAAAGTCAACAGCAAGAAATTAAGAAAGTCCAAAAAGATAAAAAAAAATTTTAAAAAAAGGTAAACAGCGGACGACCAGGACGGGTGAATGTGAGACCTTGAAGCTAGATGAATTTCTGGATTCCACCACCATCCTCATGGCAAGAAATAACGTCAATATTTATAGTAAGTCTGATTACATTGTTTGTGGCGGGCACCCGGCGCCTGGATGACTGCCATTCTTTCATTGCATTTGAACAGATCATGAGTCAGTGAGAGCATGGGCGTGATGACTCTTTGCTGATAGATGTGGCAGCCAAGACATAGGCTAACCAGCTCTCCACGGTGGTCCACATCACACTGTCAGCTCAACTGCTGATTCCTGCTGACAACACACCAAACCTCTCACCTTGCACTGAGACATGATCGATACTGCGGGTATCACACACTGTATGTTTTGAATATATTCGGTTTATAGAAATATTTCTATTCAACCAAAATGAGAGCAATTTCATGCATCACAGACCTACTTCCCTCTCCTCTCCAAAATACTTAATAAAGCACATTTGTAAGTCCTCCCAAGGTGGACTTCACAAATGGGGAATAAACTCAAAAGGATTTAATTCAATGAAGAAATATTGTTGGTTTACAATGAGTCATGGAATTTTGAAGTGTTTTTCTAAATATTTGCCTCTGCTTGAACAAACAGTAAGATGTGTCCTTGAGGTTCAACTACCAAAAACCTCTCTTCTGTCGGGAGCTCTAAGAACAGACAGATACCAGACTGCAGCCTGTAAGTTTGGTGAAAGTGACCAGTAAATGCAAATGGTCAGGGTTATTCAGGACAAAAATGACAGTTATTAAGATTCATACTAAAATGCTTGAGAGTTCAGTCAGATGTTATCATCCACTGCTCCTTTTTTCTACTCTTTGAAAGTCTGTAAAAGGAAACATCAGTTTTGTTTTGACATCCTATGACTGCATTTCCAAGAATGTGAAGCTGTGAAGTTGGCGATCGCTTTGACGCACAGCTTCTGATGCAGGCGATGTGCATTTCATTACATCAGTGGACTGGAGTTTATACTCATCTTTGACCCAGAAGATTAGAAGACAAGTGCATGTCATTCCTCTCATCTCAAAGCAGCAATCATAGCAAATCCAAACAGAGAGAGTCTATGACTGTAGGACAATGTGTGTTCTTTTGTTTTTCAAGCAACAGAGCATAAAAACTGAGAAACAGGCCATGAGTCACAGACACAAACACCCGATGGGAAACTTGTAAGTAATTTCTAGTTGGAGCTCCACTTCTCTGAAAGATTTTTCATGACGTTGGAATCTATTAACTGATATTAATCTGCATGAATTCTGAATAAACAGAACGCTGCATCATAGATGAATAAATTAAGCACCCCTTTAGTGACACAGTGTAAAGCCCAGTCTGCACACATGAGCATTAATCAATGGAAAGGCAGCAGCAGCGGTACTTAAGGAGGGTCGCACCATCAGTCAATGTCAGCTCTCCCCATTTCCACAGCCCTGATATATTTGTGAGTAAGGCTGAATAAAGGCAGCCTGTGGACTGACACACACACGAACACACACATGCGCACACACACAGATGTTCATGTACACAGACGCACACACATTACCCTAGAATGGGCCCTTTAGAGTTAAATACAGTATATTACATCAGGACTGGGTCTTCTCTACTGGGGCCACCATGTCTTTTTTCCAGTAATTTGAACTGGTCATCCGAAAGGTATTTTGAGTTTTTATGAGTTGACAGGAATTCAATTGCAACATACAACTTCACCACTGGATGCCACACAATAATACATACTAAGCCTTAAACTCTAACCTTAACCTTGGTGGAAAAGGACTTAACCAGGTAAGAATACCAGGTGCTAACATTCACATGTCAAACTAAACTCTTGACATGTTGCTTATTGGACAACTTTTAAAAGCAATACTCACCCATTAGGGCTCTATGATTGTTTAATTGACGCTCTTCTTAGAGGGCGGTGTTCAGCTCCTCTTGGTGAACCTGTTGAAACAGAACAGCTATGAATCGACAGATGAGTGACCATGACTCAGCACACAGGCTGGGTCGCTTCGCTTCCTGTGATGAATTATCTCTAAGGTGATAAATCCTCTGAACACAGACACACGGCTTTTTGTAGTCCATGCGCCACTCACATTAAATTACATTCAAATCACATTCAAACTAACTCACATAACTAACCCACTTTGAGTCTATATTCAACATAAATCTTATATCACGCCGTACCTGGGAGTAAAGGGAAGTCACCGAGCTATTTTACCGCTACAGCGTTCTCTGGGATGTTTGAACTACATTTCCCACACCTGCGCAGATTCACTTGTCTTACCCACAATCCCCTGCGCCGTCCTACCGCTCACAGCTAACAAGAAGGTCGCTCACAGCAGCTCTACTGACACTGAGGACAGATACACCGACACCATGCTGGGACAAGCCGTGAGAAGGTTCACCACGTCCGCCGTTCGTTCTTCACATTATGCTGAAGGACCAGGGAAGGTGAGACGGAGGTTTTCAGACGCAGTTATTACTTAAAACGAGACATTTTACCACGCGGCCTGGTCTGCCTCCACAGCCCGACGTTAGCTAGCTAGCTAGATAGCGAGCTAGCTTCACTTGGAGGTCATGTCCGTCATTTGACATGAGTGTTATTCCTATGTTACCTATGCACCGTGAGCGTCATAAAGACGCGAGGAACTTACTCTGCTACATGACCACGACACATTAAAATAGAGGAGAGACGTTAAGCAGCAGCCGGTGTCTGACTGGGAGCACGACGTGTTAGTTAGCTTTAGCATCGTAGCTCGGTTGTCATCGTTTGCTTCACAACTTCACAGCCACTTTGCAAGCAACTTTAGAGAACAGTAATAAAACAAAGTAAGCTATGTGGCCTGCTCGCATACTTTGAATGGGCACTGCTTGGAATGTAAGGCACAAGCGCATATATCAGTTCTTGCAGCAATGAGCACTTCTACTCCTCCACTGAGTTGTTTTGGACTTCCGGGGGTGATTTCAGGTGACACTGATCCTCTCGATCTTCTCACACAATCAAGATGACATCACCTCTACCTTCTTTATTTTTTCAAATGTTGTGCTCCACATTTAATCTTCATTTAGACACCATAGAGGTTCCACACGAATGGCATGTATAGCTATTGTTGCTGTGGCTGTATTTTGTGAAATAATAATAATAATAATAATAATAATAATAGCAACACAAATTACAGTTCATCTTCTCAATCCAGGATTTCATAGCAATGTCTATTGTTAGTATTGTGACAGTTTCCATTCCACAAGAAACTGCTTTAATCCATGTAAGTAGTCATGATGGCTGACTACTTCTATCATAAAAGCAGATACTGCTCTATTAATTTACATGCACCTTATTTATCAGGATGAATCCTCAAGCATCTTCTATGCTTGGTTTTCTCATTAGTCAGAACTTGCAGTTCCAATGTTCAAAATACTTTAATTTTTTCTCTCATTTTCATCATTACTGTTATTCATTTAAATTATTGTTTTTATTTTCTGCAACAAAATGCATACATTTGGCATGCTTCTTTAGGACACCAACATAAGCAGTATCATGCTCATGTCTTGCAGATAAAATGCTTGTTATGTAGATCTAATTGGATCGAATTAAAAAAGTCAGTGTAGCCTCAGTGACATAAAACATCCTCCTCAACAACAAAACATACCACTCTTGTTTTTACAGAACCTGCCGTTTTCTGTGGAGAATAAGTGGCGTCTGCTTGGCATGATGGTGTTGTTCTTCGGCAGCGGCTTTGCATTCCCCTTCATTGTCGTCAGACATCAGCTCCTGAAGAAGTAAAATGGCCCAGTCCTCTGATTCTGTCTACAAGGTAATTATGACTTCCATGTTGATCTAGCATATCTGCTTTCATTAAAATGACAGGGTGATGTGACATTTACTTCAGCTTTGATTCAAATACATCAAACGATGACAGTCCTGTTCTCTGCCTCTTTAGATTTCTTCCAGCGGCAGATCTTTAAATACATTTCCTTCATGTTCCGTGGTGATGCTATCAAATGTCATCTGGGTTCATATTCTGTGTTGAGATAAGCATGAGCTTTTGCAAGTTGATGTGACAATTTAGTCATCAGGTGGGAGCAGTTCAAAGATGTTGGCACATTTATCTTCACTGGTGTTTACTCAAATTACTTTTCTGTCGTCAGTCTTGTATAAGTTTTCACTTTATTTTTTAATCCTATTTCGTTGTTCTCATTGCAGGACGTCACCTGGAACATATTTATCCATCAAGAGCCCTGTCCCTTCAGAAGAATGGGAATCTCTTATTTTTCTTTGTAAATAAAGTTTCCTCAAATATGGACACGTCTGTTTGATTCTTTGCACTAATCAATTCTGCCAGCTAAAGAAGCTAAAGAGCTCCTTTTCCAGATGTTCAGTATTTAACTATGGGCTGAATATGGGCCGCCATATTGTATTTGAATATCCATAAATTGTGATGCCCCAGATTTCTAAACACTTTCACTCTTATTCAATTAGGTAGTAGCTCCCCAAAGATTCATAATATGTAGATATATGGCTGCCCTGATTTTTCTAATGTACTTTAAAGTAGTGGGTTAAATTGGAAGCTAAAATAAATACAGTTGAACCATTTGTTTTCCAGAGGAGCAAATGAACGAAACAGAAATTGAAAGTCATTTTGACAGGCCTTGTTCAACACAAGGCCTCTCTAGTCAGTCTTTTCTCTTTTAGCTCGTCTCATGGTTATTGTTCCCCCCACTCCAGCTCAGCTCTTCTCCTGAACTCTCCTGAATAACCTTTTTTCAGTTCAATTAACCCTCTGCTTCTGGGTATAATTATCCAAGGACAAAGTATTAAAAAGGAGAGGTGTGGCTGCACAGTTGTTGGGGAAGGGTAATATAAAAGTTAAGAGCTTCAATTCTATTCTGGTCTGCCTTATGCCTGGAGCCATTTTTAGAAGTCTGATAAGGATAGTTTCCATTATCTCTTTTTGCATAGCAGGAAAAAAGGTGCTGGGTTTGGCTAAAGACAGGGGAGCATATGGGGACAAGTTGTAGAGGTACGGGAAGTCTCTTGGTTAAGCCCCTTCTTGTAACCCTTCACTGTTGTTTCAACTCTTGGCAACTTGCAAACCTGTCTGCTGCTTTTGTGTTCCCTTGAATTTGTAATGATGTTACACTGTCTGCACCTCTGGGCTCCCTCGATGGAGCATTCAGGTCTGGCAGCTCATACTCGGTGGGGCTGAAGTTATGAGACATTTAATGGGGTCAACAACTGGGAGCCGATATTTCATAGTTGTGTTGAAACTGAAGGCACTTAGAGCAAGTCGACCTTTGTTGGTTGCTGAAGGGTAGAGAGATGCAACAGCAGGTTATCACAGCTTTCTGCACACAAACACATACATCACTGACTAATATAAAAGTCTGTTCAGTACCTGTAGGCTGTTAACACACCTTAAGCTGAAGACACAAGGTGAGGTGTTGCATCATGTGTTAAGTGGGGGAGTGAGAAATTGCTATTGTCATCCTGCTCATTGTGAAATCTCAGAAGCATTTCTGTTTATCAAGTAAAAGTGCTCAGTCCCACGCTGCCCCCGAACAATGATTCTTTCTCTGAATGGTCCTTATCAGTACATAATAAACTATTGTGATGAAGTGTGCAGGCCTGCGTTAGTTGATGTCCTCCGGCTCTTGACACGAGCCATACTTCACGATGACTCCTCTGGGCGCGTCTAAAACGTCACTTTTTGCCCATTCTCAGTGAAAGAACGTCCTCTTGAGTGCTGCGGCGGACAGATCGGCCTTGTTGGAGTGGATGCACCAAGTCCATCTTTTGAATATCAAACATTTGCCCCTGGCTTTAATTATTTTCTTGTCCTGAAGAAGCACATTACTTTGTCCTCTAGGTTACTCTGGTTCCACTTTGTTGCCAAAAATAGTGCAATTTGAAAGCTTCACTTTTGGGCCCCTTAACAACACGGTGCAGATCGAGCAGAACCACCTGCAGCTGTACATTATCGCAAATGGCTCACTATGTTTCCACAGCACGCTGCAGCACTCACAGTGCTAATTTAGAAATGTCCGGGTCTTTTTTTTTTTTTTTTTTTGGAAAAAAGCAAAGTGGATTCTAAAAAGACATTTTCTTTTCCTGAGAGTTCAGATTTAGAACTGCATTGACACTTTGAGAGATGACATTATCTGGGAATCCAAGTGTAAAGAACATGCACTAAGAAGCGGGTACTTTATGTTGCCATAAATGTTTGATCTAGTCTTTGCCATAATGCATTCCAAATGGAGCTTTTAAGGATCCTGGTCGATGCTAAGCTCGAGCAGTGAGGACCAATTAGATGGAAGCAGTGTTACCTGGACAAGGACCAAGCTGCAGTGCAGTACTTCAAGAAAGTTGAAGACGACTGGACTGGGCCGGAAGAGGGTGTCTTGCAGGAGGGGGCCCACAGTGGGGCTACATCACATATTTAAAGATGGGGTCGCCAAATAGCATCATCTGCTGTGTGGGACTCTGAGCGGCTGCAGGAGCAAAGCAGAGGGGGAGACAGAAGAGGAATACATTACAGGAGGATTACGCACCCGGCATGTCAAGTCTGCTGCAGGAGTTCGTCATGCTGGAGGTGGAGGGTGTGGGGGAGGAGGAGGAGGTGGGGGGGTTGCTATGCCGTATGTCAGTGGTTCTTCCTCAGTTTATAGCTTTATTTTCCAATATCTGGTACATTCATTATTCTTATTGTTTTCCCTTACATCCCCCCGTGCACATGGGCCTAATTAAAACAAAGTGAAGTCGTTAAAGATCAATTGTATACCAGCTTATCACCCTTCACTGATTGTTCAGCTCCATGCAGCTGTAGATGGACTAGATTACTCACAATTACCGAGTTGCACATAGATATAAAGAAAAAGGTAAAAATCCATGTTTTACTATATAATAAAATCACATTTATTTGCCCCTTTTATCCGACAAAGTAAAATCGTTTTATATGATCTTTCAGATATGCAAATCACCTTATTTGCAGAATTTGTGGCCATTCAGTGCAGCCCTCTGTAGGCTGCTCAGTAATAGACTTTTCTGCATCTCACGTGTGGAATCTAATTATAGCCTCATTTGCACTTCAGAGGAATAGATAGCGGGCTTAGCTTGGAGTAAAGCATGCACAGCCATCTAATAAAAACTCTATTTCATTTAATCCCCTCAGTAAGAGCCACAATTCACATCCAGCAAAAAATATAACAGTGGAACAATTATGTCTGTAACCGGTGTGAGTGGACTCGCCACTGACTGATGGTTATATAAGCATTAACTTCCTCTGAATAGGAATGGTTCCTGACAAATACAGACTAAATTGCCCGTCTGGAGGAGTTGGATGTGCACTTTGTGTCTAGCCCCCCGTGCCACCCAATCACAGACTTGTACAACCCATCATAACGCTGGGATGCCAACAAGAGGTGAAAGCAGATGTGCCCAGTTGCTGCGGAATGCCCTGACACTGCACTCAAACCGTCAGTCAGTAAAGTTTCAAGGACACGCTGCAGCTCCCGAGTTTCCTGCTAAGCCTGGTATCTCCTTCCCCCCTGTTCTATACCTTCTCTGTTTACCACGCACTACCTCAAAGATGCTGACTGGTGGAGAAGTGCGGAACTGTCAATGCAGGAAGATGAAGTGTACGTGCACCTCCCACTTCGTCAGAGTAGGGCTCGACTGCCTCAGCTCGGAACTCTACACAATTAGTCCAGGAACCTCCAGGGGGTGGCTGCTCATAGGAGATGAATGCGTGCAGGATACCAAGTCGACTCCAAGTGTGTGCGTGTGTGCGTGTGTGTGTGTGTGTGTGTGTGTGTGTGTGCGTTTTTGAAAGTCTCAGGGGGGAAAGTGCAGCGAGAGAAACTTTGACATTTGATGGCCTTGAAAAATATACTGTCAAGCAGTGATGGGATGAAACAAAGTACATGTACTTCATTATTGTACATATTTCATGTATCTGTACTTCACTTCAAATTGATTTATCCTCTGATATTTTCATGTTTACACAGTTTCATATATCAGAAACTATCTGTCATACACTCAACATTCTAAATACATTGCAGCATTTAATTTTTGAAAACGAATTGGTTAGAATAGAATCCATTGATCCAATCAGCAGACAGGTAACAGTAGTCCCCGCCTCCTTCAACAAAAACAAATGAAACCTGCTGCAGAAACATAAAATGGATGAATAGGTTCAGATAAAATGATGAAAAGATATACCTTTCCTGGTCAATGGATTAAGGGCATTAAGGAGAAACCACTATACCACTATATTTAAATATTAAGACCCCATTTGAGGGTAACAATTCACACAGTTCAGATGAAACACATTTGTGAAAACATTGTGATTATTTTCCATCCATTTTCAACCAGTAGATCCCTTTGACCTACATCTGGATCTTTAAGGAAAATGTTTGAGTTCTTGCTACACCTTTAACTTTGAATCTATTAAAAGCCAGTGAGTCAGAATCTTATTACAGGATATGACCCGTCTTTATGAATCATTAAATAACTCTACTAAGAGAAAACCATATGCACTTATCCACCTGCCTTCTTTCTTCCGTCTGTAGGAGATCACAAAGAGGTGGTGAAGTCAGCGCAGGAAGAAAAAAGCCTGCCGTGTGTCACTTAAGGGTTTTGCACATTCAGTTTGATATGAGACCTGGTAGAGAGCCTGGGCACGATCTAAAAACTGGCATAATCTCTACATCCCCCTCCTGCCCAGTCCCGAGCCCCGAGCATGTCTTCAGTTCAATAATGTAACACAACTCACTGCCGGAGTTAATAGCAGCAAGTTTCAGGGTGAAAAAGTTTTTCATTTTAAAATAATCATACCCACTCCGGTCCACGCCTCCCCTACTCCCAGCCTTATGTTAATGCTCCTTGAGAGATAGGATGTGGATGTATGAGCATTTTCCTCTCTCTCTCTCTCTCTCTCTCTCTCTCTCTCTCTCAACACAATACGCAGTGCATTTTAAAACTTAGCTCTGTGCCCACTCAGTGAAGAGCATATATTTTCATCTTCCATTTCACCAGCTGTCTTTTTATAAATTACCTCTTTGGCTTGAAAACAAAACCGTCTAAATTGAGATTTTAAGAGGAGTTTAGAGCCGGTGAGTGTGTGTTGTTTGCTGAACACAAAGCAATTTCAATTCCTCACGGCAAGGCGGTTCCAGTTTTGAATCATGGTTGAGTTTATATTTCCTTTCTCCAGATGGTTTAATTCAGGTGCTCCTGCTTCCCTCCACGGGCCAAAGATATGCAGTTTGGGGTTAGAATGAGACTCTGAATTGGTTGTAGGTGAAGAGAGAATGTGATCTGGCCCACTGTCAGCTAGGATTGGCCCCAGCTCTCATGACCCTCAAAAAAGATAAGGATGGATGGATGTCCAGAACTAGCTGCTGCACGGCCTGCTGTCGCTGGCTCTTCATGGAACTCATTAGTCAGCTTTTTCATGGCAATAACATCCACATAGATGCTGCATATAAATGTCAGTGGGTTTATTCCCTGAAACGAACCTCTCCCGGTGTCACCAGAGCCGTGCTGGTTGGGCTCTGTGTGATCTACATAGAGATAAAAAGAGTGAAAGATCTTTTTCTCTATAATGAAGCATCTCTTAAAGGGGCTTTTATCAGCGAAGGTACAGTGCAAATGTAGTGCGAGAACACGGTCTGAGAATATGAAACTACTCAAGATAGAAAGTGAGAGGGATGGCAGAGGAGAAATAAAGGGAGGTGCTGATCATTTGTTGTTGTTTTCTCTTGCCGTGGGTTTTCTTCTCCCCCACAGAGAGAAAATATTTGAACCTTTCTGGGCCAGAGATTGTGTTGCTCTTCAGTGGTCTCTCTCTCTCTCACTGTAGAGATTCAACCCATGGCATTTCACAGAGGCATGCGCACACAGTTTATATTCACGAACACATACACACACACAGACTCACAGAGAGACACACCTACACACACACACACACACACACACACACACATAATCCCCAAAACAGATGCACAAATATTGCTCAAGTACAAATCCGCGGGAACACCACTGAAATATGTATACAGTACTTGTACATGCATTCTCACACACACACACACACGTCCATGAGTGCAAACAAGCTGTGTGTTAGAATATTTCATATTCTTGTTTATAGGTTCAGGCACACTCAGTTTCCAGGAGTGCATCTGTCTTAGGTAAAGTTGCATAAATTAAGAGAGAAAACCAAGCTGAACAAATTCCACTGTTGTGCAATCACGACCAGCAGCAGCAGCTCTGCACGCTTTGTCTGCAAGGTCGTCCATCTTCATTTTGCACATACACAAATATGTCTATTTTTATACTTGTACTGCCTCACCTATGCAGACAGCTGGACTGAGGACAAACAGAGACATATCGATGGATGCACACAGCACAGAGCAGGAAACCTGTCTCGGCCGTTGTTCCCCATCGGGGACAAAAACTGTCCTGAAGTCAGGGAGTCAGCAGTTCTATGGCGTTCGCAGCTTTGTTTACCATGATTCCTAATGTAGATCTGCAGTGGTCTCCCAGGGCAGAGCTCCAGAGGCAGAGATGCTGTGCAGTGGTCCGCTGTCGGTGCTCGGCAGCCTGATAGCTCCCCCATCTGGACCGAGTGAAAGTGTCAGGCTGAGACATGCATGTCAGGCGGACTTTGAAACGCTCGTTAGGTCCAAGGTTATAGCAGAACTGTTCTCCTGGAGATGATGCTTTATTCATGTTATTTACACGTCTGGGGTGTTTTCTCTCTCCTAACGTGTTTTCTCTGTTTGTCACAGATTCATATCAGTGATAAATAACTCTGGGCAGGTCAAACTTTGACAAAGTCATCGTTTAAAGCTCAGAGCAGCAGCGCAGTGAGAATCCATACAAACGCAATTTGATCTCACTCGGTTTTTGTCAGGGTGTTTGCTCCGAGTGCGGGATGCAACAATAATTGTTTCCTTTGAGCGCGGGAACAGAGCGCCAACAGAGACACAATACAAGTCATAAAGGCAGGGCCGACTCTTCGGGGGGGGATAGTGACTGAAAGGCTCGTACCTCGCAGAGACAGGGAGGGAGGAGCGGGCCAGAGGAAGGCACAGGACAGGGTGCTCCAAATGCTTTGTTTCCCTGTGGATTGTGTCTGTTCCAGGACCGTCTTTGGACATCACAGATGTTTGGATGAAAACGAGCAGGCACAATTCGGGTTGGCCTGGGTTCAGTCGGGTCCGTGAATGGCGCCTTTCAAAGCCACCGCTGAACCACATGGAGCCCAGGACCTCAGCTACACAGCCTCACCAGAGCTACTCCACGCCTCAGACGCAGCAGGATCAAATGTGTTCTATTATTTTGTTATTCTCGATCCTAAAAAAGGGAAAGTTATTTGTTGTACAAAGAAGATGATGTGTGGATTTCATGCCTGAATGACATGCTGATTAATCCCTCTGGTACTTTCAGTAAATGAGCTTTGATAACATCCCTCAGAAAATATTTGTTTGGTGAGGAAGTAACTATGAATAAACCATTATTTAGTTAATTGTTAATTGTTGTTGAGAAGCATAGTCCGTGTACAGTGTTAAAGTCAGTCTCGCAAAATGCTGTGAAGATACTTACACAAAAGCTATTGAGGTGTCTTTGCAATTTTGTAAAGGGGTGGGGCATGACCCCAGAATGGGCGATGTTGGAAAATATTCACTACATCTTTCAGCTCTGTTCATGTAGACTAAACGAGTGATAATCACTGATGTACGCCTCTCCCTCTCTGCTACTGTGCAGACACAACCTCTCCGCTGGTGTTTTAGTTTGTGCTGATCGACACAAACAAAACTGTCCCGCTGCTCTGAAGCCCTTCCACTCTGAATGAAGAGGTCAAGATATCCAATTAACCAGAGAGGTTGAAGGGGACGTTCCACCAGCTGGTCCAATCACAGTAGGTGCGTCGGTTAATTCGGTGAATAAAGTCAAGGGAGCGGGTCGCCCCTTAGGGAAATCGAGGTGAAGGAGAAGAGATGGGTGAGAGGAGGCATCATAAAGACTGAGGGGGACTCCAGTGACAGCCCAGCTTCTATGGTAAATGAGGGATGAAATAAAAACAACTTTTGAACCTACACAAGAAAGTTTATCTTAGATAGAAAACTGGGAAAAAATAAATATAAATTTACAGATTACAAAAATAATGAATAAGGAGTTTTCTGCTCAGGTCATGACCTGATATATAACACTTTCAATATCATAGCACCCAAATGGACACACTGCTTGCACACACACCTCATCGGGACTGAAAACGAGCCTCAACTATGATGCCTGAAGACGCCTGAGCACATCCACTGTTCCTAAATTCACATACACACACGCTGAAAGTGGTTTTGCCTCAACTGGCTGAGAAATATTCCCGCCTGCTTTCTTTATTCATCCCCACCCTCCCACCCTGCATCCCGCTATCTCCAGCACTTCTCTCAAACTTTGGTTTCATGAATCCAAACTGACGGCAGGCGGCTTCCTTTTTTTATTTGAACTTTGAGAAAAAGTGACTCTGAATAGAACATGTAGCCCTTCGGCTCCTGGGGGGCTTCGAGACTCCAGAGTGTTCTTGAATGGTGCATTTCAAAAGTGGGGGAAAGGGAAAAAAAAACATTTGAAACAAAGAAAGTGAAGCAGTGAAAATAATGTGAAGTTAGGTAATGAGAACTTTAGAAACCACAGGTGATAGAGTGAAAATGTTTGAAATAGTATTTGTTTAATTCAGTAGAAATGATAAATGGGTCTGGCCACACGTTGCCAGGATTTCACTGTTGTTTCATCATTTCCTGCGTTGATGTGATGTATCATTATAAGCTCCTAAAGAAGCCACGCACAGCAGTATTATCTCGATGCAGTGTCATCATATCAGATCATAGAAAGCCTCACTCTGAAAAGATGTTTTTATCTATCCCCTACTGGCTATATCATAATATTTCATTACTTCGGTGTAATTTCCTCCAGAATAAACTGAGTCAAGTGTCTTGGCTTAATTCGATGCAGCTATGGTCCTTTAGAGTTTGAAATTGAATTTCACGTACCTTCAAAGTCTGGTAACACAATTAAGCCTCAGTTCTTTGACTTTAAATGTGATTTTTTTTTTCCCTCCTGGAGTTTTTTTGTCCTGGAGTTTCATTGTTCTGAACATCTATTCTTAGAAGTTAATTACATTTTCTGCTGGTGTTGATCAGCAGAATAAAAGGAACATTTATGGCTCCCAGGTTATATCTCTTCTCACAGGGTCCATTGTGATGCACCTCACTGCGAGGTGAAAAAGATACGTTTTCAGCCCAGTCAAATCTGGGTTGGAGCAGACGTCTTGACACATGGCAAATGGAATTGAGATTGTTTGCTTTCAATAATATTTGCTTTGTGTTACAGTGTGGGTCCTAAGTTCTCTCCCAATTTCACATTTAAGAACTTGCTCTCTTTATGGCTGAAAATATCAATGGTTCATTAGATCCCAAAGTTAGGGGGAATAGGTCAACACTCAGAGTAAGAAAAGATGGTCTAATTAAACTCCGACCACCTTGGTTAACCTCTCACCTCATCTTTTAATGAGTTACTCACATGGATCAGGTTTGATTTATACTCCATTTATGCAAGGACACTCACAATTAATTTAAATATATATATACACGGGTCAGCCCAGCATGAGTCTCACTCCTAACACGTTAACGTTATTACAGTCTGGAACAGTGACACAATTCAATATGACTTCAACACTCAGACAGTCAAACCCTCAGTCTTCTTAAGTCATGCTCATAACAAAAAATAATATAAAGATTTCATGTGCTCTGCTTACAACTGGTGAATTGTCTTTTTATTGGATTTTAGCAGAGCATAAAAAGGTACATAAACAGACCTGCTATAAAACAAGGAAGTATTAACAATACATACTTGTATGAAACAGAGGACTAAGACATAAAGGGAAAATAAAAAAATCTTGTAAAATAATCAAAGACCCAAAGAGGCTGTGTCTTAATGGAAATGGAACAGGAAAAGGAGCAGATGTGTGTGTGAGTGTTTAAGAGAGTCTGCACAGAAACTGAGGCCGTAGGCTCGTCAAGGGCCATCAATTAATCTTTCTTATATCATCATCTATATCCATTCCATCCTGCTAAAAAACTGAGATGAGCCAGTTTGCTTTCAGTCGAGCAACAAGCAACGACTGTGAGAGACGGCACATAAAGAGTGTTTCTTTAAAGGCGATGGCAGGTAAAATTAGCATCCAGAACCCAGTTTCTTCCTCCTCAGCAACCATTTGTGAGTGAAGCAAAGAGAATAAGCAACTGAATCAAATCTGCATTATGAGCAGTGTGAGGAAGGAAACATAGAATGTGTTGGCATGGCAGCAAAATATATCAAATAATAAAGTGTGCGAGAACAACTGATTATTGTACGGTGAAAAAAATAATGTCAGTGTTTCTCAATATTTGTGAAATATTTGCCATATATAATATTAATGGAGGGATGGAGGGAGAGAGGGGGTCAGGGAGTCTGGGAGTGAAGCGACAGACTTGCTCTGTCATCTCCATCCAGACACTGTGGGGATTTAAAGTGAGAGACAGTATAGAGTGGCTGAAAGACAAATCGCTTTTCTTGACCTTTCAGTAAATATCTATATACAGGAATAATCCACCAGGAGGGGGGGGGGCAGCTAGAATAATGTAGGAAGAGAAGTGCCCCCCCAACGCCGTGGAAGAAGATAAAGGACGGAGGCCTGGAGTTCCGCGAATCCCTGTTGAAAAGTCATTCTGTGCCAAGTGAACGCTCAGACAGGTTTACAGTGGTTCCAGCTGGATCTGAAAAAAATCTTCCTTCCGGAGCTTCAGGGTAACTTTTCCCCTCCCGGCTAGCAGCTAATTGATGTCTGGAACAGTGCGAATTCCATTTTATGGGCCTTCATTAAATTCTAACTAGTGCCATAAGTCTCCTGCTTTGATTCAGAGAGCTCTTCTCTGCACTGTGCCGTGCAGAACATGTGGGATGTAGCCTGTGGTGGTGCGCATGCGACGCGGCAGCATTGTGGGCCCTTAACTTTTTCATCTGCTCCAGTAAAGAGGCCAGCATGATGGACTAGTTACCGCTGGTGCCTGTCAGTGTAGTGTGCACTGCACTCTGCTCTACATCGTTCAGGACTTTAAGTACTACTTCAAGCCCTGAACAATTATGGGCTGCTTGACTATCGTCTGCCGGAGAGAAGACTGAAGATGTATCGGTGCGAAACAGTAGCCTACCATTTCCACTGGTGAATTATTCATCTCCAACATTCCTGCAGAGATGATTTAGGTCTTCCTCTGGATTGCTTAATTCACCTATAATTTCGAACAGTCGACACGAGTGCAGAGTTCGAACTTTTCCGGGAGTCCAACTTGGAGATCGGTACTAAAAAGTGTTGCAGCGTTACAAAAAGCCAACTGTCAGTGTTTATCAGCGTTTGCTTGTCTGTTAGTTAGCAGCATTACACACAAGATACTGGATTTCAACTCAGCTTAGTGAAAAGGATGTGTTCTAGGTCCTGGAGAGAAGCCATTCAATTATCCTGCAGATCCAGTTTAACAACGTGAGATCAGTGGAAGGATGGGATATGAAGAAAAAAACCTTTTCCATCAGTCATCCAGGGAATGATTCATGGAAAAACTAAAGCATTTTAAATGGACTGACATCCATGGGTTTGTTAAATTTGCTGCAGCTTGTTCAAGGTCACTTGTTTGTGAGCAGGGTTACACACAACTACTGAATGGATTTCCTCAAATCTTGGTGGAAGGATGGAACTTTGTCTGTGAAAGAACTCGATTTTTTTCTTTAACATTCAGTGATTCATGTGTTTGGCATTCTCCTCTTTCCCAGGGATGATTCATGGACTCCTGTTTGAATCTGTAGATTAAAATAATAATATTTAAGGACTCGTTGAATTGAAATGTGTTTTCATTCACTGTACCATGAAACATTGTATGGCAAATCTGGAAAAAGGAGCAAATTCTGGTATTTTTTATGACCATTTTCTAAACACATCCTTCTCTGTTAAGTGCCATTCTAGTCATCTTAAGCATTAGCATCATTCACATTCAGTCACTCTTTTCCTCATCATCCTTACTCTTCCTTTTGCCACTATTCTGTTTCACCATTTTGGCTCAGACTCACTGGATGAATGGATGCAGTCTGCTTTAAATGGTTCATCCACTTCTACCCGACCCCACAGCCCCTCACCTGTGTGCCGCTAATGCATCATCGCTAATCGTCATCCCTGTCATGCACATCCATTCTGCGTGCGGAGGAATCCCTATCAGCCACGCTCTAAATGTAGACCTAATGGGTAACAGCTGACTGGGCAGGAGGCGGCCAGCTATTTCCCGGCACACACAGAGGGATCACGTCTTACTGCGTGTTCCGCCGAATCCAACAGGAGAGGCCCCCGGTTGATTCAGTGGCATCTCGACGCGCCGACACATTAATAACTGCCACAAAGTCTGAAATGACTTATGAGGTTGTGCAGAAAACATCATCATCCTCCAGGAGCGGTGTGCCGCGCAACACAATCAATTTCAGCAGAGTACAAATACATGCCACTTTATTATTACTAATAATAAATGAGCATTAGGCAGCTGGTAATGCTTCCAATTTGTCTTGCTAATGGCACAAAACACTCTGAGTGAACTCCACCAGAAAGACTGTTGGATTTTCTGGCACTTTCCATTAAAAATTGAATTGCAATCAGGACTGTAATCTGCAGCTCTCACTCTCGGTGGTGCTGAAACAACAGCCGGACGCTTCAGTCCCAGTCAGAGACGCTATAAATTCTACATAGTGACAAATGTGAGCCGGGAGAGGAGCTGACGGAAGCCTTTCCCCGCCCCTCCCCTCAACCCTGCCTTTGCATTATGTTTTTACAACTAGCTCAGTAAGAGCACACAGCTCTGAACTCTGCTTGACCTTCCATAAATATATTTACTTGTTCCTCAAACAGGGGACGTCCTTGTCCGTGCGCTCCATCCAGCCGCCTGCTCTCATTAAATATCCTCTCGTCGGGTCGCGGAGGTCACGGACGCCCGGTTGAGTCGTCTGCAGAGTGGAATACGTGAGGAGCCCGGTCAGACTTAGCACACGCTTCCCACCCCTCACACTCAGCTCTAATGAAACGGATGAATCATTGCTGCCACTGTCCGGAGTTTCACAGAGACTGACATTAGCAGGAGCCACAGTAAATCTGTACCTCAAATCCATACGCGGGGGGGGAAGGGAACGGACATTAGGCCCTGCTCTTTGCATAAATTGTGTTTGTGAGTGTAGGGGGTGGTGGGTAGTGGGGGTGGGAGTGTATAGGTAAAGAAGAGAAACTGTACACACACGGAGCGGGATCTCATTCCTCCCACGATTCAGTGGCTCGGTAAAGCCCAGATGCTGTAAACAGGATTTATGTCATTTAATTACGCTTTTGTACAATTACCTTTATTTACAGCCGCATGAAGCAGGCAACAGGGAAATGGCGGCCGTATGAGCCAAACAGAGGGGTCGTAATTTCTGTCCTTTACTTCTCATTGTTCCCAAGATATGAGCACAACACTCCCAAGTATGTAGAGCTACACGCCTCTGTTTGGTCGAGCTGCATATTTACATTTACTGCAAATCGGGTTTTATTGTGCTGGGATATTAATTCGAGTCAGTTATGGATTCTGTCATCGGCAGAGGTTTGGGATGCTGGTTTAACACATGCAGATGCACACAGATGTTTTTTTGTTCGCTTTTCTTATTCCACATCCTTTATCTCCACAAATGTATTTCCTCATTCCAGAGGAAATATGTGTCTATCCTGTCCAATAATGGTGATGGACAGCATTTCTTTCATAAAACAAGACAAAAGGCACCCGCCCCAGCGTTGATGTTACAGTGCCATCTACTGGCCAAGGCTGGTTAGAGTCCAGGTTTTGCTGGGTGATTACAGGGAAATAGATTTGATTTTTACAGCACTGACGCTTTCTGACGACGCTCACTACTCTGCTGCTGGATGAAGTGGTTTTCTCATGTTTCTCTGTGTAGAGCTCTCGCTGCCATCGTACACACAGCGTCAGACGCGTCGATTTAAAAAATGCATCACATCACATCACGCGGAACATCTGTTGTTTAGAGGCGCAGCATCTGACCGGCAGAGGGGGCTTCACCCACACGCTCTGTGGCGAGACATCCCTGAGAACACGTCACGATACCTTGCTGTCAGACCTCCCGAGCTCTATATCTCAAATAAAGTAAAATTCATGGCATGTGATTGAAACCAGACGCCAGTGCTCCTGTGTCAGTGCAGGATTCTGGGAAAGATGTTTAAAATCTGTGGCTCTGTTAAACCAACTGCTGTCATCTTATTCATATTGGATCACAGGCTGCGTCGTCCTCCTTTTTGCTTGTTTGTTAGTGCCTAATGCCTTTTCCTCAACCCTTCTCAATGGAATGGGACGTGGAACTAAGCTCAGAAATGCAACAGGCCCCTGAGGCAGCAGGAATGGATGCAGAGCTTCACTTCTCATTATGCTCTTCATAAAGAATCTTTGGGACGGCCCCTGGCCCGGGGAAGTGCAGGGAGGAAAAGGAGAAAGAGAACGAAAGAAAGAAAAAAGAAAGAAAGAAAGAAAATGTATCAGTCTTTCTATTTAACCATCTATCTATCTATCTATCTATCTATCTATCGATCTATCTATCTATCTATCTATCTATCTATCAAACTCATTCAACTTTACCTTCAAGCATTGATGCCAGAGGGCACTAACTTTCTATGTGCTTCCATAAAGGCAGGTCTGATGTAAAAGTGCTTTAAACTCTGCACTCATGTCGGAATTATGAATTCATAAGCTGCCATTGTTGTGGAAAGTGAGAGAGAGAGAAGGATGAATGGCCCAGCACCACCTCACTCACTGTACTGCTGCTGCTGCAGGCGGAGGGAGGGATGGATAAAAATAGTTCCTGTCTGGCCAGTAATGATAAAACCACACCTGCTGATGTGGAAGCTGACTTTCATCTCCTCTGAGGACAAGGAGCCAAGAGCAACATCAAGAACTCGCCGACTGCTCAATAATGCACAAAACACACTGCTCAAGTGGACAGGAAGCACTTCTCTGCATTGTCCTAAACTCTTCTTTTTTGTCTCTGAATGCCAAGGTAAGCCAAACCAAGTGAGGCTGCAGCGCAGTGAAACTTTCTTCGAGCGCTGTGATTACAGGCTCAGCAGCTCTGCAGCTGCGTGAAGAACATTCGCTTGTAAAAGCAGCAGATGACACACTTTTTAATTAATTGCAGAGTAAGTTTTGCCTTCTTGCAAAAAAAAAAAAAAAAAAAGAAGCATGACTGCTGTTTGACGAGAGTCCCAGAGAAGATTGCTGCGGGAGAAAATACACGCTGCTTGCTGCAGGGCCTTTTCTACTCGGGCTGAATTCTCTCTGAACATCAGTTTCGGGATTTTAACAGTGACTGCCAGAGGCCACAGAATAAGGTACAGTGCTCTGTGACTCTGTGCTGCTATACTGTCTATTTAGCATATCTTTATAACTCTACCAAGGAGAAGAGGGCTGTGAACATTTAGAATCATTTTTGAATCCAGGTATTATTTTATCAGTTTCTTTATTATTGCAAATGTTGGGTGTTCTGAAATAAGGAATAATTCATGGATCCTGTTTTAAATGATTTAGCGATCTGATATTTATGAGTGTGTGAATAAAACAATCTGGATCTAGTGAATTTACACATGGTTTCACAAGGGGGCGGATGGATGGAGGTATACAGTATGCGCTCTCTGAAAACCGGTTTGTTTGTTTTCAGTTTCGTTTGTTTGTTTGTCGGGAGGTTTATGCATAAACTGCACATTCCTTGAAAACTGCTTGAATGGTGGGATATGGGTCAGGAAATCTCTTATTATATCTGGCCTTAAACCAGACAGAGAATTAGATCCTACAGTTTATTCCACCCACTTTTTGAACATTTTTTGATATTGTCGCCCATTTCCAGGGTTTGACAGAAAATAAGTCTGACATTCTAAGGGATCTGACTTGTTGAAATGGAGGGGAACTGTTGGGCCTTGGCATAGGAATATGTTATGTCTCCGATTTGGGTCAACGAAGCCAACAGCAAGTTGTAAGATGAACAGAAAAGCAGTGGGAGCTGCTTCATGTTAACTAAAAGTGATATTTCCTGCCTGTTTCTGCTGGAAACTGCTGGGTTAAGTGCAGAAGATGAATATCTTACTTCTTCTAATGGCTTGTCCTAGATTCCCCACCTGCAGTGCCTTTATTTTCCACCATGGTGTCTCATCCACCATAGCTCTCCCACTTAACACAAAACAAAGCTTCCTGCAGTGTTACTCCAGGCAGCCCATGGGAGTCGCTCTGCGGAGGCCTGACTTCATCGCATTGTGAGTAAAACACTTTCCACGACAACCATTCCAGGGAGGGGATTATGTCAAAAAAAGATAGCAGGCTCTGCACCTCTATAGCCCCGGAGCACACCGCTGATTTATAATGCAATCTATTTAAATTTGTGTTGCATTATTCATGTGATAATGTTCTTTTTTTCAGAGGGTATAATTTGCTGGTTATCAAGCCAATGAATGATAATAAGAGCTTCGCCAAGGAAGCGGAGTGGTATAATCAGTTTGTGATAAACTGCCACTGTTGAAAGGATCAGAGAAAATTCTGCTGCCAGACTCAGACTCAGTGTCAATGTTATCTGCAGCCACTGTCGTAATGTCACAAGCAGCTGAGTAAACTGAATCCTCTGGTGGCCTGATACTTACACTGCCCTCCACATACTTCTTCCCATGGCAGCTTTGGAGAAATATCAGGCAGCAATGCAAGAAATGGGCATTGATTTATGGAATAGGGTTTGTTTTATTTTATTGCCTCTCTTCATATGTGAATGTCAAAACTGCACTGTAAATGTCTTAAATGGTTGTGTAGAAAAACAGACTAAGTAAGAAACCATTTACCTTTAATGACTATAAATCGGAAATTGAATACAAAATAACAACAGTTTTTATAATATTCCTTCTGTTTGCCAAGATGGCTTTTATAAGCAAAGGAAGGAGTGTGTTATCCATCATTAAATTGAATTTCAGGGCACAGTGAGGTCAACGTTCTTGTAAAGACTCTTATCACCCGTTGTAAATCTGTTGTAACTAACATCCAAAGTTTTATACACAGTATTCAGAGTTTGAAAGCAGCCCAGAAAAATATTGTCAGTATCATTGTTTATATTCTAAAATGTGCCATCAGTTAAAATCTGTTTTGGATGAACAGAAATTGTAAAAGGGATGGAGTATCAAGGGGAATGAAAAATGTTGGGTGTTATAAATTGTCTGAGTTGTAGCGCAGAGGCCCTGGGGACTCCAGGTCCACCAACAGAACACTGGTTTGGATTTAGATTTTTCAAATATCCATCCAGAATTACTGGACTGTATGTTAGTGCTGTCTGCATGACACTCAATTACAAAAATCCCTGTTTCAAAGTTCTAAGTAAATTACCAAATGTGTCTCAAAATGTCTTTAAGAACAATATCAGTGGACTAGATTTTCTTCTGGTAAATAATATTAAACAAACAAAACATAGTGAATCATAAAAGCATCACACTGATCACACATACAAACACAGATTCTATTGTGTACACACCGAGTGGGATGCAGCAGCTGTGGGGCGTCAGATCAAGCAGAATTAAACATTACACGTCAGCGTTGAACCTGGGGCAGGTTACACAGGTGAAGCCCAGTGAGCCTAAGTGATGGATTTGTTGAACATAGCACAGATCAATAAATATGTGGTGTGCAGCTGGTTTGTTGCCCACAAGAGGTTTCCTGTGCTGATCTGATTAAGCTGCCATGACATTTACATTTCTGTCGCCGTCTCTGTCACTCTTCACGCGACATATATGGAGACAAATGGGCCCATACATATATAAATATGTCCATGTAAATGTGACACTAAATTCTGATGTGTTCTCATTACAGCTCTGGGGCCATGAGGAAGCTTTATGACACGTCTGCTTCGAGTGTGAGAGTGAAGTGCTAAAAATAACAACCTTACACACACACACAGTCATGTATTCATGACTTTAGAGGACATTACTTTGACCTAGATTTCCTGGAGACTCTAAGCCTAATAAAATGCACCCCAACCTTAAATTAAACCTAATCTCACTTTACCCTTGAGCTAAACTTAATCTTAATCTAACCTAAAAACATCTTCACCTTAACATTAAATATCTTTGTGAAAGGGACATAATGTGATTGCACAAACTGATTTAGGTCCCCACAAAACTTGTAATACCTGGAACAACACACACACACACACACACACACACACACACACACACTCAGTCTTTTTTAAGTACAAAACATTTGCTCCCTGCAGATATGAAAGGCTCTTGTAAAAAGCTGTGGTCGGCTTGAATTCAGCTTCTGTTTGTACATCAGCTTCCCTCTCTTTACTCTCTGGCTTGTTTCTAAGTCAACACGCCTGATGTCCAGAAAATTGATCGTGGAAAAATCCTGCAGGGAGATAAAAAATACAAGGATGATATCTGCTGGAGCTTTACTGTGCTATCCAGACGGAGTCACCGCACGGATCCATTCTTTTTTGATTAACACAGAACACGTACCTTAAAGGTGTATATATCTGAGAGGATCATAGGGATCCTCTTCCTGTCGGAGGAATTGCTCCGTTCATGTTTAACAAGCAGATCATCTTAAGGTCCTGCCTCTCAAGACTACACCCTGTGAGATTTAGCTGAGGGTCTTAGCCTCCTTCTTCCACTGCACTGATTTTTCATTCTGTCTCACAACAATATTGATCAGCTCATCCTGCTACATGGGGTCAAAGGCAGATTCCTGTGAAGATCACTGATGGGATGTTCTGACCACCCCTGCTGCACATAATGTCAATAACACACCTTCAGCAGTGGGAGTGTTATGCTGGTTTGATGGGAATGAAGCTCAGAGTGTTTATGTGAGAAATAATTCAGGAAACTGAAATGAAACAAGGGCAGTTTGAGGAACAGTTAATTTACATGTATATTTTTAATACTAGTGCAGTGCCTGTCTCTAAACCTGCCTGCTTGGTATGATTTGTTTGTTTAGCCTGTTAATGCTCCAGAGCTACTTAAGTATTAGTCCTTGTCATTACTGATCAGTATATTCAAACATATACTGTCCCCTATTTATTGTTTGTATGCTGGAGTCTGTGAAAAGCTTTGTACAAACCTTCTAGTAAGAAAATGGGATGTTCTTTGTTGGTCTAGGGGTATGGTTCTTGGTCCAAGGTTCAAATCCTGGATGAGCCCTAGCTCTGCTATACAATATCACAGTTTTCTAGTTTGGGATGTATAAAGCATCTATCTATCGTCATCCTACCTGGTTCATCTGCAACATTCTACACTAACAATTTTACTGTTGCCTGTTTATTTACATTGTCTCAATATTCTCCAAATTCAAATCACACCAAACTCTGCACTTCCGTGGACCACTATCAACACACATGCCAATTATGAAGCCAATGAGATGAACCTTTCTCAAGATATGTTTGTGTTTCACAGACAGAAATATGTGGAATTAGCAATTAAAACCTGTTTGCTGAGAGCTCCAGAAGAATTTTCTCTCCACGATTAATTGCATACAAATAGGCTTTGTACAAGAAGTACAAGATGTCTGATGTGTAAAATGTGGCACACAAACTCTGTCTGTGCTTACATATGCCAGTAGCACGGCTGTAACTTGACTATCTGTCCACCATATGTGTAAGAATAATGTTATGGGTGCGCCATATGTGTCGGAGAGGCGCGGGAACACAGGCTGTTGTCCTCTCCTCTGAATGGGAGAACACTCCGTGCTGCTGTGACAGCACTGAACACGTCTTTGGGGACGCTCCATTATTTACACTGTGCCTTCATGTGGCCCCGATGAGACATGACAGGAGCCACAGGAAGCTCATGAATTAATCAGAGAAGCCTAAAAGCACAAGGGAGGGTACAGGGTGATGAGGAGGCCTGAGGAGACAGCAGAGCGCCAGGGCTGCAGATTGCCGCGCACATATTGCGGAGCGACCCGAGGGGCCCGAGAGAGGTGAGGCAGGGAGGACGGGACACGCAGGGATGAGAAAGCAGAGGAAAAATCCTTTAAGGTAGTGGAGCAAAGGTGTGACATGGATACAAGACCCAACAGCATTAGAACAAATTCTCGTCGGAAGCTGTAATTTGACCTAAGGAAGAAGAAGGAATGGCTCAGAGTCTTAATTTAGCCAGAGACATTAATCCCTTCCTGATGCATATAAAACACAGGAGTGAGATGATGTCATGCATTCAGTGGACGGTTAGTGGGGTGTGTGATGTCTCAGCTGTTGCTCAGATAAGCCGGGCAGCGAGCAGCTTCTGGTGTCAGCATGTCTGCGTGTCCAGACTGACGGGATAACCTCATTTAGGCTGTGACTCATCACCTGGAAACCAATACACCAATGGTAGCCATTAAAGGTCTCAGACGATAATGCGCTTATTGTTGGTAAAGTGATAAAAATGTGACAAACAGCTATCTGGGTCAACGATATGCCTGTTGAAATGTGATGGATGATTCATTTCCTGCATATATTTAAACTCATGTAGTTAGTGCAGAGTGGGCAAATGTTATTCTCACATAAATGCTGCCAAGCAGGATCAACCTGATTTAATTATAATCACACACACACTGATGCACAATATAGCGCCATCACTTCAGAGGACATAACATAAACTTGTAAACCTGAACCTGAACTTTGAAACATGTCTTAATTTTCAAATTCACTGATTGACACTACGTGGACCTGCTTTTTGACCCTTTAAAAAAGACAAGTCCCCTTAATGTGATTTTGTTGATTTGGGTCCCATCAACATGAGTAATACCTGGACCCCCCCACACACACGCGTGCACACACACACAATGTGTTTTATGAGTCTGATATTTGTAAGTAACTTTTTACAGGAAGTGCTCCTAACGACAACCCCTTTCATTGGTCTCCGGGGAGCTGCTGTCCATCTTGTGGCAACCCCAGACGGGAAAGGAACCGCCCAGCCCGTCGGTGCCAGGGTGATATCATCTGATCGTCAACCTCAAACATGGGCGCTGAGCCACGCGGTGCATTTTCATATAGTGGAAGCTCTTCATCCTTCGCTTTCTTCTTTTCATATACAGGGCTTTTTTCTTTCCCTGCAAATATTGATCCTGCAGAACAAGCGAAATTAGCTTGTCATATAAAATGGGAAGTTGTGGCCATTATACATCCGAGTGGGAGCCAAGTAAATTAAGCGTATTAACTTGAATCAGTAAAATCTTTTATTCTTTTTTTCCAACCTCCAACTGAATGTATCTACTCTTATTGATGCAGTCCATTAGTGGCAATAGTAGCCTGTCTGTGGAGTATCAGTTGTCATTCTACTTGTGCTTGAGTGCTCTTAATTCCCTCCAGTGCCCATCTGGACGAGCATCTTCACCAAACGACAAGACAGTACAGGGTGAAATTCAGAGGCGAGCACCACAGACAGTGGACGCATATGCCACTGTTTCCTTTAATCCTGAATCGACATCCTGATTCCAAAATGTTGTGGATCACATTTAGTAGAAAGACAATGACTGTACAAGTGCATTTAAATGAAAAATGTCAGCAAAATGGATCAATACGGCATGGAAATATCATCTAAAATCATCTAAAAGTGAATTGCAGTGGATTTGTGATCACTGCCGATACAGGAAGTGACATCTACCACTTTACCTTTCCTCTTCCAACACACATTTGTTCACTTTTTTCTAGTGAATGATAATTGTGTGTTGGACAATATTTTCAATGTTAAAGAAAATGAAAACAGAAGATTGGCTCTGCCCTCGGACACTGATACACAGCCATTTAGGCCACTCCTTTGGCTCCTCTCTCCATCGAGTTCCATGGAAATTCAATCTTGTTCACAATCAGACCAACCAATCAACAATAAAACAGGCCGAGACAAAAACATCACCTCCATTTTGATAACATACGGTCTGCTGAATATCTGTGTTTGAGATGAATGATGCAGGCGTACTGCAAATTATACTCCCATGAATTCAAAAGTACAGAGCATGCAGAGGGTCTCCTCTCTCTAAAAAGTGTGACTGAGTGGACCATGTGCTCTCTGCCCACCCCTCACCCCCCTCATCTCACCACCACTCTGCCCATATGTGCATTGGAGTGGCAGCTGCAAACTCCCCCGCTTGTCCTGTAAAAAAAAAAAAAAGAAAGAAAGTGAAAAACAGTCCTCTACACCACACTGAAAGTGCAAGATCTTTCTCCTGGGTTGGTCTGTGTCTGGCTGCCACTATGAATGAGTGAGTGAGACAAAAAGTAAACTAAAAGAAAAGGAGACAGAAAGTGGCTTTTAGAGCCACTAAGAAATAAACATCTCTTTATTTCAAATTCAACACTTTTTTGAAATTAAGCCAACACATTAATATGTGTGTGTGTGTGTGTGTGCTTCCTGCACACACACAATCTGTAGTTATCCACAAATGAAGCAACACAGTGGCCTTCCCATCTGCCCTCTCCAACTCCCTTTGGGAACTGCAGGAGGTGTAGAGCAGCAGACTGTGCTGTAGCCTGCACAGCACATTAGCAACTCACTGACACAGAGAGAGAAAGGCTAGGCTCATCACACACACACATTGAGGCAAAGCTGGCAGAAGTCTCATCCAGCACTAAATAGAATACTAGACCTGCGAGCAGGTATGAACGGGCTCCAAGTCATCCCAGGCCATTTCTCTGTTGTCACAAGGCTTTCCATGTTCAAAGCCCTAAATTAGAATCAAATGTTTTGCTACATTCAATTATGTGCAAAACCTTTATTACCATTACACAAAACCACAGATTTTGTGTAATGTTGATGAAACCTGGCACAGATCATCTTCACCCCAAGCTTAACAAAAGTCATCAACGGGTTAAATTAGTGTTGGGGTTAGGGTCAGGGCTAGGGTTAGGGTTGGGGCTAGGGTTAGGGTTGGGGCTAGAATTAGGGTTAGAGCTAGTGTCCGCAGACCCGTCTTTGTTTTTTTTTTCAAGTTTAAATGGAGAGCGTCTAAGGTGAGGTTTACACATTAACCCATGCAGCGGATATTCATAGGCACATCAGGACGTGTGTGAATAATTCACCGGATTAACATGAAAGTTTAAAAAGGGGAGTGAGTGACACATGGATGGATTGCGTGAGCAAAGGTCCACAACATTGAGGGCCTGGTTTTTGCAACACTGCTTTCATGGGATTTATAAAACGCCACTGTGCATGCCATGTCCACTGTTAACCAGATGCTTAAAGTTTAATGTCACATGTGAATATGAGCGATGTAACATGAAACTTTCAGCAGCCATCTGAAAAGATAACTTCAGCGTGCTTCAGAGAATATGTCTCAGACCGTGCCAGGATGTGCTGCAGTGTTCGCTGTTAATACACACACATAAGATCAAGTTGAAATGTTTGCGAATATGTTTTCTGTGATTCATCTCTTAAGTTTGTTGATTTCAGTGCACTGGACAGATGGACAGATGAATGGATAGGTAGATCCTCTCAACTCTCAGTTCAGTAGTAGTAGTTTTTGCATAATCCTGCTAACCAACAAAAACGGACATGTTATTAAAACATAACGTCCTTGGCTTAGGTAAATCGCATTACGCCACTGCTTCACAGAAGAAACACATCAGCAAAATGCAAAGGAGAGCATAATTGTCTTCACCAGTGTGGCAGGGTGGAGGTTTTCCCACGTGCTATCTTCATAGGCAATGAAGTGTTACGATACAGAGAATGAATATGGATGAGGGCCCTTGGCCGACACCCAGTCAAGCTGCTGTGGTACTCAAATCTGTGCCCATCCTCACATCTGACAACACAGTTATGGTGAAATGGAGCAGAACAGCCAGGCTGCTTTGCCATTCTCCACCAGCCTGCCCCTGCACATCGCAGCACCGTAAAAGGGCAAATGAGGACTTGAGCCTTTTGGACCTATAGAAGCCTTGAAGCTTACAGGCTGGCCTTGCAGTAAATACAGTTGCAAGTAGAAGGACAATTGGGGAGAGTGAACCTCGACCAAAGCGTGAGAGTCCCCTCATTAAACCACATTTAAATCATTTTTATTTATTTGAATCTGCATCTTAGATCATCTTAGAGATCCAGTAAACATTCTCAATGGAAATGGCAATTTAAAGTTTAAAGTGAAAAGAATGAGTATTCCTTGGCATTCTTGTACCACATGTTCGTTTGCGTGTCTCCAGCTGAGTATATGTGTTTCATGTGTAGTGGTTCTCATGGCTGCATGTCAAGTCAGTGTCAGCGCAGAGATTTCATAGTTGACTGATCTTCTGTGTCACAGGACTTAGGGGAAACCTGTCCTTTAGTGGGGAACACAGGCATCAGCTCCCTGAGTGACCCATGGGATCGCAAGGTGGGGGGTGCCCCTTCCTGAGTGGCAGTATAGTGTTTTTACACCCGGGCCTGTCCGCCCCTGTCATCACGCACGTCAGAAGCCATTTGTCAGGAGAGGAGCACTCCAGTGGTATGAGGGAAGGAGGAGAGGGAGCTGATGCGCTCAAATTAGATCTGAGGCCCCTAGGAATCAGAGAAGGTTTGGATAAATACATGTCAGATATCCATCCATCGTCTTAGCTACCCATGGATCTATCTATCTGTGAAGGCAGGGTTTTAGATGGTGTAAGGGGAGAACAACTGTGGCCTCCACACCTCTGTAGCTGCTTGACAACATGTAAGCTCTGCTGGGTCAAGGTTAGACTCTAGCCGACTTACTGGAGATGGCAAATCAAGCTCCCCGCCTGCAAACAGCAGATGGATGTTTAAAGGGATCTTTAAAGCTGAGCCATCAGAATTTACAAAAAAGCAATTTCACTCTGCTCCCTCCAGATGCCAGTGAGTTTGAGTTATGTGAGCCGAGTTTGATGTATACCTTGTTAAAAATGCCCTTTCACTTTTCACTGTGTTATCCCTTCCGTTTTCTTTTTAAGGGCAAGTCTAATCAGTGCCCTGGAGGAAATATATTCAATGCATTGTGTCTAAAATGAAAGGTGACTACCTTAAACAGCTGCCAATTGGCACTAAACTCTTATGAATATTGCCTGCAAGTACTTATTTTGTTCTTTGCATTTCATCGTGACACTGGGCAACATAATATGATGTCAAAAAAACACATTAACAGTGTATGCAGGGAACAAGAATATTTGCAAATTATAGTGAGTTTCAAAGCCCAAAAGTAAAGGAAATCAAAAATGATTTGATTCTACACTGTATCTGAAACCAAGTGTACTAACAACAAACCTCAGCAGACATTTGTTACTGTCCTCCTTAGTGATGCCCTGTGGTTATAAACTCTTGTTCAGTCTTCAGTCTGGTTGTTAGTTGTGTTGTGTAGTCATTTGTCAGACTCAGCCAGTCAAGCATTCAACTGCTTGATTGCCTCATGGCTGCATGTTTACGATGTTTGTCCTGCTGCACAGTCCTAAAAGCAAAGTACAAATTAATATGGCATGCACCCAAATGAACGCACAACTCTCTAAACACCCCAAACAATTCCAAACCCATCTCTGTCCCATAATGCTTCCAGAATGGAAGATGTGAGAAGCCCCTCAGTGTCTGTGCCCGTGTGTGTGACAGGATGTCCCGACCGCATGTCTTATATTAAAATGAAATTCTCAGCATAGCTAAAATGAACAGACAGACTTCCTGTCACGGAGCCAGAGCTACGTTCAGACCGTCTTCAGAAGCCCGTCACAATGGTAATTAATAACTCCCATTAGAGCACATGCATATGTCCTTCAGTCACAAGCAAAGAATGAAGATTACATAAAGTGAATAATGTCAGTCCAGTAGACTAACACATCCCATGTACATGGCATGAGGGAGAATCCATCAGTTTGACAGATTCTCTGTTTATATAAGGTATTAACATTGATCCCAGTACGACATGAACCAACAACATTGAGCCTCCCACCCTGAGCGTCATACCAGAGAAAAATACCATGTCCATGATATCATTTCCTTCACTGATCATGTTTGAACAAGTTCTCCAATAAAGTCATCAGAAGTGTTCACAGAAGTGTTTCTATGGTGGTTGAAGAGCAAATCAAGAGTTGGAGGAGCTTCATTTTTCCGAGATGAGTTTTCATTACAAATGAAGTGAACCACGGGTTCTGAGGAGTATTCAGGTTATCTTATCTCTTCACTTAATTCTACACCTTTAAAATTAAATGGAATAAAACATAACATGTACATTATACACACCTTTTACTGCAGACGTAGAGACAAACAAAGTGCAACGATACAGGATGAATAAACAAAGATATGTGCTCTGTTTGTGCATTATGAATGAGGAGATACTGAAATAGACCCAGGCACATGCATACAAACTTGTATAAATTATGAGGGAGGTGTAGTAAAAAAGAATATACTCCATACAGTATATCGATTGGCATCTATCTACATACTTGTATTTGCTATTGATCATAGTATACTCAATATCAGTGAAACATGCATATTTCTTCTATTGTATATGTCTTGACATGTTTATATTGGTCCTATAAATAAATACTAATAAAGGAAATGCTATTAAAGCTCCGTCATCCTGCGGATCTTATGTCTCTGTGTGCTGAGTGAAGATGTCATGGATTGGCGCTGAGCAGCTCGGTGCTCACTTGGTCGTGTCTGCTGGGTGAGTGAGGAGTGGGAGAGAGGGAGGGGAGAGAGGGGAAAGCAGCGAGCAGCCACCAGCTCACAAACCCAGAAAAAAGAGGCGAACTTCGCTGGTAAACGCCAGATTGTTTCACTTTGGTTAAATCCATGGCAGCTCGCACCGGAGCATATCCCTGTCCGGGGATCTAGGCAGGGCGGCTGGGTCGAGTTTGGAGTCCACCGAAGGCGGCTGGAAACTCAGAAGGAAAGAAAACAACAACAACACTGGAGAAAAGGACGAGGATTACACAGTGACAATAAAACAACACTCCCCGACAAGTGGTGTGTCTGCGGAGGGTGAAGTCCGAAGAAAAGCGACAGGAAACACCGGCGAGTGGAGGTTGTAGCCGAAACGTGTTGAATGTTAGTTTCCAGACAGCGTTTCTATGTGAACTTTAAACTCAGGAAACAATGAAGACATAGCGAGCGAGCACTCATCAAGTGTTTCGACGCTGCTAGCCGTCCCGCTAGCGTTAGCGTGGCTAACTCACGGCGAGCGAATGCGAGGCGAAGCTAACGCCCGCTAGTGCAGCTAAGTAGGCTAAGTTAGCTCTCTGGCTAACGCTAGCTAAACGCGTTGTAGAGAAACTTTTGGCGTTGTCCCCCCCGGAGTTCAAACACTGAAGGAGTGTTGTGAGGACGGAGGGGAAGGGCAGGTTCCCTTCTGGACTTTTCCCCCTCTGCGCATTTCCCCAAAATGATGGCTGCGGAGGTCAGCAGTGAGGATACGGGCTCGGTCACGACAGGGGCAGGGGTGGCAGGCGAAGGAGGCCTAGAGACGGCGCCTTTCCCCTACTATCCCAAGCCGAACAGGGCGAGAGTCACTGAGTCACCAACGCTGCGGCAACATTCAAACACATCGCCGGACTCGCTCCCCGACATGAGCATGATCTATCTCGTGCCTGGTGGGGATCTGACCGGACCAGTGCTGACCGCAACAGGGAGTGGCGGAGCAGGAGGTGGACATGCAGCTTTCCAAGGAACAAGCTCAGGGACCGCGGGCAGCATGTGTTGCTCTCCCACTTCGGAGGGTCCGGCTAGTCGGGTTTCACCCACATCAACCGGTCCGGATGGGCCCTCAACTTTCCCCCCACTGCCACCACCTCCTCCCCCTCCTCCGGGCTACGGGGGGCTCGGCGGCACTACGGATGAGAGCGACATGCAGGATGGACCGGAATATGAGGAAGAGGAGGTGGTGTTCCCCCTCTCTGCACCTCCCACCAACCAGTAAGTATACAACCAGTAAGACGACCAGAACCCAGAAAACCCAACCTTCCTCTGCTGTCATCTCCCTGAACCCTGACCTGAGGTTGACCCATGCAGGTTCATCAGTGACCTGTGCTCCTCATCCTCAGTTTTCATCTACATCCACAGCCCCCTGTCACTGCCCCATGCACGGTGGAGTTGTAATAATCCCAGTTTAACTAAATCAGAGTCTACTCTATTTTTTGACATTTGGAAGCAAAAGAACCATAATTACTCAAATCGGATTGGGTTTGTGTCTAGAAGAATGCCCCTTTGGGCTATGCATTACATTACTGAACTTACATTTATTAAATTGATTCAATAAGTGTATTGCATTTGCTTAAGTGCATATTAATCTTGCATGTACGCTGCATGTAAAAATAAACATAAGCGCTTGTTTTGATGACTCAACAATGATTAAGCAAAATAACTCCATAAATCAACCACTGCCTATCCTGCTCGTAAACCCATCATCATATAATAGAATAACAGTTTGACAAAATCAAAAAAGACGTACAGCAACAATGATGCGTAACTTGCTAGTTTGTTTGGCTTGTAGAAATGTGAGAAAGTAGTGATAGCAGACACTCAAAATGCGAAGATGTGTCCACAGGGTTTGAGCACCTAACTCTGAGATTCTTGAAAAACTACTTGCATAGAACTCTCCTCCACTGTTGTTTCTCCCTCTTTCGTATCGAAAAACATTGCATACATGCTTTTGTCATGGGATTTCCTCCCAATTACTTGTGACTGTATGAAGTTGGGCTCAACATGCTGGGAAATACTTCTAATTCTTAATGTATTCATTGCTTATTTATTCATGCATGAACAATTACAATTTAATTATACAGTTTGGTCAGTACCTCTATAGCTGTTGTGACACTCTTAAAACACCTGTTTATGAGTATGTAACTGCAGTATTATTGTCAGTTAAGGATGGTGCTCTGTCATGCAACACAATATATTATTTGATGCACAGCTGCATCCTATTCATAGTGTCACCTGGCATTGATATGAATTTATCAAGCATGCTCATAAGCACGTATCCAAAGCATGTGCGCAAGTGCTGCTGTTGTAATAACCCAAATACAGCCCTCCCATTTGTTACAGTCTCATTAGAGAACTGCTGAGCTTTGTCATTTCTGGCCCTCATACTGTGAAATATGGAAGTGACTGGGCCTGGAGTGTGGATTCAGCTCTTATTTTAGAAGCCGCCCTATATCTCCCTGTCAGATTTCTGGGGAAGTGGAAGGCCAGCATTTCACCAATTGTACCTTACTGGTAACGCACTACCCTAAATGGAATCAACTCCAAATTCTTACAGAGCACACCTGTACTGGAAGTAGACCTTCTGCTGAGGGAATAGGATTCCTTTTGTCGTCCTTGCATTCCGGCTTCTCAGCTTGCAGTAAGGCAGTGTAACAGTGGTTGTGTGAATGGAATTGATTTTCTACATTTTAGAAATGTACAGTGCATACTTAAAAAAAACGATTGAGGCCCCATATTGTATATACTTTCATCATCATCATATCATTGGTACACCTGCCACTACATGTAAGCAAGGCCAGGAGCAGAGTTAACACAGCCTTAATTCATCTATCTGGGAGTGCACTGCTCTCTACAACCGACAAGTTTTAAGGTGCTGCCTTTTCCTTTACAGTGGAAAAAAAGATGACCCAGTTAAAACAAACCCAGTTAAAAAAGGGTATGTCACTCTACGAGCATCTATGTTTTACTGATGCTCTGTGATAGACGGCGCTGTTAGGTCTCATCCAGCAGTGCTGTCCTGGAGAAGGTACCTAATCTAGTATACAGGGATTGAGGCTAAATGAATCATAGTCATAGTTATGGCTGAAGTTTTTTGCCTGCAGGCAATATAGTGAATGTAATGGACAAATCGTATGGCATAAAATCCACTACTCCTGTGTAACACTTTGTGATGCTTATGTAAACATCCTATGTCTTATATACAAGACTGTAATACAAGACATGTATACTTTTGTTTTTTGACTTCTTTTCACTGTGCCCATAATAGCATTTGCCACTGGCAAATTTAGCATTGGCAGCAATGGGTGTTGCATTCACAGCTGACTACCCACACTCGTCTGAGTGATTCTGAATCTCACCCTGCCCCCTCAGCTGTGCAGCTAGCTGTGTATGCCTTCTGTAATCGGGCTCCAAGACTGATCTTGTATTCCTCTGAGTTATGTTAGCAGCCTGTAAAGTGCATATGGGAGGAGTGATAGTGGAAATCTTCCACACTATTGAGTGGTCCCAGTGTGGATAGCACCATAATTGTGAAAGCTAAACACGGCACTTTTGCAGTAGAGTGTGGTGTGAGGGAGAAAGACACAAACAGCAGTGACATTCATTCACACCTCTGTACAGCAGGATGCCATTCTTAAACACTGCATACATGCAGTGTGATCTGACACTGATGATGGCTCAATGAAGACAAGAGCAAAGATATCAACTGGGCCCCGTGCTGCTGTTCCTGCCCTTCAGAAGCCTCCAGCCCTGTGCCTGAGCTTAAACAAACAGCTTGTTGGGAAATTAGTCGTTGATTTCGAGTTTCCACGAAGATTACAGAGGATTTCAAGTCATAAAGAGTTTCCCTGAGGAGGAAAGAGAAAAGGGGGAAGGAAAACTTGGATTTGAAGATCAGTGGTTATGAGAATGAGTTTACCAGATTTAGCAGTTGGCTGTGGGACCTTTTGTTGAACAGCAGTTAATTGAGAACCCATACTACCTAATTGCAATTTGTGTTGGGTTGCACATGCAATGGAATTCTGACGGGGCACCTGGCTGATGTTGCACGGTTTTACTGCGATCAAGTTACAACACTTTTATAACAAAGCAGGTTTTCATTGATGGGATTAAATTACACAATTTTAAGGGCTATGAGCCCAGCAATTAGTATTAGTATTTCCTGTCATCCCGTTTAATTACTGCAGTATTCTTTGCTGTAAAGGAACACTGACTTTCATTCCACAAAAATGTTTTTATTATTAGCACATTTTTTTATTTAAAAAAAAAATAGATGAAACTGACACTTAAATCATTTTCAAATATTGAATATTACCTTGGTGCCCAACCCTATTTTTATTACTGGACCTATTCAATGAAACACCAGTCACTTTTATTAGTGTAAGATCTGTGCTGTGCATTGATAAGGGAAAGACTATGGTTTCCATGCATTTTCATTGTGTTACGCAATGTCCTGTCATGCCCTTCCAATACCCACACTGCCCTTTTCTCTCCTACATCCTGTTTTCAAGACTTCTGAGCCACTCACTGTGGCAATAACAGAATCCTCAGAAGCATTTAAGCTGTTTGACAATAGCAGGGATTTCTGATGATGAATGACTTCTCACATTAGTTAGGTGTGCTGATTGATTTGACTTTGCACAGGAAGTGCTAGAGTGCCCAGTCTTATAGCACTTCACACATAACCTCAGACACAGCAAATATAATAACATGTTACTTCATTGTTATTTATACACCGTAATTGTGTTACACTGTGGACATTTGTATTAATAACTCCATATATAGCTAGACTTGCAATGATGGTTGTTGCTCATCTTACAAGCTGTGAATGTTCATAGTGTGTAAAGGAAAACAAAACCAACCCAGAGCTGCTCTCCTTCTACCACCTCTCCATTGTGAAAGCCATAGCATCTAAATTAAGTTAAAGGTTATGAGGCCAAAATTTGCATGAAAGTTGTTTGGCCATTTGGGTTTGCTCACATAAATTGCTGTTGTGTTGCTGAAAGCCTGATGGAAATGTTCAGGGTGAACATTCTTGACGTCACCCTGTGATTTTAAAGCATGGCTGAAGCGAGGTGCATAGAAAGTCTCAAAGGTCACACGGTGTCATGGCTTGTTTGCATGTCTGTGTATCTGAGCGTTCATGGTAGAGTGTCCCTCTGTGTGCAGAGATGCCACTCCCCTCCCTACCCTTGCTGTCCCACTGCTTCAAAAACCAATCAGCAGCATGCTCATGATGCGTAGGTTATGAGAGAGAAAGAGAACAGAGTAAGAGAAGACGAAAGTCAGAGGATGAAGCAGGAGCAAAGACTACGGGGCTACAGTCAAAGTCTCTGCAGTCAACTAGTGTGATTCTTTCGGACAGGATAACACATGGTCATCCGGTTTTTCTCAGATTAGTTAGCACAACTTAATGCATGTGGGGTAACAGTCCGCATCTCCGCTTCCTCCGCTTCAGTTTGCTTCAGTGGATATTGCTCGTTGATCCTAGTGACGGGAGATGACTGTAGCAGGGCAGCAGCAGGGTCACATCATCATGCCTTGTATGGATTTGGAGCTGCCTTTGCTCTACTTTCCACATCAGAGCGCGCAGTTTTTGTTTGGCCAGCAGCTGTATCAGTGGAGTCGGTGCACCTTGTGAGACCACGGGACACGGCACAGGGAGATGCAGCAGAGGGCGAACTCGGCGTAAGTGGGGCATCAAATCACCCCTCGCGACTAGAAGCTCGCCGTCCCTACTTTGGGCTGGTTGAAACTCCTGATTATTTCAGTTTGTCAATAAATTAATTTGATAGTAGATTTACATTTTTTACTTAAATCATATTATTGTTTACAATGTTATTATTAGATCAAATGGATAAATATAGGATCTGACAAATGACTGACAGCTCTTACACACAGTACAAATCAGTGAATGTAATTTTCCAGATACTGAATGGAGTGCAGCGGCTTTGTTTAAGTATTTCAGTGGGATGTTTGCTGGGTATTAAATTGAAGTGTAGAAAAGTACCCTTTATAGAAAGTTGGATGCGCGACTGAGGCGCACTGCTAGTCTACGGTAAGGCAATGTTTCATTACTTCTTGATACTGATGTGGCCTGACAGTACATCTGGGGAGATGCATGAGTAGAGCAACATCCATCCATACAGAAGAAAATGAAGAAGAGAGACATGAGCTGCAGAGAGACATCACAAAAGAGCTTAATGAGAGACAGACAAGACAGACAGACAGACAGACTGATGGAGACATCACAGCAAGCTGCTTGTCAGATTTGTCTAAAATAAGACAACACTGGAGCACAGATACAAATATGGAATCCTTGCATACCTGAAATAACTTTAAAGAATAGATAATATGTGAGTGTTTCAGCCATGTATTAACTGAGGCTTATTAAATGGCTTAGTCATTCCAAATATAGACAGGGTTTCATATCTGTAAAATGCTTATTCTTGGATGATTTTGGTCGGTAGAATATGTGGAATCCATTTTGAGAGGAGAAGCATGTTGCAACTGTACTATACTATGCATTTGATATTTCTGGGATGATACATTTTACCCTCGCAATTTTGAAAATCCTTAATTTTCAATTCCATATGCTTTTATTCAAATGACTGAAAAACTGAGATTAATCTTTCAATGTTACTGTCTGTCATTTTGTTTATCTATTTATAGGTAGTTGCCTAATTCCTCCTGCCTCGAGTATTCAATGTGCTTGTGCTGGTATGGCTGGCTTCAGGCGCTGTCTAAAATGCCTCAAATCATGAGTTGAGTGCGCAAAAGGATTGTATTCGCCCTTTGTCTCATGATGAAGTGAATAAATGGATGACTTGTGTGAAAATGAAACTCAGGATGTGGACATTGGGCTTGTGGAAGGCCGACACTGTGGTTGTTGTGTGGTGCCACAAACAGGTAGTTGTGACCCAGTTAGAATAGTGAGCAGCTATATGAGTGAGGACTGTTTGTTTATCACAATTTATGAGTCTGCTCGTTTTAGTCGATCTTGGAACTGTAGGCAGAGGAAGAAATGCGTATATTGACATGAGCGCCAGTAGAGAGAAGCAAGACGTCAGTGTGCTGCTTGCTGTTCATGTACTGACTTGATGGGACATTCCTGAAGCCGACAGTAGAACTGTATCCTGTGACTACTGTCGTGGTTTCAGCTCACAGTCTGTTTGTTAGAGCACCTTTTCAGTCAGGTTGACTCAATCCCATTTTAAAAACAAGTATGAAATAATACTTTTCCTACCAAATCTTTGGAAAGTTTTGGTGTAAATCAAATCAGCCAGGATACAAAGATGACCTCAGGGCACTATACTACAACAAATCCACATGGCCACAGTTATGGCAACACATAATTATACAAGGCCATCCAAGGCCATGACGTAAATCAGGAATACCACTGGCTTAAATATTGTAAAAAGATTAACAGTAACTTAAACTGCAGCCGAGCAGCTACACTCACTCAAGTCCAATGTTTGCTTGTGATCAATGAATCCAGTAGCTTTGCTCATTCTCTTTAGCTTCTGTCAGACATGCACTGAACTCTGGATGGAGCATTTCCACACTTTCTACAGAGGAAGTGTGGACACAAATATCGGAGTGAGAGCCTTCGGATTATCTGCAGAATTTTGCGTGGCCCCTAGTATAAAGTCAGCAGAATCCAATGTGAGTGCACAGCAGGGGATCCACAGCTGGATATACCATAAGCGAGCAGGGGGGTTGTTGACACTTGGTATACACAAACATGAAAAAAGTTGCTTCCTGGTTCTGCCTACTGCACCACCCCATCTGAATAATGCTGAGGATTTATTGCTTTTGTGAACGTGTCTGTGCAAAGAACTGTCAGATAAAGTAGAGACTTTATCTGAAAGCTTTACAGACGTCCTCAAGCCCAAAATTACATATGAAAATAATCAAAATGTGTCATTTGCACATTTATAGTTGTGTGTAAACAGATTTGTTATAAAACTGATAGTATATGTTGTGGTCATGCACGGATCTCCCCAGTTACTTTGTATTTTATACACATGTGAACTTAAATCTGAGGAAGAAGCTCTACCGGCCCTGCAGACTTTATCCACTGTTGATGTGTGAACACAGCAGGGGATGAGATCCAGTACATCAGGACAAAAGAAGGCTGTAAAAGCTGCAAAGCTGTAGTAAAAAACACCACTGACATTACTTCTTAATGATACATGATAATCCCGTACTTATGACTTCTTATTAGTGTCAGCAGGGGGGAGGACATGATGCCATTAGTGGATATTTTAAGATGCAACATGCACTTTGGACAAATTCTGCTGAACAATTCTTGTGTATAATTAAGTCTGAAGTTCTCTGATGTTTGACCTGGTTCTGGATTCGTTGCAGTAGGCATTTATATCCAAAATGTCTTCTTAATTGTCTTTTAATGTCATTATATTGAGAGTATAATTAGGGCTGTCAGTCTTTTTACAAATTAGGTTTAAATGAATTTGAAATGGCGCATGAAGTGGAAATGATATAGGATGGTCTGCCCTGCTCTCCGCCACTATTCTCTTAGCAGTCATCATTCCTCCTGTTTTGATGGTTCTCCTTCAGGATTACTTTCTCCAACTTCCTCAGCCCCTGAAGGGCTGCTTGGCCTCACTCTGCCTGCTCTCCATCACTCTTTTCAAATCTCTTATCACCCAAATCTGCCCAAAGCCCCCTCACAGACTCTTAACTCCCTCTCTTTGCTTCAGCAAGCCCTCTGCAGCTTTTTCTGTGATAACAGACTTGATCATGTTTTCTTTACAAATATAAACCTCGACTCACCTAAATCAGATGAGAGCCCTTTTAGATCTCCCGTGAAAAGAGTTGCTGCAGGAGCTCATTCCTCTTTTCACTGTGGGATGTTTTTCCAGTCACTGCATTCTAAAAAGCATCACTGGCCTAAATATGGAAAAGAGTGTTAAGTTTTTACCCCAGCTTGCAAAAGCCCTGTCAGATTCAGCCTCACCTGCTGAAATTTTAACTAGTGTTGTTGCTCAGGCTTCTGTTTAATTCAGAAAGAAGTGCGACTTTAATGGTGTACAGGAAATTCAAAAATAAAGGCTTCTCAATTTAAGCTTTTACTTTGCCTTCCTCCGTCCATTTGTCTGAAAAATACATGACCTACTCATCTTGTCTGGGTCACACTCATGAAAGTAGGTCGTGAAATTTCATACAGTGTCACTGTCTAATGCTGATTTTGTTATCAGTCTATTAAAAGTTAGCATACATTACACTAATTTACTTTCTCTTACAAGTCCAGAAGTGAAAATGAAAAGAATTTGATTGCACTTTCTGTGGAAAGTCAGCATGATATGTGTTGGGTTCAGTTCTTTTAATAAAAAGGAGGTCAACAAGTTTCTGACAACAAACCATAACTTTCTCCCATTCTATTGGTCTTGTTTTTGGTTGTGACGAATCAAATTGATAAACCATGCTTCTCTTATGATAGCATTTCAGGCACTGCATTAATTCAACCAATTTAGCAGTGATAGTTTCACTATGGGTTACTTTAAATTATACTTTGATGTAGTTTAATTCTTCCCACCTTGCCACACTTTGTGTTTTAATACACCATCCACCTGGCTCCTTCTCCTAATAGTTTCATCATTTTCTCTTCATCTCAGGTGGTACCATGGCAAGCTAGACCGAACCATTGCTGAGGAGCGACTGCGCCAGGCCCGGACCCCTGGCAGCTACCTCATCAGGGAGAGTGACCGCCGGCCCGGTTCCTTTGTCCTGTCTTTCCTCAGCATGACCAACGTGGTCAACCACTTCAGGTATGATGGAGTACCAACAACAAGCTGAAATGTTTCGATTAGCTATTTTCAGAGGACTTTCCTGAAAACAAACAGGCATGGGCCGATAACTGCCAACACATTTGTTCTCCAGTTAGTTATTTTTTTCACCATTGATGCTATTATTTTCCTGGAAAGCAAAATGTGAGGTCCCTGTAGACTCATTTGTGTTCACTGTATCAATTACGTAGAGCTGGCTAACCTGTCTACAATGGTATTAATAACAGCCTTCACCTGAGGAGCTTTGTAAAGGGAATAGTCATAATAGTTTGATATGATGTGAACTGTTTGTCTGTTCTCTGTGGAGTCCTGTTAGTAGGTGAAACTGAACATATCACGTTATCTGACAACAAGCAGGCTGTATGCCACCTTCAGTTGCAAGATAAAGAGAGGGGAAGTCCAGAAGTTATTCATTAGCTGCTAATCAAAAGGACAGACAGTGATTCTGAGGAAAGTGTCTGTTGTACCTTTGCAGACTACTTCAACTTGTGAGAGTTGCAGTAACTCAAACTGACAACTTCTGAGAATAGTGTTTTTTATGAGTCCTATCAACTTGCACACTTATGCCACCTGAAACCCTTGAATTTGTGTGTGTGTTTGATGCAGAACACCCCAACTTTCATGCAATGCGAGTAGGCTGACTGGAGTTGAAAGAAAAGGGGCAGTGCACTTGTCTAGCAGTAATCCCATAGGGTCATTTACAATGTTACTTTAATGTTCAATAAACAAGACGGATCAGATTTTACAATCTGTCCACCCCTCAATGGATTTGTCATATTCACCTTAAAGGCACACTTATCCTACTGCTCACACACATTTGCCCTAAAAGAACTGAGTGAACTATTATGTGAAAAAAAAACTGGGTTTTAGAATTTGATAAAGTAAAAGAATGTCCTGTTTAAAAGATCATTCAGTAGATTTGTGAAAACATTTTGTTGTTACAGGTAGCAACAAGTTTCAACAGATGTGTATTCATTGCTCAGGAAGTCGGTGTTTTTTCTATCCAGACCATTTTGCTTACTCTGCTTACAGTCTTTCCTTTTTCAGATTTTTCTCCTTTTAATACATTTATTTTAGAAGCAGTGATATTTACATGTAATGGAATCCTCAGCAGATAACGAAGTCTACATTTGCTGGGATCCAAGCTTCTGTGTTTTGTTCATTCATGTTTGTGCATGCAATCCACTCCACGGTACATAAATGTCCTTCCATACACAAGGGAGATTTCCCTAGCTCAGACCAGCACTGTGGTCTTCTGCTCTGTGATGTCACACAAACACTTGTCACCTGCCTGTGCTGGTGCGTTTAAATCAGAAACTTTGATGCCATGCTGTATTCTTAATACAGTCCAACAGCAACGTGCAAGACTTCTGAAAATGTCAGGGCTTCTCTCACTTTGTGCTCATGTGTTTGAAACACAGTGTCTAATGGAGGCTCAGAGACTGACAGGAGCTCCAGCTTGTGAATATGGCTGATTTATTTTACTATTAGCACAGTATCTAGCTAGATATTTTATGTCTTTGTAGACATGGTATCTTTTATTCACTTGACTTAAGTGGCTATTGTGCTTCACAACAACCACAAATTGTATAGGCAATGCATTGATGAGAACACTAAAGGACAAGAGAGTTGTGGAATACAAAGCTCATGTTTTGGTCTAAGATGCTGACGCTAGAGTGATACTGAGTGGCAGTGAATATCATATCATATATAACCTCTGACTCATACGGATATCTATGGAATTTACTAGCATTTCATACTACTGCTCTACTGGGGGGGGGGGGCAGAGGTGTTTCCAGGAATCTTATTAATCAAGTAGCAATGACATCATGTCCTTCAGTCATAGTGGTTTGGTGTGGGAACAGGATGACATTGGTGTTGAGGGGGTGAGAGTTGTAAGTGAATTATGAACATAAAGCTAATTGCATGAAACCTGCACTTCAAAAGGTCAATGTGGTTGGATGGGGCTGGCAGAGAAACAATGTTGACACAGTCTCCAACAGTTGTTGCCTTCAGTGCACAGTGATTAGCCTATATGTTAAAAATAACCATGCTGTCTTTAATCATTATTATGTTTTTCTCTCAACAGGATAATCGCCATGTGTGGGGACTATTACATTGGTGGGCGGCGTTTCTCTTCTCTGTCAGACCTGATTGGTTATTACAGCTATGTGTCTTGCCTGCTAAAAGGAGAGAAATTGCTTTCTCCAGTGGCACCCCCAGAGGTGAGATTAATATAGCCATATTCTTAGCTCCTTCTGTTGTTTGTGTGTCATGACATTACCTGATATTTTCTTTTCTCCTCCTCGTAGTTTGTTCTCAAAATAAATTCTGTGAAATGCAGCTTTTCGCGAACTTTGGTGGTTTGTATGACAGCATTGAGTTTTTTTCTAGATCATAAAGCAGCATGTTAATGCCAAACATATGCCCAAATTTCAGAGGAAAGAACCAAAGATCAGACATTTAGAATATACCCAAAGCATGTGAGTAAAAGACAGTCGACAATAAAGGTTTGCAAAATTGAGACTCATCTCTTCAAATTGTGTTCAGTAAAAGTACCCGAAATGTTCGAGTTCTAAGAGGGGTTAGAAAATATATTTCTTTTTGCATTGCATGTAGTTATGAAATATCAGGGCTAAGAATGTGTTTTTGTTCTGTGTTGTTTCCATAGCCTGTAGAGGACAGGAGGAGAGTCAGGGCCATACTTCCATACACCAAAGTGCCAGATACTGATGAGATCAGGTGAGTATCTGTGGCTCTCTCTGACAGAGACTTTTCCCTTCTTATATAGACAGCATTACATTTTATATCAAAACAGCTGCTTTCGTCAACATGATCTGCGTCATATGACCCCTCACGTTGGAGACACAGATGAGTACTGAGGATGATCTGGGTTTTAAAATGTAGTATTGTGAAGGTATGGCTGTTTCTATTTTGCCTGATTTCTGACTTTTTTGGTAGGGGGGGCATGTCTCTTCCCATCACAACACCCTGGAAAGTACATCATCAGATTTGTCAATGAAAACAGTCTTGTCTCTGTTTTTAAGCTGCAGTGGGCACAACACTCTGATTTCCGGAGTCAGATAAACATCTGTCTAAAGTCAACCTCAGCCCAAAGTTTGCTGTTGGGTCACAGGCTTAACAGAGTTCGTAGACAAGCAACATATACCACAAATGTTGTGGTTCAATGAGGACACCTAATGGCAGAGCTGTGTTATTACAACCAATTACAAATAAAAAGACACTTGAAATTTCCCTAAGATAAAATATTATTATATAGTTATAGATGTGCTGATTCCAAATTCTCTTCACATTATAAATGTCACGTTGCCCTGAGAGAGGAATGGCTTGAGATAAATTATATAAACTTGTGTTACAGGCCACGTTTTCCTGTTTTGACAGTTAATCAAAATTCATGGCATTCACGCTTCTAATAACCTCTTTGATTAATTGTGTTCTCAGCTTCCTAAAAGGTGACATGTTTATCGTTCACAATGAGCTGGATGATGGCTGGATGTGGGTGACCAATGTTCGCACAGAGGAGCAGGGCCTTATCGTGGAGGATCTGGTGGAGGAGGTGGTAAGTACAGCACTAGATAGATAAAATGTTTAGGATCAAAGAAAGCTATTTTTTCATAATTGATAGAGCATCTGTGAATTTGGTGTAGTGTGGATTAAAAGACCCAGACTGAGGTGACGGCAATATGTCATAACAAAGAACAATCTGTATAGCAGCTACTGTTTTTTTTTAATTCATTAATAAAAATAATCCTAACAAATTCCTGTCTCTGATATTTTTCAGGGTCGGGAGGAGGATCCACATGAGGGAAAAGTGTAAGTTCTTCATTTTCAACTCACTTGTTTAACATCTACTGTCTGATCAGTGTGCCATCTTCACACCTAGCTGACTGTCTTCAGTGCAGTGACTGATAATTTGCATTGTGCAAGCTGTTGCATCCTTCCAATTTTATACGTTACATCAGCACAGGATGAAATCAACCCTCCCAGCCTCCTTTGTTTCCAACACATAAATAATGTTTTTATATTTAACAGGCTGACCAGTATGTCAACACACAAGTCTTGATTTTCTCCTCACTAGTGTCCTTCAGCATTGGCAATACTTCATATCTGACTTGCCAAACACATAAATAAAAAGTGAGCGTGCCAAATATGCAGGGCCCTTCCTCGGAAGACTTTGATTAAATGCTGGTTATTTATTTTCTTTGCAACATTACATTGAACATGAAAGGGCTCTGTGATATATTATTATACAGGAGTATAAAAACAGTTTACTCTGAATGTCCTCAACAGACATACCATTTATTAAAGATGTCAGTGACAAAGGATGTTGTTGTCATTGTCGCCATAACTGAACATCTATATTTTGTTGATTTTTAGCTAATTCAGTGGTCTGTCGCTCTTCCCCTACAGCTGGTATCATGGAAAGATCACCAAGCAAGAGGCCTACAACCTGCTTATGACAGGTACCATCCCTCTTTGCCTTTCATTCGCCCACAGTTGTTAATCACTTGTGACATCGTCATTTGGACATTAGAGTCCATTCATCACACTATTTTGCTGAGCAGGCGTTAAATCCTTCCTCTCTGTTCCTGTGTCGATTCCTCCGCTGCCTCTCCTTCCACAGTCGGCCAGGTGTGCAGTTTTCTTGTCCGGCCATCAGACAACACACCTGGGGACTACTCGCTCTTTTTCCGCACCAATGAAAACATCCAAAGGTTTAAGATCTCCCCCACCCCCAACAATCAGTACATGATGGGGGGGAGGTACTACAACAGGTATGTGTTAATGGCCTTCAGATTTTCATATAACAGAATAACAGCATTGAAAGCTATAATCATTTCAGTCAGCTGGTGTGTTTTTGAATTGCAGTTACTGAAGTGCTGCATCTTGTTTTCTCCCTGTTTCTCTCAGTGTTGATGACATCATCGACCATTACAAGAAGGAACAGATCGTCGAGGGCTACAATTTGAAAGAACCTGTTTCAGTGCAGGTATGTAGAGTTGAATCGTGCCGTTATTAAGCATGTGTGATTCTATATATTTGGTTAAATGGGATGCTATTTGATAATTCACACTGGATTGCTCACTTTGCATATACCAAAGCTAGCATAGAAACTATTGTACAATTACTGTTGTCTGCTCAGTTTTGACAAAAAATAAAAGGTGCAGCTAGTAGGAGAGAAAATATTTACCATGAGATATTTTCCTGTTCCTGTGACTTTCAAGAATCCCTCTGGAGCAACAGATTATGTTTTTGTAAATAATATATTATTATTATTATTATTATTATATTTGCCATGTTTCTTTTTGTTTCGAATCAAATTGTCTTTTTGAGCATATTTATTATCTTATATATTCCTATTTATTTCTTTACTTTAGCACCAGGAACAAGTTCTCACTGACACAGTGGATGGGAGAGAAATTTATAACACTATCAGGCGGAAAACAAAAGATGCTTTCTACAAAAACATTGTCAAGAAAGGCTACCTCCTGTTCAACAAAGGTTTGTGGAACTTCTGCCTTGAACACATTTCAGTGGCTCCCTGTTGCATCAATGACATTATCTTAGTGTTTTCTTGGGGTCTGGTCCGTCAGAAGCCGGTATTACAATTAACTTTCCCAATGTGTACCTGGCCCACAGGTAAAGGCAAACGGTGGAAGAATCTTTACTTTATCCTGGAAGGTAACGACGCCCAGCTTATCTACTTTGAGAGCGAGAAGAGGGCCACCAAACCAAAAGGGCTGATCGACCTAAGTGTTTGCTCCGTGTACGGTGTGCATGACAGTCTGTTTGGCAGGTGAGATTCCAACATTGTTGTTTTCAGATCTCAGTGCTCACTTGCATGCATGGAGACCACGTGGAGTAAATATTGTTATTGAGATATCAAATTAATTTAAAATGTCCTCTTCTGTTTGACATTTTCAGGCCAAACTGTTTCCAGATTGTTGTTCAGCACTTTAGTGAGGATGAGTACATATTCTACTTTGCAGGAGAGGTTCCAGAACAGGCACAGGTAAGAGCAGAGTCGACACAAACAAAGGTTAAAACTCCGTATTCAGACCAGTTTACACTGCATTCTTCCAAAGACAACCCATGTCAACTGTCTAATAAATAAAACATTTTATTTTTTGAAGGATTGGATGAAATGCCTCCAGAATTTCTGCAGTAACCTAAGGAAAACCACTCAGCCCACCTCCAACAAGAGGCTCAGACAGGTACGCATCAGTCAGTGTGTATGACCGTGACCACAGGATCTAGTGTTTCCTTTTCATTAACTTCATGGTGGCAGCTGTCCTCATCTAATTTGTTCCAACACAGTTTGATAATGAACTGAAATGAATGTGCACCTAACATAAAATGTCCCATCATCTGCTCATAACTTCTTTGTTGGACAATTTGTAACAATAAAAGTGCTAATTCCCTCATGTGCTGGTACAGGTGAGCAGCCTAGTGCTGTATGTGGAGGAGGCCCACAAGCTGCCAGTGAAGCATTTCACCAGCCCTTACTGTAACATCCACCTGAACAGCGTCCAGGTGGCAAAGACGCACCCTCGGGAGGGGCAGAACCCCGTCTTCACTGAAGAGTTCATCTTTGAGTGAGTACATGACATATCTCCTCACATATCTTCCTGCTTTGGATCCTGCCTTTTCCAACTCCCTGACTATGTTAAAATAAGTAATATTTTGTTGTTAACAGAATGTATGAATGTGCTGTTTCAGTGACCTGTCGAGTGAAATCAACAGATTTGAAATAAGCCTGAGCAACAAGACAAAAAAGAGCAAAGAGAGTGACATCTGTGAGTACTGCTGTTAACTTTTAAAGAGGCAGAGAAAACATACATAAAACATGTTAAAAACATACATTATATCCTTAAGCCAGTGCATTCACCTCATCTCTTCGTCCTGGCTCTCTCTCTCTCAGTGTTCATGCGCTGCCAGCTGAGCCGGCTGCAGAAGGGCCAGATGATTGATGAATGGTTCCCTCTCAGCTCCCACGTGCCTCTGAAAGGCATAGAGCCGGGCTCCCTACGTGTACGAGCCCGCTACTCCATGGAGAAGATCATGCCTGAAGAGGAGTACAGCGAGTTCAAAGAGGTCTGTTCCTTTTCCAGAGTGCAATGTCCATCTCTGTTGTGCACTGAAAATGTCAATGATATAATCGCTGTTTGTCCTTTGCAGATGATGATGCAGAAAGAGTTTCATGTCATCTATGCTCTGGCCCACGTGTGTGGTCAGGACCGCACCTTACTGGCAAGCCTCCTCCTGCGGATCTTCAGACATGAGAATGATGAAGCGCCCCTACTCAGGACACTCAACGACAGAGAGATCAGCATGGAGGGTAAGACACGAACCCACTAGAGAGAGAACGTGTATAATGTAAAGTGCAATAATTTATCTGTGTAGGTCTGCAGGGGTTTTCAGTTTCTCAGTTACTTTGTTTTGTTGTGACATTGGACCTGGAAAGATCCAGGTGCTCATACATTTACTTTACCTTGTTCCCAGATGAGGCCACGACCTTGTTCAGAGCCACCACACTGGCCAGCACTCTCATGGAGCAGTACATGAAGGCCACAGCCACGCCCTTCGTCCATCATGCTCTCAAAGACACTATCCTCAAGATCATGGAGAGCAAACAGTCCTGTGAGGTAAAGACCTACAATAGTTTATCATATGGTTCATTATATCCTTGTGCATTTGAATTAATCCATCTTCATTTGTTTCTCGTCTCTGTATTCATCCATCCCTGCTCTAAGTTGAACCCTTCCAAACTGGAAAAGAACGAGGACGTGAACCTGAACCTGGCTCATCTCCTCAACATCTTGTCTGAGCTGGTGGAGAAGATCTTCATGGCCGCTGAGATCCTGCCACCGTAAGCATACATACCCGCCCAGAGTGCTTTGCTTTCTAGTTTAGTCAGAAATTATTTGATTTAGTTCTTAAAACGGAAATGCTGATCAAACAGACACAATCCCCACATCACTGTCTTTCTTTGGCAACCTGTCCAGGACACTGAGGTTCATCTATGGCTGTCTGCAGAAGTCTGTGCAGCAGAAGTGGCCCACCAACACCACCATGCGGACGAGAGTTGTAAGGTAATCTAAGAAGTTTTCATTTGTCTTTAGGTTAAAAGCATTCTCCTTATTTTAATACTGCACTGAGGACCTTTGATTGTATTGTGTGACACACATTATTTCTTTTCTAATGTTGTCTATCTTGACCTTGTTGTCTTTCCTCCAGTGGATTTGTCTTTCTCAGACTCATCTGTCCGGCCATCCTCAACCCCAGAATGTTCAATATCATTGCTGGTGAGCTTCCACTGAAAAGCAAACACTAACAAGAACCTTCCTGTTCACCACATGATGATTTACTCTGTGTGATCCCTTCTTCTAGACCCTCCATCATCAACAGCAGGCCGGACCCTCACCTTGGTGGCCAAGTCTGTCCAAAACCTTGCCAACCTGGTTGAATTTGGTGCTAAGGTTTGGCTTCTCCTCCAGGAATCTGTCGTAACCAGTGCATGAGTTGAAAATGTGTCAGCAACACACAGCGTTGTCTTTATTCTCAAACAGGAGCCGTACATGGAGGGTGTGAACCCTTTCATCAAAAACAACAAACATAGAATGATAATGTTTCTGGACGAGTTAGGGGTGAGTCACATTTTTCTTTTAATCAAATGACAATTTCTACGTCTGAAAACATTGATAAATCGATATAAAACAAATCACAATTTTCACACAAATATCCCAAATGGCTGTGGTTTTGTCTTCTTAAAAGTGGATTTTTTTCTTATTAAAGTTGATTCAATATATTTTATTTCAGACTGGGTCAAGTGACTTATGTTTGTTGTGTGCAACTGTCACAAATTGCACGTTCAGAGCATCTGCTCTAAATGAGTTCATAGATGATGATCTCTGACGCAGACCCCAATGGCTTACAAGAGTTGTGTTTGTGTCTGTCTCACCAGAATGTCCCTGAACTCCCTGAAACCACAGAGCACTTTAGGACAGACCTGTCCCGGGACCTAGCCGCGCTGCATGAGGTCTGTGCCGCACACTCAGACGAGCTGAGGACGCTGAGCAACGAGAGGGGAGCGCAGCAGGTCAGAGAGCCATGACATCACGCGTACCAAGCCTGTCTGTCACACTGAGGCCGGTCAGAACGATCTAACCCCTGTGTCCTCTATGCAGCACGTGTTGAAAAAGCTGCTGGCCATCACAGAGCTCCTCCAGCAGAAGCAGACTCAGTATGCCATGTCCAACAGCAACAGGTAGTACTGCAATCCTCCTCTCCTCCCATCCTCCCATGTTCCCGTCAAGTCTCCTCCACCGGAGTGCAGCACAGAGGAGACCGAGCATGCTCTACCCTCATCACCATGGCAACCCCTCCTTCACCACCACCCTCCATCATGTCCCCTCCATACAGTAGTCCCGCCCATCTCCACCCACCTGCCATCTTGTCCCGTTCACCACAAAGAGAGCTATGCAACAACAGCGGCTGAGTACAACTGATGCAGTACCTAAAACGAAAAGAAATAACTTGCGCCAGTGACTGACAGCTGTTTGCACAAGAGCTACTTTTCCTTCAGAAACTCTCTGATTCTGACATGGGTACATTTCATTCCCTTTGCCACAAGGGCCAAATATCACAATTACAAGGTGTCTGTGCACCCGCTGTGTTTTGATAGCACAGATTGCCAAAGTGTACCCCGACCCCGCCCCCTGTCTCAATAAGAGGAAACTGACATGAAGAAGCTAGTCCCGCCCACCCATTCCTTTTTTCTGGTAACTGGATTATGAGCGTTAATGCTTTTTATACTGTAATTAGTGACTGATTTATTTTAAGGATGTGACAACATGCGCAAAGTGCTGAAACCTGCATTTCTGTCTATTTGTTTTCTTTTTTTCTTTCGTTGGTTTCTAGATTGGAACAAAGTCTTTCAGAAAACTATGGTTATTTTATATTAAGAATAAATTCTCTTGCTGGAATCATGAGTATATAAGAGAGATGAGCTGAATTTTTTCCGATTGTATTCCCTGTTTTTTTTTTTTTTTGATTATTTGGTTAAGCCTTTTTTTAAGCTTCTGAATGCCAGACAAGACACATAATCAGAGAAACCAAGTAAAATGAAAGTGTTTACAACAGTAAAAAAAAAATTGAATAGTACAGACTGTATCAGACATGCATGCACTTATTAAACGGTTTTTGTAAAGTAGATTACAGAGTCCTTCATTGTCGCCTGACGAAGGTAGAGAAACATGCACGTAGTATAATGTGACACTGTCACCATTCTGACAAATCCACAGAAGCACAATGTCTAGAAAAATATTTTTATTGTTTACGTCGAACAAATGCAAACCCAAAGAAATGTGCTGCGGTGTCATGTATGAGAGTAAATGACATGCACACCTGCAAACTGTTTGAGACGTCATTGTGTTTTGGTCATTGGCAGTAAGGAGAAATCGTCTAGCTGCACAGACCTCAAGGCTGGTCTTCATCGGTCCACTCCTGGAACGACGCAGAAGTTTAGGTCATTCAGGGAGAATTCAACACGAAGTCCTTAAACACTGGAGCCAACGTCGTCGTTGAGCCAATGTTCTTACCTCTTCTGCCAAGCGTGGTTCTTTTGCCACGTGGCCGTCTTCTTCATATCCTCTCTTTCGTTTGCTGCAACACAGATATATCTGTACTGAGATTCTGAAGGTTAGAGAAATGTGTGGAGTTGTCTTTGCAAGCTGTAATTGTTGGTGAACTGTGTTCCATATGTTCAGTGTTTGTGACCGACCCCCCTCGAAGTCCATAACCAACACTCATTCAGTTCGAGTGGTATCTAGTATCCACGACACCTTCATGAGAATCATCAGTAGTTGAAGTTCCCTCTTGTTTTCTATTCCATTTCATATAGACTAGTAGATCCCATAGAGGTAGTTCCGCATCGAGGGATCAGTGTTTTGAATATACACCAGAATTCAGTGATTTGTGCCTTTTACAAACGCCTCCACTTTATGTTACAGGACAGAGTGCACCATCATGTCACTGGCTGCTGCCATCCAGGTAATGTGAGTTCACGGATTCCCTCCTGAGAGTCAGATTGTGGCACTCGACCACACAGCCAGCCAAAGTGAGGTCCTTTACGGCGCCCAACCGAAGACTGAAGTCAGTTTGTATTTATAAGCATGTGGCCTAGGTTTCCTGGCAGTTCCGACGCAATATGGCCGCTCTCCACCAGAAATCCACTTGCTGCATATCTGAATACTGTCCTTCCAAAGCCCTTCCCAAAATGCTTCAGACGGCGACAGTGTTTGTTGAAGTTTGACGCCTCGTCACCCACGAGCACGAAGATGGACCTGAGTTACAGTGAACCGCAGAGATGTCTGAATGTTTCGTTTTTTTTTCCTGGTATGCCTGCCTCTCCTCCCTCAGATGTTTGACGAGTAGCCGTCAGCGGCTGACGTGGAGCAGGAGCAATGTGCCTCCAGTCAGCCGCTGCATTCCTGAACTCAAAGACATTAAAGAGGGGGTGGAAATCCAAAGCATTGAAGTAGCGTTTTTCTGCCGTCATCAGGGAATTTTAAACATAGCACCTCTCTCCAAGACGACACGAGCCTTAACTTCCTTTCCTCACGCCACCCCGCCCTACGTCATCCCGAGTTTGCGATGAGCGCCTCCTCCTGTCCATTTCCACCACATTTGTGTATGAACGCATCACTGGAACCACTTGTTACGTTTTTATAAACTGCTGTTTGTTGATATACACACATATATATATAGACTTAGACGTGAAGGTGTTTTTGTATGATTATAGCCGAAGAGAAATGAGAGATAGTGTAAAAGTCTTTAGTCAATAACGTGTAAGCTTTCCTGTGCATGTGTTAACCTTGATGGATCCTTCTATAGTGTGTGGGCCTACATACTGTATATGCTGCTGTGAAGAACATCACCCGAACTCCCTCTAAGCTTTCATGCATTTACAGTCTCTCTCTCTCTCTCGCCATCGTGTGTGGCGTTTCACCGCAGCACCGTCTGTTTTCATATCCACCCTGAGAGGTCATGCCACGCACAGATAAATCAACGTCCGGCCTGTGAAGGGACCTCGCGTGCCTCCTGACGACTCAAACAGCTGCGCAGTCTGAATCTGTGCCTGTCATAGCTCAAGAGTTTACCAGACTGTTTACTGTAGCTGCACTTAAAGATACCACGGACCTCACCGACCTCACCAAGTGTTAACGGACAACTGGCGACAGATGCGCGATTAACCGGCAGGCCTAGAAGTCTCCATCAGCAATACCAGTTATCAGCTGCGCTTCAAGGTATGGACGATGTAGGCAGGAATGTGGTGTGCTGTTGTTCTTCCTTTCTGTCTTTCATACGGCTGATGATGATGACCTGTTCCTTTTTATTTTTCTACCTGATACTGAACCTTGAACCTTTTGCATCTTAGATATGACGACCTGGCTAAAATAAAACTGTTACTACATACGACAGAAAAGTGGAGTTCATCCTTTTGTCGTGGGAATAAAAATTCAAAGCATGCTAAAAATCACACAGAAAACTTCCGATGAACCTAAAATGAAACCACCTGGAAAAGGTTTAGATAGGAGGTGATGCTGGTAACTTCTCCTTACTTGTTTGAAACGCCAAACTCTGCGTGAATCCTTTCCAGCTTCTGCTTGTAAACGTTCACCTCCTCCATTTTGGGAAGTTCATACTTCTTCAGAAGAGTTTTCATCCCTGGAGCGAGAGAGAGAGAAAGAGATAAACTATTTGAAATCTCACCACCAAAATACTTTTTTTTTTGATGTGTTGCAGTCAAGTAATAAGAGCTTAATATCGCCATCCTGTGGTGTCAGAGGGAAGATGCAGTTCACTCACGTCTCATTGAGTCGTACATCTTTGACAGAGACTCTTTGTCCCCCTTCAGTGCCAGGCATTCGGTCAGGTAGCTGGAAAGGAGAAATCACATGTTGTTGGAATTTCACTGTGCTAATGTGGATGGATTAAATGGTGCGTTATCCCTGGCACTGGTTATATACAGACATCAAAACTTCACTTCAGGGATTTTTTTATTGCTGATTTTTACCCAGTCATTTGATCCTGAGCACAAATAACCCACCTCTCCATGTTGAGACTGGCTCTTGATGCGCTGTTCAGAATAGCTGTGAGAGCGATTTGAGACGGGGGAAACAGCAGCCCTGCGTCTGTCATGGTGGCCTGTGTCAGAAAGTCATCTGCACTCTTCCTCAGTGACTCTGGGTTCTCCAGTGTGGGGTATCTGGTCTGAGGGATGAATGTAATGTGGGGGAAAAATACCAGGAGATAAAACAAAGTCTGTCAAAGGTGTGTGTGTGTGTGTGTGTGTGTGTGTGTGTGCAAAAGTGACAACTAAAGTTCTGAAGGGGCCCCCTCACCTTGATGTCGATGAGCAGGCCCTCCATGGGTCTGTAGGGGGTGTGGACCACCAGGTGGAAGTTGAGCTGTTGGATCAGCAGCAGCTCGTACTCCAGGATTTGCTCCAGGACTCTCTCCTGTCCTGCTGGGCTCTCTTGCACAAGGTTCCCCACAAACTGGGTGCTGGACACGTTGAACTCATCCACCTTGCAGGAGAGGTACGCACACGTGAGCCTGAAACGAGACGGTGACTGAGTTTGAACGGTATTTACACTGGTGAGAACAAACTGGAACAATGGATCCATGTTATTAAATCCAGAGAGGAAAAGCACCACTCACATGATAATCCGGGGATGGTACTCCATGATGGAGTTGTTCAGGTAGAATCTTCTGAAGTACATGATGGCCGTACTCTGAAGGTGACACACATAAGTTATCAGTGTGTCCTGTGAGGTCACATTTTTCTGAGGAAGATGATAATGATGATGATGACGATGAAGAAAACCCAATGTCACTCACCACCACAGACTTGGGCATGGCAGGTTTGAAGATGTTGCAGAAGTCCAGCAGCCTCTTCTCGTAGTGCCTGAACAACACGTCTTCCTCATGACGCTCCAGGAACATGGAGTCACTGACCCCGTGCTGACACACACACACACACACACACACACACACACACACACACACACACACA